>CM052708.1:96248550-96337333 GCA_028551405.1 Uromys caudimaculatus
TATATTAATTCTGCCAATCCATGAGCATGGGTGATCTTTCCATCTTCTGAGGTCTTCTTCGATTTCTTTCTTCAGAGACTTGAAGTTCTTGTCATACACATCTTTCACTTGTTTGGTTAGAGTCACACCAAGATACTTTATATTGTTTGTAACTATTGTGAAGGGTGTCATTTCCCTAATTTCTTTCTCCTCCTGTTCATCCTTCAAGTATTGGAAGGCTACTGATTTGTTTGAGTTAATTTTATATCTGGGTACTTTGCTGAAGTTGTTTATCAGCTGTAGGAGTTCTCTGGTGGAGTTTTTGGGGACACTTAAGTATACTATCATATCATCTGCAAATAGTGATATTTTGATTTCTTCCTTCCAATTTGTACCCCTTTGACCTCTTTTTGTTGTCTAATTGCTCTAGCTAGAACTTCAAGTACTGTATTGAATAGATAGGGAGAGAGAGAGGGCATCCTGTCTAGTCCCTGATTTTAGTGGGATTGCTCAAGTTTCTCTCCATTTAGTTTGATGTTGGCTACTGGTTTGCTGTATATTGCTTTTACTATTTTTAGGTATGGGCCTTGAATTATTGATATTTCCTAGACTTTTAACATGAAGGGATGTTGTGTCAAAATGCTTTTTCAGCACCTAATGAAATTACCATGTAGTTTTTTTCTTTGAGTTTGTTTATGTAGTGGATTACATTGATGTATTTCCGGGTATTGAACTATCCCTGCATCCCTGGGATGAAGCCTACTTGATTGTGGTGAATGATCGTTTTGATGTGTTCTCTGATTCGTTTTGTGAGAATTTTATTGAGTATTTTTGCATCAATATTCACAAGGGAAATTGGTCTGAAGTTTTCTTTCCTTGTTGGGTCTTTCTGAGGTTTTGGTATCAGTGTGATTGTGGCCTCATAGAAGGAATTGGGTAGTGTTCCTTCTGTTTCTATTTTGTGGAATAGATTGAAGAGTATTGATATTAGGTCTTCTTTGAAGGTCTGATAGAATTCTGCACTAAACCCATCTGGTCCTGGGCTTTTTTTGGTTGGAAGACTTTTAATGACTGCTTCCATTCCTGTAGGGGTTATGGGAGTGTTTATATGGTATATCTGATCCTGACTTAACTTTGGTATTTAGTATCTGTCTAGAAAATTGTCCATTTCATCCAGATTTTCTAGTTTGATGAGTATAGACTTTTATAGTAGGATCTGATGATTTTTTAAATTACCTCAGCTTCTGTTATTATATCTCCTTTTTCATTTCTGAGTTTGTTAATTTGAATACTGTTTCTGTGCCCTCTGGTTAGTCTGGCTAATGGTTTATCTCTCTTGTTGATTTTCTCAAAGAAAGAACTCCTGGTTTTGTTTATGTTTTGTATAGTTTTCTTTGTTTCTACTTGATTTCAGCCTTGAGTTTGATTAATTCCTGTCATCTATTCCTCTTGGGTGTATTTACTTCTTTTTGTTCTAAAGTTTTCTGGTGTGCTGTTAAGCTGCTAGTGTATACTTTCTCCAGTTTCTTTTTGGAGGCACTCAGAGCTATGAGTTTTCCTCTTAACACTGCTTTCTACATGTCCCATAAGTTTGGGTATTTGTACCTTCATTTTTATTAAATTCTAAATGTCTTTAATTAATTTCTCTCTCTCTCTCTCTCTCTCTCTCTCTCTCTCTCTCTCTCTCTCTCTCTTTCTTTCTTCCTTGGCCAAGTCATCATTGAGTAGAGCATTGTTTAGTTTCCATGTGTATGTGGGCTTTCTGTTGTTGTTTTTTGCTATTGAAGACCAGCCTTAATCAGTAGTGATCTGTTAGGAAGCATGGGATTATATCAATCTTCTTAAATCTGTTGAGTTCTGTTTTGTGACTGAGTATATAGTCAATTTTGGAGAAGGTGAGAAGAAGGTATATTCTTTTGATTTAGGATGAAATGTTCTATAGATATCTGTTAGATCCATTTGCTCTATAACTTCTGTTTGTTTCACTCTGTCTCTGTTTAGTTTGTGTTTCCAAGATCTGTCTATTGATGAAAGTGGGGTGTTGAAGTCTCCCACTATTATTGCGCGAGGTGCAGTGTGTGCTTTGAGCTTTAGTAAAATTTTATTTTATGAATGTGGATGCCCTTGCATTTGGAGCATACATGTTCAGAATTGTGAGTTCTTCTTGGTAAATTTTTCCTTTGATGAGAATGGAGTGTCCTTCCTTATTTTTTTGATGACTTTTGGTTGAAAGTCAATTTTATTTGATATTAGAATGGCTACTCCAGCTTGTTTCTTGGGACCATTTGCCTGGAAAATTGTTTTCCAGCCCTTTACTCTGAGGTAGTGTTTGTCTTTGACACTGAGGTGCATTTCTTGTATGCAACAAAGTTCTGAGTCCTGTTTATATATCCAGTCTGTTAGCCTCTGTCTTTTTATTGGGGAATTGAGTCCATTGATGTTAAGAGATATTAAGGAATAGTGATTGTTGCTTCCTTTTATTTTCAATGTTATTTTTATGGTTGTGTGGCTATCTTCTTTTGGGTTTGTTGAAAGAAGATTACTTTTTTGCTTTTTCTGGTATGTAGTTTCCCTCCTTGTGTTGGCATTTTCCATCTATTATCCTTTCTAGGGCTGGATTTGTAGAATGATATTGTGTAAATTTGGTTTTGTCATGGATTATCTTGGTTTCACCATCTATGGTAATTGAGAGTTTTGCTGGGTATAGTAGCCTATACTGGCACTTATGTTCTTTTAGGGTCTGTATGAGTTCTGCCCAGGATCTTCTAGCTTTCATAGTGTCTGGTGAGAAGTCTGGTGTAATTCTGATAGGTCTGCCTTTATATGTTACTTGACATTTCCCCCTTACTTCTTTTAATATTCTTTCTCTGTTTTGTGTATTTGGTGTTTTGACTATTATGTGACAGGAGGAATTTCTTTTTTGGTTCAATCTATTTTGAGTTCTGTGGGCTTCTTGTATGTTTACGTTCATCTCTTTCTTTAGGTTAGGGAAGTTTTCTAATATAATTTTTTTGAAAATATTTACTGGTCCTTTAAGTTGGGAATATTCACTCTCTTCTATACCTATTATCCTTAGGGGTGGTCTTCTCACTGTGTCCTGGATTTCCTGGATGTTTTGGGTTAGGAGTTTTTTTGCATTTTGCATTTTCTTTGATTGTTGTGTCAATGTTTTCTATGGTATCTTCTGCACTTGAGATTCTCTCTTGTATTCTGTTGGTGATGCTTGCATCTATGTCTCCTGATTTCTTTCGTAGGTTTTCTATCTCCAGGGTTGTCTCTCTTTGTGATTTCTTTATTGTTTCTATTTCCATTTTTAGATCCAGGGTGGTTTTGTTCAATTCCTTCACCTGCTTGGTTGTGTTTCCTGTAATTCTTTAAGGGATTTTTGTGTTTCCTCTTTCAAGGCTTCTACCTGTTTACCTGTGTTCTCTTGTATTTCTTTAAGGGAACTTCTTAAAGTCCTCTATCATTATCATGAGATGTGATTTTAAATCTGAGACTTGCTGTTGTTTTGCGTTATCCAGGGCTTGCTGTGGTGGGAGAACTGGGTTTTGATGATGCCAAGTAGCCTTGGTTTCTGTTGCTTATGTTCTTGCCCTTGCCTTTTGCCATCTGGTTATCTCTGGTGTTAGCTGGTCTTGCTCTCTCTGTGGCTTTTTCCTCCTGTAAGCCTCTGTGTCAGTACTCCTGAAAGACCAGATCTCTCTGGGAGGAATTTGTGTATGGAGAGCTGTGGTACATGATCACCTCTAGGGTGCAGAGAGAAACCAGAAGGATCCTGTCCCCAGCTGTTCCTTGGTTCCTGTGTCCTAATGGCTCTGGTAGGGTCCCTCTTGAGCCAGGAATTTGAACAGAAGTGGTGCTCTCAGGTGTATTAGCACTCCTGGTAGACCCGCTCTCTCCTGGCAGTATTTGTATATGTAGCAGTGTGTCACAGAATCCTCTCGGGGTGCAGATGTAAACCAGAAGGCTCCTGTCCCAGGGTGCTCCTCAGTTCCTGTGTTCTGAGGTTCTTGGCAGGTCTTTCTGTGCAGAAGTGTTGGTCTTACCTCTGCTCATATGGAGCTCTGTTTGAGCAGCCTCTAGCTCATCTTCTGTCACCTGTTCTATTACTGCCCCTGACCTTCCTGAATGTCTTTTGCCCATCTTGTGATCCCTGTCTTAGTTTCTTGTCCTGTTGCTATGATAAGATACACTGAAAATGGCAACTCGGGAGAAATGTGCTCTGTCTCTGGATCAACTTTGCATTTGGAGAAAGTCCCCTTGGTGTCTCTGAAGAAGATAAGCTAGAGCAGGAGGACCTCTCTGCTTTTGGGATGAGCCCTGGCCGTGTTTGGGTACAAGTGGCCACCAATTCCTTTTCTTTCACTTACTCTGCATCCCACCAGCTTCAGGGAAGCATGTCTGTCCCCTCAAGAAGCTCTTTCTTATCCTATGTTTCCAGGCAAAGGCCATGTTTGCCTCCTGGTGCTGGTGTTACCCACCAGAGAGTACAGAGGAGTGATGGTTTTCCCCTCCTATCCACATCTCCAGTTCTCCCTCTCCTGGACTCTACTTAGAGATTCAAATACCAGACATCATTGTCTTGAAAGCAAGCTGAGTCCTGCTTTCTCCATCCTTCCCTACCCCAGCTCCTGATCCATCCTTACCCTTTCCAGATATAAGTCATTAAGCAAATCCACACTGGGTCATTCTACCCTCTAGTCTTCCCCAGCATCTGTTATTCTATAGTTCCCTCAGGCCACTTGTGATAATAAACCGTTGACACTGAGGTAGCGCCTTGACTTGGCCTCTTTCCTCAGTGTAAGAGTGTGGTGTGGGGGTGTGAGCAATCTACAAGCCCAGCTGAGGTGAACTTTTGCAATGGGGCAGGACTAAATGTACCAAGATGGCAGATGGTTGGCTCTGAGACCAGTCACTTACAACAAAGCCTTGTGTTGTTCCCACCACCTCCAAATAGCATCAGGCTGAGGAATAATCCTTTAACTTGGGCCTATGAGAGGCACTTGAGCTCCAACCTGTAGCAAGAGAGGACAAAACAGAATGAGTAACTGTGTGTGAGGGAAAGAGAAGGAATTTGAGGGTGCTTGCCTCATCGCATGTTAGATCAGGGAGGCACGAGCTTCTTATTTGTGTCACTTGGAGAAGCATGTGTCTTTACAGGAAGACACTTTCAGAAACACAGAAGTATGGCTGGGTGAGTGTGAGCTTAAGTATTGACATTTCCACAATATACTACAATCAGTATATCAATGTGTTCCAGAAATTCAGCGTTGTCTTATGTGGCTCTTCAAATGTCCATGTTGAGGATCTAACTATGTAGCCACATTTGGAGGTGAGTCTGTTGTGAAGGTGAGCCTTTTGGTCAGATCAGTGCCTTTAATCAAGTGGATGCCAGAGAGATTGATTCCTTTCCCTCTGCCCCATAAGAGGACACAATGAGGAAGGTCTGTCTTCTAGGAAGAAACAGAGCCCTCACTGGAGACTTGAACTGGCGGGCACCATGCTCATGCACTTTCAAGGCTCCAGAGCCTTGAAGAAATAAATAGCCATTGTTTGCTGGAGTCTATGACATGTTGTTAAAGGAACCCACGCGGATTAGCAAGCTGCTTAATCTACTGTGTTGCTCAGACTGTCCCGGTCTTGCCTCTGTATCTCGGGGACATACTTTATTCATTGTGAGTAGTGGGTTTTTCTGCCTTAGCCCCCAAACTAGCCATTCCTGAAATGAGATTTGATTTTTTTTTTAATGGAGGAAAAGAACCAAAAGCTGAGGTTTGATGCTTTGTGATGCTGCTGGGTCTCGTGTGTTGGGCCTCTGCTGACTTGATATTTCTATGCTTATAGCCATCTGCATCTCCATGAAGCTAATCATAGTTCCTTCTGTAGTCTCCAATCTTTTGGGGGTAGACTACCTCTATTAACTTCCCACTGCATTGCTAACCAGGTTTTAGCCATGATTTATTGCCTTATTTTATTCTAATGCACCTGTACAGCTGTGGTGAAATGGTTGCTTTGTACTTCTGTGGAAAACAACTTGATTCACTCAAGTATCATTTTAATGTATATTTCTGCCTGGTTTTTACATTAGTGCTTCCAAAACCTTGGATGTTTCAAACATATGCATGCCTTCTTGTGCAGGGTTCATAATAGTTTTCAGTTTTCTCTGTGTCACTCATCAGGGTAGGTGTGTGTGTATGTGTGTATGTATGTGTTATGTGCATATGAATGTGTATATGTGTATGTGTGTGTGTATTGTGTGTATGCATGTATGTATATGTATGTATGCATGTATGTATGTGTATATGTGCATATGTGTGTATTGTATGTGTATATGTGCATGTGTTTGTATGTATATAAGTGTGTATGTATGTATATTGTGTGTGTGTGTAGATGTGCATATGTGTGTGTATTGTGTGTGTGTGTGTGTGTGTGTATTGTGTGTGTATGTGTGTGTATGTGTGTATATATGTAGTGAGCACAGTGAAACTTTAGCTGATGAGTGTCACTGCTGTGAAACAGAAGAATCCACTCCTATCCACTAGGCTTTCAGCTGCATGGATCTTCTCATTTCGTTCACTTAGTTCCATTAAGAAGAAAGTAAATTACCATCACAATGTCCAGGTCTAGCATGCTTTGAAATTTGCTGAGGTTCAACATTTGTTTTTCTTGTTCGGTGAGTAAATAAGAATTACTTGCAATTAGCAGCTTAATTGATTGTATATTAGCAAGGGAACACTCGTGAAAAATTAAAATTGAAATGATTTGTCTTTGTTTCTCAATTAGATAATTAGATCAAGCCTACTCATTTTTCTCTCATTTTGCCGTTTCTCTCTATGAAATTGCCCTTCTAGAGCAGATGTGTGTTCTATGTTGTATGTTTGTGTGTTGTGTGTTGTGTGTGTATGTGGTGTGCATGTGTGGTGTGTGTGTGTGTGTGATGTTTGTATGTGTAGTGTGTGTGTTTGTGTGATATGTAGTGTGTCTGTGTGTATGTGTGTATGTGGTGTGGTGTGTGTGTGTGTGATGTGTGATGTGGTGTGATATTTATGTGTGTATGTGTGTGTGTGTGTGTGTGTGTGTGTGTGTGTGTGTGAGATGTGGGTTGTAGTGTGTGTGTAGTTTAGACAAATGGTATTCTAGCCCCCTTCTAATCAAGCTGGTTATGAATTATGTCTATTTGATTTTCTAGAATTTTTTAGTAGAATACATGTAGTTCTTGACATATACCTACACTACCTTTCAGTTCACTTGAACATTTTTATTGTGTATAAAGTACAACATTTACAGTTTTACACACTTAATTAAAGATGTTTTCAGTTTTTCCAAAGATCTCCTATTTTTGTTAAATGTCATATAATTTGAGTTCTGTTCGTGGGTTGATTCTTTTTTTTTTTTAATTTTATTTAATTTTTTTTCACACTCCAGATTTTATCACCTTCCCAGTCCACCCTCTGACTGTTCCACATCCCATCCCTCCCCCCTTGTCTCCACAAGGATGTCCTGACACCCTACCCCCACTCCCATCCCCCTCCCCACCAGACTTCTCCACTTCCTGAGGCCTCCAGTCTCTTGAGGGTTAGGTGCATCTTCTCTGACTGAACCTAGACCTGGCAGTCCTCTGCTGTATATGTGTTGGGGACCTCATATCAGCTGGTGTGTGCTGCCTGGTTGGTGGTCCAGTGTCTGAAAGATCTTGGGGGATCCAGGTTACTTGAAACTTCTGCTCTTCCTACAGGGTCGCCCCCCCCCCCCCTCAGCTTCTTCTAGCAGCAGCACATGCTCCTCTTGGATTAGTTTGACCAAGAACAAGCCCAGATTTGAGTTCTTTACTTCTCTCCTGGTGTCTTTCATCTGTCCCTAACAAGAGACTTCTTCTCTCTTTTATTAGACAGTAGAGAAAGCATCATATAGGGGAAGGAATAAGGGATACTTCACAAAATTTTTTTATCAGACAGAGGGGTCAGGGAAACTGCAAGAAAACTCACAGAATCAACTAAGCAGGTCTCACAGGAAATACTGAACTGAAAACGAGAGAGCCTGCATGGGACTGACCTAGGCTCTCTGCATATATGCTTCAGTAGTATAGCTTAGTCTACTTGTGGGACTCCTAACAGTGAGAGCAGGGGTTGTCTCTGACTCTTTTGCCTTCATTTGCGACCCCATTCCTCTTACTAGGTTGCTTCAGCCAGCCTTAATAGGTGGGGAGGTGCCTAGTGTTACTGCAACTTGATATACCATGTTTAGTTGATATCCTAGGGAGGCTTACCATTTTCTGAGGAGAAACAGAAAGGAGTGGATGGGAGAGGACAGAGGGAAGGGGGGAGGAACAAGGAGGAGAGGAGGGAGGAGAAACTGCAATCAGGATGTAAAAAATTAAGAAAAAAACCCAAGTTAAAGAAATCTTTAGCAGAATTTACAAAGATTTAAGTCACTGGCTTCTGCTGGCCCCGGGGGACCCTGAAGCACTCAGTGCCACAAACAAAACCTCTATCTTCTGGTTGTTTCTGTCCCATCAGCTGCTTTTATCAAATTATCACCACAATGTGTGTGTGTGTGTGTGTGTGTGTGTGTGTGTGTGTGTGTGTGTGTGTGTGACTCAGAGTGGAGGACACAGAATAATAACTATAAAAATATTAAGATTAAAAGTTTGTATCAGCTTAGGCTATAAATGCTGATTACATTAGAGAATTAGAGACAAATCAGATTGGGTTTTACACTGTCTTAAAGTTAAACAGACTGATTCACAGTAGGCTAGTGGGTTAAGTCAGAAGTGATCTCAGGGTGCTTTGTTAATTTGGCTGTGAGGGCCAGGAAGGTTCAGACTCTGAATGTAAGAGATGTTTCCAGAAAATTGTATCATGGCTTCACACTCATTTCTTTCTTCTTAGAAAAGTCTATCTTAAGTTAGGAGTCATCTGGAGTGTGTGTGTGAGGTATGTGTATGCGAATACATGCGTGCATGCATGTGTACATGTGTGTATTCATGTATGTGTGCATGTGTTTGTAGTGTTTAACTCCTACAGAAGCATTGCTTGTCTTAATTCTTTATTTCCCTAGTATGAGGGGGCTCATCTCATATGAAAAAGTTGAAGGTTATTACAAGACAGTAAATTATTTTATAGTTATTATCTAAACAATAACCTCACCTATATTTGCCACCTCACATGTTTGTAGGTAGTGATTAGTATGACTTCAGCCGTATTTCCTAAAGGCTGGTCTCTTTTTGAAGATGAAAATACTTGAGTAGTCTTTTTCTCAGAACTCCCATTTGTTTGCTGGGGCTGCCAAAACAGAATACAGCTGACGGGGTGGATTAGAAATCTGAAGTTACTATCTCTTGGATAGTACATGTCTTGCTGTATCTGCAAGCCTGGTTTTCTCAGAGGCCTCTATCCTTTGCTTGCTATATGTTCAGATGGCTGATTCTGTCACATTGCTAGTGGCTTTTCTTTGTTGTTTTGTATTGAGACAAGGTCTCTAGTTAGCCCAGGCTAGCCCAGAGCTAGCAGTGTAGCCAAGGGTGTTCTTGAACTCATAATCTTACTGTTTCAGTTTCCTGAGTGTCAGAATTACTGGTGTGAGTCACCACATTTGACATTTCTTCCTATTTTTACAATCTTCCTCAAACAGCTTCATTTTAACTTTCTTATCTCTTTTTTATAGACTGAAGAAAGCTAACTTCAATGGGAGTTAATGCTGACAGATTATCTCTAAACTTTAGGGCTTCATACAGTTAAATCTGCCCACCCATATATTGTATGCTGGTACATGGGGTTGGTTACAGCTGAGGCTGTGGATCAGTGTTAACCAGCCCACTAAGGCTCTGTCAGACCATGTGATACCTCAAATAAGCTGCTATGGAGGGGCCAGTGGAGTCAGCTGCTCACCACCCAGCAGGCAGGCCTACGATCGGTTGCATGGCTGTGTTCACAGGGTTTCAAGAGTTGAAAGAGAGAGCAAATACCTTGCAAGTCTTTTCATGCATCACTTTTGCCAAAGACAATCATGTGGCAAAGCTTGGGCACCAGAACTGGAGAGTCTCCTAGCCCACTGCAGAGGGCAAGCCTGGGATTCGGGAACTTTGTGGCGTCACTGAGGAAGAGGAAAGACAACACTGAGATAAATAAGCTGTGTTGTCCTTACACATGTGCGCTGCCATGCCTGATACTTTGAGTTCCTAGCTGAGCAATAGTCTACAAGGTGCTGAATGTTATTAATAGAGATACACTCTCCTTCACACTAAATTAAATGAAAATGCCAAATCTATAACCTCTCTTAAATTAAATCCACTTACAGGCTTTGAAGTTGCATGGTAATTTCAGAAGAGATACCCAAGGTAGATACTACCATCTCTCTCAGTGGATTTAAATGTGGTCACTTTCAGACCCTACTTACAGCCAGATGGCTAGAAAGGGAAGAGGCCACATCCATGCATTTTTAAAATTATAATCCTGCAGTTTTGTTCATCACAGAATAAAGGTCATCACATGACCTTCAGCAATAAGCATTTATTTGTTAGACACATAGGCCTGTGGGTCTGCAGAC
Source organism: Uromys caudimaculatus (assembly GCA_028551405.1). Taxonomy (NCBI): domain Eukaryota; kingdom Metazoa; phylum Chordata; class Mammalia; order Rodentia; family Muridae; genus Uromys; species Uromys caudimaculatus. The sequence continues at coordinate 96,259,078 of CM052708.1, forward strand.
TTTAGGCTATAGATTATGGACTCTTTGGAGAAGTTCTGTACCCTGTATATTGTGTCAGGCAGACTATGAGGGGAAAAGCGACTTGGGACATTTTCTGGTAGTGGACATAAGCTCCTTGAAGGACAGATGGAAGAGATCTGTGACTCTTAGGCTGAGACTTGGACCTGATACAACGCTACTTCCATAGCGCATTTTTCAAAGCCAGAAAGTACAGTTGAAACCAGAGACAACTGTAGGTGGGGCACATAATTGTTCAAGAAGCTAAAACATAGGAAGGGATGCTGGGATTCCTAGTTCTGTCTGCTTGGGAGAAAGTGCCTCTGCCAGGAAAATATGACCTAGGACATGTGATGGGTGCATGAGGGGCTTGTGGATGTTAGTTCTTAAACTGTGCCCTAGCTAGGGTGCTATTGCTGTGATGAAACACCATGACCAAAAGCAACTTGAGGGGAAAGGGTTTATTTGACTTACACTTACTGTTTACCACGGAAGGAAGTCAGAACAGGAACTCAGACGGGCAGGTACCTGAAGGCAGGAGCTAATGCAGAGGCTGTGGAAGGGTGCTGCTTTCTAGATTCCTCCTCATGGCTTGGTCAGCCTGCTTTCTTATAGAACCCAAGACCAAACCCAAGGATGGCACTACTCACAATGGACTGTGCCCCCCACCAATCAGTAACTAAAAAAAAAAAAAAAATGCCCTGCAGACTTGTGTTCTTGTATCTTATGGAGGCATTTTCTTAATTGAGGGCCCCTCCTCTCAGATGACGTCAGCTTTTATCAAGTTGACATAAACTATCCAGCACACACTGAACGGCTTCATTGTGCTTCTGGATTCCTCTGAGGCCAACCCAGGCCAGGGACACTATGTATTTGTCTATTTGTGTCCTGCAGTACTGGTGATTTAATGTAGAATCCCCCACATGCTAGGCTTGCATTTTCCTATTGTGCCATGTTCCAAGTCTCAAAAAGACTCTTTAATATGTTTACTTGAAGCAGTAATTAAGAATTTCAGGTAATTATTTTTTAATTTAAACATTTCACTTTTATATTTACGTTTTACATTTATATGTACGTGTGGGCACATATTTGTAGAAGTCAGAATACAACTTGTATTAGTCAGTCTCTCCTTCTACCCTGTTGGTCTTGGGAATCAAATCATAGCATCGTTCTTGGTGGCAGGCACCTGTACTGATTGAATCATTTCAGCCCTGTACTTGTCAGCCCTCAAGTACATGTGCATTTTAAATGATATTTTTATTAACTCTTTAAGAATATCAAACAATGTAATTTGAATCTATTCTTCTGCTCACCTCCTCCCATAACTACCTTCTCCAACCTCCTATCCCTTCCTACCCAACTCTGTACTCCCTCTCTCTCTCCTCTCCCCCCTCGTTCTTTTCTTTCTGTTTTGTAGCTTTCTGCTACGCCACCTTATTTCCATGAATGGGCCAAATTACCAGTCCCCACCCAGCTTCCCTTGAGTCCACAGATAAAAGACACACACACACACACACACACACACACACACACCCCACTGCTCATTTTCAACTTGCCTTCTGACACAATTGCTAGGTGCTACTATATCTCCTGTCTGGAAAAGTGTGCCCTTATGGCTATTCTTATCTCTGCTCTTCCCACCTGCCCTAAACTTGAGCGGCTTAGTCACATTTAGCCCCTGGTAAGTGCCCATGACCACCTGCCCGTAGGAGTAGCCTGTGTGGCCACTCTGTTTTGAAATCTCACATGGCTCTTCAACCCTTCCCCATCAGAAGCATGGTGAAACTCTGCCCTCCTCCTTTGCACCTGCCTCTTTTCTTCCAGGGAAATCCCACCTATTCCTTCTGCCCAGCAATTGGCCCATGGCTTCTTTACTGACAGACCAAGAACCAATTGGGGAACAGGACAACATCAGAACTGCCCCTACATCTTTCTTTTTTTCTTTTCCTTTCCTTCCTTTCCTTTCCTTTCCTTTCCTTTCCTTTTCCTTTTCCTTTTCCTTTTCCTTTTCCTTTTCCTTTTCCCCTTCCTTCCTTCCTTCCTTCCTTCCTTCCTTCCTTCCTTCCTTCCTTCCTTCCTTCCTTCCTTCCTTCCTTCCTTCTTTCTTTCTTTCTTTCTTTCTTTCTTTCTTTCTTTCTTGTCTTTCCTCATACAGTCCAGTTTATATTGCCCACCTAGTCTTAGCAGTGTGGGATAGACCTATCAGGTATAATGCCATTAGAAAAACAGACTCCATCTTTCTCAGTATCTATCAAATAACAGTAGTTTCTCAGATAGTGGTGGGATTTTGTGACCACCTCCCCTATTCTATGCTGGGATTTTGTCTGTCTGGAGCTTGCTTAGGTCTTGTGTGTACTGTCATAATTCGTGTAAGTTCATAAGTGCTTCTGCCCTGTTGTGTCTGGAAACAACTATTCATTGCCTCTGAGTCTTAGAATTTTTCTGTTCTCTCTTCTGTGAAGATCCCTGTGCCTTCAGGGGGAAAGGGTGTAGTCCACATTTCTCATTTAGGACTGAACACCCCACTGTCTTTTACTATGTGTAGACTGACTAGCTGAGGGTGTCTGTGTTAATTGCTATCAACTGCAAGGAGACACTCTCCAAGAAGGATTGAGACAAGTATGAGTATAGTGCAAAGTCATTAGGGGTCATTTAATGTCTGTTGACTTGTTTTTTATATCAACACCACCAACTTGAAAATTTGTGCTTATTCCAGTGCCAGGTTATTTTATGTCCTGTAGTGTGCATTGACATCGCTTTTGTATTTCAGCCCAGAGGTCCTGAAGAGTGAGCCATATGGAGAAAAAGCTGATGTCTGGGCTGCAGGCTGCATCCTTTATCAGATGGCGACTCTGAATCCTCCCTTCTGTAGCACCAACATGCTCTCCTTGGCTACTAAAGTAGGCCACTGGGAACAAAGGGGCCTCTTGTTGCTAATAGCTACATCCTGCTCCTCAGAAACCGTTGTGACTTACACCACTGTGCTTTCAAAGCATGTACTGTTTGATTTCCTACATGACACATTCTATCTTATCTCCTTTCATCTAAATATCTATTGCACTGCATATATACTTCTATGTAGTTATATTCATTTGTTGTATAAAATTATAAAGATGAATTTCTGATTACTGTTTCTTTGTGGTGGTGGAGACCGAACCCAGGGCCTGCACATGCTAGGCAAGTATTCTGCTACTGAGCTAAGTCTTCAGCCTATGCATTAGGCCTACAAGTCACCAAATTATGTTATTCCATCTATTATTTTATCATAAGCCTATAGCTAACTTTAGATCATCTTACAGAAAATGTTTCTGTAGTCTAGAACTGTCTAATTTGCATTGATTTTCATTTGTTGAGATATTACCATTCCTGATTCAAATTTGTGTGTGAAGTTATATTATTTATTGGCAAGTCACATTGTAACAACAGATGACTGCTCATAGAAAACTTGGTCCTTTGACACTGCTGCTGTTTTCTGCTTGTCTTGCAGATAGTGGAGGCTGTGTATGATCCAGTGCCAGAAGGTATCTACTCTGAAAAAGTGACAGATACCATTAGAAGGTAAATAGTCTCACAACTTACAACATAAAGCAACCACCATAAACTACCTCGTGCCTCTATGTATATATTCACTACATATGGGTAACTACTTATGAAAGGGCTCCCCAGGTATCCAAACATAGCAAGGTGTTTAAGCATCATTACTAATATTGGCTTCTTGGAAACCATTGGGACATCTGAGAGGAACTTGAGACGTTGTACAGCTATTAGGCTGATCTACAAAACTTTATGTTGACATGAAAAATGTGTGTTGGGGGGAAACTAAGTTAAAAGTATGAAAATCTATTTTTGTGAAATAAATGAAATATATACTAATATGAAAAAATGAGTAACATATAAGCTAAAGAGAGAGTGAACAATGATAAAACTGAAAATATTTTTGCAAGTTAGTGATACTGTATTTTATACTAAGTTTTCAAAAAATGAGAGGCTTTCCCCATTAATATAGCAGGAGTTTAATAAATGTCATTGCCCTTCTGCAGCCCCAGACCTTTGTCAAGTCCCTCCTGACTTCAGGAAATGTCCATGACTGCCTCTCACTCAGGTTGATTCTGTCTGCTGCTCTCCAGGTTCTAGCTACTCCCTTCATGACTTTTCGCCTGCTGATTCTTTCTTCTGAAACCCTCTTCACTCAGACACATGCATGGTTCTTACCCTCAGTCCCTTGAATTGCCACAGAAACATCTCAGATCAGGAAACTACTCTAACTACCCCACTGACTAGGTGCCCTTCTGCCCATTTAAAAATCACAGTGTCTGTAATTCTGTGACCATTAGCCTTTGTTGTCAATTTGAATGGATTTGGAATCACCTCAGGGACATACTGTTGGGTGTATCTGTGGAAGAGTTTCCAGAAAGGTTGAACTGATGAGTGAAGACCCCCCATAGTTATGGGCAGTACCACTGTATGAGATGGGTTCCCAGGCTGAAGCGAGAGAGGAAGAGCTGAGCACTGGCATTCTCTCTCCTCACACAGTGTGTGTAGTCACAGCACATGCCTGCCCGCATGCTTTCTCATCATGAGGGACTGTATCTCATCTTATGTGATGAGCCAAAGGGAACCCCTTTTCCTTGAGTCGCTTTTGTCTGGTAATTTGACTGTGATACCAAAGGGGGAGAAACATAAAATTGGTACTGATGGTGGCATTGCTGCTGTAAGAAGTTTGAGTACATATTTGTAGACCTTTGTGTGACTAGTTTGTGGAACAAAAATGGAAGAGCTTGGAGCTGTGGGCTAAAGAAGCTCCAGAGTGCTGTAGGAAGAGCTCCTGAGCCACTCCCGAGGTTTCAGAAAGGAACACAAATCTTGCCAGAAACTGAACTAGAAACTGCTCATGTTTCTTTGCCTCATGCTCCTGCTACTGTGCTGTCCTACCATGGTGAATTGTATCTCGCCTTAAGCAGGAGCAAAAATAAACCCTTCCTTCATTCCTTAAACTGATTTTTATCAGGTGTTAATATTTGGTGACAGCAATAACAATAACAAAAAAGTACCTAATGCCCCTAAAATATCACACATAAGCACACATGCTTGCTGTTGAGTGTTTCAGTTTCCTCCAGTAGCTAGACTTGAGCACAGGCACTTGTTACCTTGGTTCTGACCTGGTTAGTAGCAGAGCAGTGCCTGGCATAGACCAGACCCCCAGTCAACACTGCCTTGGGAGGTTATGGCTGACGGTGCATGTCAATGTCAAGGCCATCTTGGTTCTTGCACAGCACCAACATTATTTCCCCGTTCCATCAAGCTGAACCGAATCTTTTCTATTTTGTATGTCAAGAGTCCTAGAGTCCCTAGATGGACACGTTTCTGCCTCTTCCTAAGACTCTGAAACCCTGGTCTCATGTCTGTCCTGCACGTCTCACCGTCCTCAGCGATCTTCCGTCGGCACACAACAGCGGCTATTCTTCTGGTCCTTTGGCTGCTCTTTCAGTTTTATACTGGTTAATGCTTCACCTATTTGTATTTCTTAGCCATCTCCATGTTTACCTAGCACAGACCTCATCTTACGAGCCTCAGAGTCTATAGAACACCTTGGTCATAGCAAACCCCTGTGCACTGAAGATGCTGGTCAAGGTTTCTATATCTGTTTCATCATTTGGTAGACCAGGGATTGTCACTAAGAGTGACAAGCAGAGTGGTACGTGACAGCATCTCCTCTAGTAAAGCTCATGTTGGTGGGCTCATGAGGAACAGGCAAAGGGGAAGGAAGAGGGAGGGAAATGAGATTCCATTGTATACAGCAGGCTAATGGCAATGTTGATGGAGAGATGGGGCGGGTGGAGAAACGTTGCTTGCACTGTGGGCACGTTGTGGGCATAGTGCCAAGATGACTAAAACCACTTCCTTAGCTGAAGTGGACTGATTCTGGAGATAGGAAGAATTGGATTTATTCAGTTACAATTTGAGACATGGAAGCAAGACAAGGAGAAGGGAAAATGTCACTAGCAAGATAAAGACAGGCCGCCATCATGAAATACACAGGATAGCAATGGCTGTCTGGAGGAAGCTTTAGGAGGGGCTGTAGGAGCAGGCTGTGTGGAAGGTCCTGAGTTAACCACAATCATGATGTTTCAAAGGATGAATGGCACTTATCAGGGACTCCAGATTAAGTGCTTTGTTGCTGTGGTTTTGCCTTTAAATGAGTGTGTGGTGGTGTTGTGGTGTGCATGCATGAATAGCTATCTGCATGCATGTTCACATATATGCGGGGGCATGTGTGCGGGCACACGTGTCTGGAATTCAATGTTGATCCTTGATGTCTTTTTAAATCATTCTTTACTTTGTTTAGTCTGAGACTCTCAATTGAACCCAGAGCTCACCAATTAAATAGTCTAATTTGCCAACTTGTCCTGGAGATTCCCTCCTCTCTGGCTTCTAAGTGTGTCTTTTATTCATGTTCTTGGGATCCAGTCTCTGGTCCTTGCCCCTTTGTTGACAAGTGCTTTATCCACTGATCCAGCTCCCAGATGAAGTGTTTTTCAAGATGTTTATAACTTAAAATATTAAGAAATAGCAGTAAGTTAGACCTGGCAATTTAACTTTATAGCTAACTATAAATTAAGATTGCAGGGCATATGCTGTAGCAGACATTATTTTCATTTAAAGTTATTCAAGATTCCTCATTTTCTACATTTGCACTGGGAAAATTTTATCTCTAGAAAACTTAAAGCCAAAATCTATTGTGTATTAAATGCAATTGCATATTTAATTTGCTTTGAATTTATGGTGTTGAAAAACTAAGTTCCATGGTATGTACTCACTGATAAGCGGATATTAGCCCAAAAGTTCAGAATGCCCAAGTTTCACTTAACAGTAACCGCTGGACTGAGAGTGAGGTACCAGATGGAGGGGTTGGAGAAAGGTCTGAAGGAGCTGAGGGAATTTGCAGCCCCATGGAGGGAGCAGGAGCATCAATGGGCCTGACCTCCCCCCCACCCCCGGTCGTCCTGGAGTTTGGACCACCAACCAAAGAATACACATCTATGGACCCATGGTTCGGACTACATATGTGGCAGAGGATGACCTCGATGGCCATCAGGGAGAGAGAAGAGGCCCTTGGGCCTGAGGGTGTTAGAGGCCCCAGTAAAGGGGAATGTCAAGGTGGGAATATGGGGATAGGTGGGCGGGTGGGTGGGAGGTGGAATTCCCTCATAGAGGCGGGGATGGGGAGGGGACAAGGGGTTTCCAAAGAGGAGACCCAGAAAAGGGGAAACATTGGAAATGTAAATAAAGTATCAAAAAAAAAAGAAAAAAGAAAAAAGAAAAAAGAAAAAGAAAAAGAAAAAAAAAAAGAAAAGAAAAACTAAGTTCCATAAGAATTATAGAATAATTTCTGATTTGCCATTTTCTTAGTCTCTCATTTTCTTCCAAATTGGTGTAAGGTTTCATTCATATATATATATATATATATATATATATATATATATATATATATATATATATATATATATATATATGAATGAGACAGAGTCTTGAAATACAAAACCACCATTATAACTGATAATAATTTAGTGATTATTTTTTTTTCCTTTTAGATAGAGTCCTGCTATTTAAGCCAGGCTGGCTCAGGCTCATTATCTCCCGTCTCAGCCTCCTGACTGCTGGCTTATAGGCCAGCAGCCACTCTTAGAGTTACTCTTAAAACTGTGTTATTTCCAGTCACACACACCTCATTTCTTGAGTTTCCCAGCACCGCAGTTTTACTTTGCACATTCTTGTCAAGTGTAGCCCACAGTATTTGCATTTTTTAAACTTATTTATTTATTTTTTGATACTTTATTTACATTTCCAATGTTTTCCCCTTTCCAGGTCTCCTCTTTGGAAACCCCCTATCCCCTCCCCATCCCCGCCTCTATGAGGGAATTCCACCTCCCACCCACCCACCCACTAGCTCCCATATTCCCACCTTGACATTCCCCTTTACTGGGGCCTCTCCTCCCCCTGATGGCCAACAAGGCCCTCCTCTGCCACATATGTGGTCCCAACCATGGGTCCCTCGATGTGTATTCTTTGGTTGGTGGTCCAGCCTCCAGGAGGACTGGGGGTGTCAGGCCAGTTGACACTGTTGCTCCCTCCATGGGGCTGCAAACTCCCTCAGGTCCTTCAGTCCCTTCTCCAACGCCTTCATCTGGGACCTCACTCTCAGTCCAGCGGTTGGTTACTGTAAAGTGAAACTTGGGTATTCCGAACTTTTGGGCTAATATCCGCTTATCAGTGAGTACATACCATGTTCGTTCTTTTGTGACTGAGTTACCTCACTCAGGATGATATTTTCAAGTTCCATCCATTTGCCTGCAAATTTCATTAAGTCATTGTTTTTAATAGCTGAGTAGTATTCCATTGTGTAAATGTACCACATTTTCTGTATCCATTCCTCTGGTGAGGGACATCTGCGATGTTTCCAGCTTCTGGCTATTATAAATATGGCTGCTATGAACATAGTGGAGCATGTGTCTTTAGTACATGTTGGAGCATCTTCTGGGTATATGCCCAGGAGTGGTATGGCTGGGTCCTCAGGTAGTATTATGTCCATTTTTCTGAGGGTCCGCCAAATTGATTTCCAGAGTGGTGGTACCAGCTTGCAATCCCACCACCAAGGGAGGAGTGTTCCTCTTTCTCCACATCCTCGCCAGCATCTGCTGTCACCATCCTTAGTCATCAGGGAAATGCAAACCAAAACAAGTCTGAGATTCCACCTCACACCAGTCAGAATGGCTAAGATCAAAAACTCAGGTGACAGTATTTGCATTTCTACCACACATTTTGTTATCAAAGCATTTCTTTCCTAGGCAATCTTTTAAGTTGGGAGAATTATTTAGCAGCCCTGAAGAGTCTGGGGCAAAGCCAGAGAGCATTTTGCTGCTCGGCCTGGTACCCGCATTGGTGTTCTACTAAACAGTGCATGGAGGAGCTGGATGGAGGCAGCCATGTTACTTTCCTGTCTTCCTTTCTTTTCCTTCTCCAAGAAAGATTTCTTTTATGCACTACTTTCTCCAAGTGTGTGAGTTTTGCTTTGTGCCTGGCTACATAGGCTGCCTGGTGCTTTGCTTCCAAGCAGACATGATTAGAGAGGCAGCTTTGAGCTCCAAGAAGGACGGAGTCCGTACAGGCTTGCCTCGCCTCCAACTCTGGTAAAATGTGCCATGAAGAACAGTATTCCTTGCAATTTTTCCATCTCATCTCTGACTGAAGGTCAATTTTGGTGAATGAGAGCAATAGTCTAGGGCTTGCCCCTCCCCCTAGAACATGATTTTATGCTTATTTTGTCAGGGAATCTTTGGAGAGTACCCCATGCCAGTTTTTAGCATATATGTGTCTCTGAAGAAGGTGTCTGAAACACTCAGGTGAGCAATGGAGCGCCGTGGGAACCCTTGCCTGTGTGCTTCTGGAAGTCCACACACCTGTGTCCAGACATCTTGATTAAGGATAGGAAATTGTGTAGGTGTTAGGCTGTGTCCACCCATTCATGAATTCATTTGGTCATCCACTGAATAGCTCTCAGGAGCCAGGGTACATCTTAAATGCAATTTAAGGTCTTTGTGAAGGGGCACAGCCTCCTCCTTTCAAGAAGTTGGCAGTATAGTGATGAATTGGAACATTAAAATCCCATTATGCAATAGTTTATAAACTGAAATGCAAACAGTGCAGTGATCTTGTCAGTTGACTCCATGGCTGTGTTAATTGCCTTCTGACAGTAGCTAGATGAAATGTGAATGGCACTCACTTCACCATGCCTGATGATATTCCCTGCCTCCAAGACCTTAGAAACACTAGCATTCAATGTGCCAAGTTACTTAAGCAAAAGTTCTTATGAAAAATTGAAGACATATTCCAAAATTGAAGACATATTCCAATGAAGACTGTCCATAACAGTGAAACCTAACTTAAATCATCTCCATGCCCCTGAAACTGTATTATAAGAAGTAAAACACAGAATATTAGTATAAGACCCTCATCAACAAGACTCAGTGATGTGAAGTTAATCAGGTAGAATGGGTGCAAACCCCTCTGTTAGCCTTGAAAAGAATGAGAATGCGAATAGCTAGCTGTAAGAAGGGTCGAAATGCTCTCTGATTCATATTTAATCAGCTTTCATGCATCAGCTTTTCAGTTTTAGCTCAGATTTTTGTAGTTTGTAAACTGTTCTCTTGTATGCCAAGATAAGCTATAATCTTAAAAAAATTAAAAATATATTTAAAAATGACATCTCCCCCCCTTTTAAGATGCTATAACCCAGGGTGGCCTCAAGGTCATGACCTTGCTGACTCCTGAGTGGTGGGAGTTTACTTTTGATTCTATAAATATCTCACACCTCTAAGTCACTGGATTGCATTTTATATTTGTCCGTGTTCTGTAAGACCCTCTACTAATCATATTATGTTAATATTGACTGAATATAGCTGGAAAAGGCCAAAGAGCTGTGACCTCCCAGAAACTTTCCTTCCTTAACTTGCTTCAAAAGAGCTCTGTTTGTTTTGCTGATTAGTGAGCAGACTAATTTCAGAAGGCAGGCAAGCATGCAGGAGAAGATGACCTCTTCTTTCACCTGGAGATGATACCTAGAATTCAAGACCTGCCTACAACCCTTAAGCTATGAACCCAAGTACAAAGCCCTGTAACTGCCCCCTTTCCCCAGCGTTCAGATATCTTTTGATTAGTGCCGGATTCAGAGCCTTGTCTGATGCTTGTCTTGTCCCAGTTGTTCCTGGGTTGATAGACACTCAGTTGCAATGAACTTGACCTCTCCCAACCTCCATGCCATTGCATCGATGACCTTTGCTACAATACTTTGTCTGTTCTTAGGTGCCTCACTCCTGATGCGGAAGCCCGTCCAGATATTGTAGAAGTTAGTTCCATGATATCAGATGTCATGATGAAGTATTTGGACAGCTTATCCACATCCCAGCTAGCCTTGGAGAGGAAACTGGAACGGGAGCGGAGGCGAACGCAGAGATATTTTATGGAAGCCAACAGGAATGCTGTCACGTGTCACCACGAGCTGGCTCTTCTGTCCCAGGTAACTAGAAATCTCTTGATCCTACATGAGGCCTTCTCATATTCTGTCTGAAGCTCTTCATGTTTGTCTTAAGAAAAACTTGCCTAAAGTAAGGAAAATAATTAAAATCTGAAAAGTTTAATCATTATATAGTTACATATTTGTATCCATTATTGTTTTCTATAAGTAAACTTAGCTGATTCAGAATTACTGGTCTTCCACAGAACTTATCCATGATTCACTGACTAATGTGAGGCCAGAGCATCAGGAAGCGCTCTTAGACAGTGCTTGTGCTAATCTAATGGTCTATATGTGTAGCATCTATTGCTTATACATATTTATTTTTCTTAGTCATCTTGTTGCACTTTAGGATAAACATGTAAGTTCACTCAGAGAAGAAAATAACATTTGCCTTTCAATTTTTCTTACCGGTCTGTGTAACCTCTCTGTCTGCTGCTAGTGTAATGTCCTTGCTGCAAAATCTGAAATCTGAATACTTTTGAGTTTTTCTTTCTAGTTTTTCTTTAACCTGTAGAATGTTTTGATATCTAGTACATCTCTTAGCATAGCTTAAGGACTACAGAGCTTTTGCCTGGGCATATGGTGTCTGGCAAAGCTTTTGCTCTGTCCGACATTCTTTTTCTGGACTTTAGTAGACCATTGACTGCTGTGGATACCCCTCAGTAGCCACTCAGAAGTGCTGCTTCTGTCCCAAGGGTGGGACCACAGGACTCATTCTTGATCATCATATCTTGTCATTGACCCCTTCCCACTGTCCTAAAGACTTGCTCTCTGTGAGGGAATGAGGCAAGAAGTCAATCTCAAAGAAGAGACAGTTCTGACTTCTTCAGTAACAGTATTTCAAAGGTGGTGTTCTAGAGGGAAGGAAAGCATTGCTGTGGAGTGAGCTTGTCCCCACTGCTGTGGAGTGAGCTTTGTCCCCACTGCTGCAGAGTGAACTTTGTCCTCACTGCTGTGGAGTGAGCTTGTTCCCACTGCTGTGGAGTGAGCTTTGTCCCCACTACTGTGGAGTGAGCTTGTCCCTGCTGCTGTGGAGTGAGCTTGTCCCCGCTGCTGTGGAGTGAGCTTGTCCCCGCTGCTGTGGAGTGAGCTTGTCCCCGCTGCTGTGGAGCGAGCTTGTCCCCGCTGCTGTGGAGCGAGCTTGTCCCCACTGCTGTGGAGTGAGCTTGTCCCCACTACTGTGGAGTGAGCTTGTCCCTGCTGCTGTGGAGTGAGCTTGTCCCCGCTGCTGTGGAATGAGCTTGTCCCCGCTGCCGTGGAGTGAGCTTGTCCCTGCTGCTGTGGAGTGAGCTTGTCCCCACTACTGTGGAGCGAGCTTGTCCCCACTGCTGTGGAGTGAGCTTGTCCCCGCTGCTGTGGGGTGAGCTTGTCCTCGCTGCTGTGGAGTGAGCTTGTCCCCGCTGCTGTGGAGTGAGCTTGCGTGGTATGAGCTTGTACTCGCCTGTCTTGAAGTTGAGGATTTCATGTTTTTGTTTCTTAAGGAAGACTCATCCTGATTACTTTAACTGCTGAGCTCAGCTGTGACTCAAGGCTGATCTACAATGGCTTTGTGATGTCAGGACAGGGTGCCCTGGAGCTGTGGCTCTCCTTGCTGTTTAGCACCATGTGGGGAGCAGGGCTCCCCTTCCCTGTTATTTTCCACCTGACTTCATAACATCAGGCAGCAGTATGAAGCATACCCTCCCATGCACATTACATGTCTTTCGTAGATTAAGATGCAGAAGATTTAGCTGTTTCTGCCTTAGTGAGAGTTTGTAGCCTGGCATTCAATTCTGTGCTGCACAGCTCTTAGCCAGTTTTCAGTTGGATATGAAAGGGTCATTTTTTTTTATTAGATTGATGTGAGAATGGGAAGGTTAACATTGAACAAGAGAAATCCTCTTATCTTTAGCAAAGCACCTTGAGAAGGACCATTTTTTATATTTATTTTCATTTCTAAGCTATAAAAATATATCTGTGGAAAATCTCAAATGCATCAGTGAATAGTTCTTCCAGCCCCACATCAGCCCCAGCGTGTGGCTCCCCAGAGCTAATCTCTTTCACTCCTGTCCCATCTCCTTCTCACTCCCAGCCTTCCTCAGGTCACTTTAACACATCCAGACGCACACCACTGTACTCACCAGTGTGTTCTTATGTGTTTGGAAATTGGGGTCAGCTGGAGACATCAGACTCTCAGGCCATGGCCGGAAAAAACGGAGCACTCTGTGGACTCCAAGTAGGGGTTTTGAAGAAACCAGCTTCGGAGAATGTTGGAGTAAAAAATTTAGTGTGTTGAAATCTACGGCATAATTTCAAAAGTCAAATACAATTTTTTGAAGGATTTGATTTACTTCCATGAATATGACAGAAATTTTTAATTGTAAGCATGCATTTTTTTTTTACATCTTGAGAGGCTGTGGATCTGTGACGTAAGAATTCTCTGAAATTACTGACCTGTGTGACCTGCAGTTAGGCAGCGCATTGCAACAGCATATTTTCTGTTGAAAACCAAAATAGCCAGGAGACAGGAAGTTGGGAGAATGGCTCAGCAGTAAAGAGAACCCGGCTACTCTCCCAGAGGACCAAGTTTTGATTCCCACCACCCACATGGTGGCTCACAATCATCTGTATTTCCAGCCCCAGTGGATCTGAGGCCCTAATCTGGCCTCAGTAATCACTGTCTGTATGCAGGGCACAGGTGCATAGGCAGGTAAAAAACACATATAAACATAAAAGTAAAAATAAATAAAATGTTCAAAAATGTTTTTTTTTAAAAGTGGAAAACAGGGCTGGAGAGATGTCAATAAAGTGCTAAACTTGCAAGTGTGAGGAGCTGAGTTCAATCCTGGTTCTGCTGCATGACTCTTCCTAGGAGAAGTGAAAGGTGTCTGCTCACTCCAGATAGGGTACCAGCAGCAGAGCAGTGAGTCCACCAGAGTCTGACTTAGCAAACTAATGCAGGCTACTTACTGGAATGCAGATGAAGGGTTACGTGGAAATGCAGACATGATTCAGATGCAGCCATATCACCAAAGGGCTGCCCAGCATGGGTGACAACTCATGACCTCTGCACACTTGGAGTTCTTCATGTGACTTGCAGGTAACTTGGCTGCTGGTGGGAGAGCATTCTAAAAGCCTTTTTGCTGCATCTGCATGTGGGCACAGGCTTGTGAATCTTGTTATCTTCAGGAACTTCTTGTTATTTGTGAGTTATTTACTTCCCCAGGCCTACGAGCTTCCCCATTCATTGTTTTTAGTTACAAGAAAATAAGTGCATAACAAATCCATAAAAAATAAAAGACAAAACTTGCTGACCAGGGCCTGCTCAATGCCTGGGGCGAAGACACTTGGTTCCCGGCTTATCTGCTTGAGAGTGATTCCTAAAACTCATGTAAAAGCAGATGGTGAGAACTGAATCCACAAAACTGTCCTCTGATCTCCATATGTGTCCCCAGCATTGTCCTGAGGCCCACACATGTGCTGTGTACAGATAAACACACAATAAAAAGGTCAATAATAAAACTGCAGACACCATGGCAAATGCTTGTAATCCCAACATTGCTAAGGTGGGGAAAGGCAGATCCCTGGGCTCACTGTCCAGTCAGCCTGTCCTGCCTGCTGAACTCCAGTCCTATAAGAGACCCTGCCTCGAAACTAAGGTAGGTCTGCTGAGAGTTCAGAAGTAAAGGTGCTTGACACGAAGCAGGGTGAGTGGAGGTTGATCCTAGGGATGGAGGGAAGGGGGAAAGAAGTGACTCCTATAAGTTTTCCTCTGACCTCCACACACAATATATGCCATGCACATATGGGTACACACACACACAAAGCAATAAACTAAAGAGAAGTAAAGAAATGATCTGAAGTTGATCTCTAGTGTCAACACACATGCACAGGCATGCACACCTGTATACACCCAAAACCATATGCCAGACACACACCAACAATTTAAAAAGAAAGAAAAAACAGGTGTGCCTTGTTTATAGTTCTCATGGCTCATGTCCTAGCTAAGTGGTGTACAATTTAAGATGGCATTGGTTATATCAAACGTGTAACGCCTGCATTAGAAGGGTAGTTTTAACCTGTTGCTGGCTTGTCCAAGTGACAGCTCTGCAGTAAATCAATGCATGCCAATCATGTGGATAAACACAGTCACTGGGTCCCTGACCCAGCACAAGGTGCTTCATGGAGTGTTCAGTCTTTATGGACCATTGAGAGATGCTTGACTTCCGCGACCTTAAAGAAACACAATACACTTCTTTCCTTGTACTATCTTAAGCATGCTGAGCACCTTTCCCTTTCAAAATCAATCATGTACTAAGAGACAAACAGTGTTGTGGAAGAGCCAACAAGAACATGCCAGTGCATCTTAGTAAGCAGCCAGTTCGCGGTACCCTCACTGGGCACCCATTATTATTATTATTATTATTATTATTATTACTTTTCACTTACTTCATTGTTGTTTTCATTCTCATTAAAAATGTTCAGTTAGCATATGCAGAGCTGCACTTGTAAACTCTCTTTTGCTGACTCTCTTCCCTCTCTTCTCTCTACTCTCTTCCCCCTGATATCCACTGGACTCCCCCCAGTTGCCCCTTTGGGCCTTGAGGTCACATGTGAGCTATTGCCTTCCCGATTATTCCATGTCTAACACGGTCTCTACTTTCCTTAAGCAATATTATTATTGCTCTAAGTATGAGGAACGCTGTCCCAGAGCAGCTTCTATCAATAATGCAGCCACACAGCTCATTAGCAACTAGTGCCTGAGGGAAGAGAAGTTAGCAGAACCCGCGATCCCCACACCCGGAAGGAGGTCCCTGGTGAACTGGCTGAATGTTGCAGATTAGTGGGTTAGCTCATAAATGTCAGAAAACATTACACAGACCTCTATCTCTTGGGGCATGTACTACTTATTCCCACACTTTACTTATTCTTAATTATGGAAGTTTTTATAATAGGCTGCTAAAGATGAGTATAAATATATATTTCAGAAGAACCAAGGAAGCTTCATTAACTTCCTTCCTACTGGGCCTGCAGTTACCTACTGTGAAAGTGAAGCAAGGCCTTCCCTTTAACTTCTGAAATTCCAAATGAGAACTGATGCAGAGAGCTGTTAAGAATGAAAAATAATTAGAATAAAAGTAAGGCTTTACAAATGCCTAAAGATGAGAGGCATGTGGGGGTGCATTGGAGACTGTGACAGTCTTATAATGTTTGGGCTTCTGGCACTGCTCACAATGCATTGAGCCTACAGTCATTACCCTGTGGATATCAGTTTAGATCTGAGACAGAGAGTCAATATGAGTGTTATAAAGAGGATTTCGTTGAGTTCTTTAAAACTGATAGGTGGCAGACATTCGTGTTGGGATTTCAAGTCCACACTTAACCAGATGTCAGCCTCAGCTTTCTATGTGGGTGCTGGGATCCGAACTCAGGCTGTTGAACTTGTGTAGCAAGCATATTAGCAACCCTGACTGCATGTTTTATTTCACAAGAATTTGGGTAGAAGTTAGGTATGCAACCACTGCCCTGCTGGTGTCAGCAGCAGGTAGATGTAGCCACTGCTGATTTTTGCTGTCTTTTAGGACCTAAACATTTGTTTTCCAGTTTGAGAGTTCTGTTCTTCATCTCCTCTTGCCAAGATGGCAGCTGAGTAGAGGAGGAGGCTGAGGCATGCTTACACCAGTGGGAAGGCCGGCCATTCTGGATCGCTGGGGTGGCCTCTGCTGACCTTCACTACTGTGAAACCATTTCTGTGGTTTGGCAACACTAATCTCTGTTAAATGTTTGTGTCATGTGTGCTCATGATCTGCCAAGCCTCATCTCCAACATGGGTGTCACCATTCCTCCCCTCCTCTCACTGTGACCTGAGAGCTTGAGATACCTGTCCATGCCACACACACGCCATTGGCATCTCAGTGGGAGTCAGAGGCACTACCTCCGTCCTGCCAGCTCAGGTAGCGCCCACTCCTCCTCCTCTCTTGTTCCAGGTGTCTGTCATTCAGTTACCCATGCAGCAAGCACCCACTGTGAGCCTCCTAGGTGTCAGCCGTGGTGGTACCATAGTGCTCCAAGTGGACTAGGTGTTGGCTCTCGTGGGCTTTTTGATAGATATCTAGAACAATAAAGCATTATGGTGGGCTTAGCTGCTCTGACGTGCCCCCATCTTCTCCGACTGCAATCAGACTTTTGCTAAACCCTTCTGTATTTCTACTAATACCCGACTATAGTCTTGGGGTTCAGCTGTGCTGGAGCGACAGAGAGTAGTAAAGTCAATGTCACTTGCAGCAAACCTGTCATTGTGCTCTGACCCCTGTCCTGCTTGAACTTCAGAATTTTGCCATTCCTTTCTGAAATAGCCACCTCCATCTGCCACAGTCTTTTTAGTCTTTTCTGCATCCCCCTTTCCTTGCTGTGTGGTTGCAGCATCATGGCCTGGTCTCAGCAGTGGGAGAGCTTTAGAATGGGTGAGTGCATGAGCCATTTTAACATAGCAACTGTATGTTTGTGTGTTGACATGTAGTCACCGAATGTCACATCCCCAACCTGCAGCAGCTGACTTGTCTGACTTGAGCCTCATCTCAGCCTGACATCCACCTGTATGACTAACATACACAGGGCTGTAGTAAGCCTCGTGATGCAATTAGGCAGGTTCTATAGAGGAATACAACCAAGAGAATGTTTATATATTATAAAAGGGATTCTCCCCAGGCAGTGGTGGTATAAGCTTTAATCCCAGTACTTGGGAGGTAGAGGCAGGTGGGTCTCTGTGAGTTTCTCTGAAACATGCCTTAGTGACTACTGGTCCCTAGTAGGACTGTGGATGCTGAGGCATTCAGCCCTGTGGACCGGAAAGCTGCAGTTTCTCAGTCTCTCTGATGTGTAGACAATCATCATAAGACTACCCAGAACCTCTTGTATAAGCCAATCTAAAGAATCCCTGGTGTTTGTTTGTTTGTTTGTTTGTTTGTTTTTTGAGACAGGGTTTCTCTGTGCAGCTCTGGCTGTCTTGGAACTCACTTTGTAGAGCAGGCCTCAAACTCACAGTCATTTCTGCTAACCACTGTGACTGAATGCAGTAGGCATTTAAAGTGTCACCATGGATTCTAACTACCTAATGCAGCACAGGCCTGTACTGGCAGATTTGTGAAGAACTGGCTTATGTGCTTGAAGGGGCAGGACAGGCCATCATGAGGACAGGAGTGGGAAGAGCAGGCTGGAACTGCTAGGTGAGAGCTACAGATGCTATCAACTGGTGGGTAGATCCTCCTCACCTGGGAGGAGCCTAGTTGTGCACAAACAGCTGTGCCCACAGACTCAGTCAGCTCCATCCACACTATCCAGGATTTATCTTCCCCTCTCAGCCTTCCTTCACGTGCCCACTCAAGTGATCATTTATAAAACAAACCCATACACGTGACATTGGCAAATTATTCTACAGTTAAGATGATGTTTGTGTCCTAGAAGGTTTCAGGTTTCAGTGGACTGGCTTATGTGTTTGTGATAGTGTGGTACTGTCAGGCAGCTAAGTCATCCCGTTGGAGAATGGAGCAGCTGGTGTACTAATTAGCGCAAGCATCATTTTTAAAATCATGAGTCTTTCACAACTGACATCATGATGGGATTCTGGTAATAGCTTTCTAACACAGTGTGTTCTGAATTCTTTATTGACAGAGGTCTGATTTTTTTTCCTTAAATTCTCAGATACCTTTACAGTGGGATGCTTAAAACTGAACAGTACACAAGCATCTGATGCTCTTTTTTATTTTAGTGTACTTGGACTTTTAAAATTTGCTATTTATTTATCCATTTGCCTTGTTTTTATTATACCATATGTCATTTGCAAATGCTGAGCCTACTGCTAAAAGCTTGTGCCTAGAATCCTCTGCTAAGAGATTAAATTAAGCCATGCAGAAAATAATGTATTTTAAAAGGACAGTATTTTGGTGAACAGTTTTGCTTTTATAGTCTGGTTAATTGCTGACTGAGTTTCTCCCAAGGCTCTGAAAATGCAACAAGCAATGATGTAGGGAAAGAAATATCAGAAATTAGGAAATCTCAGCTTGTTGAGAAATGTTCTTTGGTTATTAGGTTTTAAGAAAACAAGTCTTTCAGCAGCTCTTCCCTCTCCAAACAGATATAATTTTCTCATCCACTCTTCCCCTTACGATCAGCGTAATTTACATATACATTGTGTTAGTATGTTTAAGTGCTGAGCTTTATGGCTTTTGACATACATAATCATTCCCCCACACAATTATGTACACACCCATCTGAAAGCTCCCACACACCACCTTAGATGACTCTCCTACCTGGGGCTGGGGCTGGGGCTGGAAGTCTGGTGGACTTTGAACACATCTAACCTGTGGATTCTAGCCATACCTTCAAGAGTTCTCCATCTTAGGCATATTAGTTCTATTTGCATTAGGTTGTATCCCAACTCACCTTATTTTTCTGATTTATTAAGTTTTATTTATACATTTAAATACATTATATACTAAATGTATACTATAGTTTATACATATAGTACTTATGTATAAAATAAATGCCTGCCACATTTCATTGTCATGTTACAGAATAATGATTTCCAAAATTGGAATGTTTTAACCAAGACTGCTATGAACTTTATGACATAATACATTTTGTAGATATGTTTCTATTTCTTTTAGGTAATATCTAGAAGTAGAACTTCTGGGTCATAAGTAGTTGTGTGGCTTACTACAAAAGAAACTACTAGCTTTTCAACCATATATTGTTTAAGAGTCCCTAGAGCAGGATACAGAAGATGGTGGTTTGAATGAAATGACCATATAAGTCTCAGGCATTTGAACACTTGGTCCCCAGTTGGTGCTTATTTGGGGAGCACTAGGAGGTGTGGCTTTACAGAAGGGGGTGTGTCACTGGGGTCAGGCCCTGAGGTTCCAAAAGACTCATGCCATTCACAGTGTACCCTTTGCCTTCTGCTTGTGGATCACAAGGTGGGCTCTCAGCTGATCCTGCTACTGTGCCTTTGCTCCACCATCATGGACTCTAACCCTCTGAAACCATAAACTTAGTGCCTTGGTCATCGTTGACACTTTTTGTACATATTTATCTTACATTGAAAAGTATGCAGTCTGGAATGTTTACAATGAGAAAATACATTTTCTGTGTAGTGTAGCTGTCATGTTGTCTCTGCTTTCAGAAGTTTTCAGGCCACAGTGTATTATAGTGTCCTGGGCAGCCTGTGGGGTTGCCTTTCTTCCTGGTGGAAGCTCTGCTTGTTTGTGAGCAGTTGCACTGCTAGTGCTGAAATTGGGCTGTGTAAGTCCTCATAGCTTTGGTGTTTTTCTGTCAACATTGATTTGGATGGTGTGACTCTCCTGGTTCTCTCTCTCTCTCTCTCTTTTTTTTTAATTGGTTATTTTGTTTACATTTCAAATGTTGTCCCCTTGCCAGTTTCCCCTATGCAAGCCCCTATCCCATCCTCCCTCCCCTGCCTCTATGAGAGTGCTCCTTCACCCACCCACCTACCTCACTGTCCTAGCATCCCCTTATGCTGGGGCATAGAGCTTTCACAGGACCAAGGGACTCTCCTCCCACTGATGCCAGATAAGACCATCCTTTGCTACATATGCTTCTGGAGCCATGAGTCCCTCCATGTGTACTCTTTGGTTGGTGGTTTAGTCCTTGGGAGCTCTAGAGGGTCTGGTTGGTTGATATTGTTGTTCTTCCTATGGGGTTGCAAAACCCTTCAGCTCCTTCAGTCCTTTTCCTGACTCCTCCAGTGGGGTCCCTGTGCTCAGTCCAATGGTTGGCTGTGAGCATCAACATTTGTATTGGTCAGGCTCTGGCAGAGCTTCCTTGGGAACCCCTATACCAGGCTCCTGTCAGCAAGCACTTCTTGGCATCTGCAATAGTGTCTAGGTTTGGTGACTGCAGATGGGATGGATCCCCAGGTGGGGTGGTCTCTGGATGGTCTTTCCTTCAGTCTCTGTTCCACTCTTAGTTCCTGCATTTCCTTTATACAGGAACAGTTCTAGGTTAAAAATTTTGAAATGGGAGGGTGGCCCCATTCCTCAACCGGGGGCTGAAGCTATCCACTGGATATGGCCTCTACAGGTTCTATCTCCCCTGTGTTGGGCATTTGGGCTAATGTCATCCCTGTTGGGTCCTAGGAACCTCTTGTTTCCCTAACTTTCTAGTGGCTACCTCCAGTTCCGCCTTCCCACTGCTACACACCTCCTTTCAATTTGCTGATCCTCTGTACTTCTCCCTGTCTCCTCCCACACTTGATCCTGCCCCCTTTTATACCCCCCCACTTTTCTCATCCTCCCAGATCCCTCCCTCCCTCCCTTTACCTCCTGTAATTATTTTGTCCCCTATTCTAAGTAGGACTGAAGGATCTATACTTTGGTCTTCCTTCTTTTTGAGCTTCACATGGTCCGTGAGTTGTATCGTGGGTATTCCAATGGGCTAACACCCAGTTATCAGTGAGTACATACTATGTGTGTTCTTTTGTGTCTGGGTTACCTCAATTCAGGATGGTATTTTCTAATTCTGTCCATTTGCCTCACAGTTTCATGAAGTCACTGTTTTTAATAGCTGCATAATACACTCCATTGTGTAAATGTACCACATTTTCTGTATCCATTCCTCAGTTGAGGGACATCTGGGTTGTTTACATCTTCTTGGTATTATAAATAAGGCTGCTATGAACATAGTGGAGCATGTGTCCTTGTTATGTGTTAGAGCATCTTTTAGGTATATGCCCAGGAGTGGTATAGCTGGGTCCTCAGGTAGAATTATTTCCAATTTTGTGAAGAACTGCCAGACTGTTTTCCAGAGTGATTGTACCATCTTGCATTACCACCAGCAATGGAGGAGTGTTCCTCTTTCTCTACATTCTCACCAGCATCTGCTGTTACCTGAGCTTTTGATCTTAGTCATTCTGACTGGTGTGAGGTAGAATCTCAGGGTCGTTTTGATTGTAGCTTGAGGTCAAGGATGGTGATTCCACCAGAAGTTCTCTTATTGTTGAGAATAGTTTTCACTACCCTGTTTTTTTTTTGTTGTTTTTTTTTGTTTATTTTTTGTTTTTGTTTTGTTATTCCAAATGAATTTGAGAATTGCTCTTTCTATCTCTGTGAAGAATTAAGTTGGAATTTTGATGGGGATTGCACTGAATCTGTAGTTTGCTTTTGGTGAGATGGCCATTTTTACTATGTTAATCCAGGAAATGCATGAGCATGGAAGAACTTTCCATCTTATGAGGTCTTCTTTGATTTCTTTCTTCAGAGACTTTAAGTTCTTGTCATATAGATCTTTCACTTGGTTGGCTAGACACATTATATTGTTTGTGTCTCTTGTGAAGGGTGTTGTTTCCCTAATTTATTTCTCAGCCTGTTTGTCCTTTGAGTAGAAGAAGGCTACTCATTTTTTTGGGGGGTCAATTTTATATCCAACCACTTTGCTGAAGTTGTTTTTCAGCTGTAGGAGTTTTCTGGTAGAATTTTTAGGATCACTTAAGTATACTATCATATCATCTGCAAATAGTGATATCTTGACTACTCCCTCTCCAATTTATATTTTACCACCTTTTGTTGTCTAAGTGCTCTGGCTAGAAATTTGATACTATATTGAGTAGATAAGAAGAGAGTAGGCAGTCTTGTCTAGTCTCTGATTTTAGTGGATTGATTCAAGTTTCTCTCCATTTAGTTTAATATTGGATATTGGTTTTCTGTATATTGGTTTTATTATGTTTAGATATGTTCCTTGAATTCCTGATCTATCCAAGCCTTTTAACATGAAGGCTTTTTGTATTTTGTCAAAGGCTTTTTCAGCATCTAATTAGATGATCATGTGGTTTTGTTTTCTTTGAGTTTGTTTATATAATGGATTACATTGATGGGTTTCCTTATATTGAACCATCCCTGCATACCTGGGATGAAGCCTACTTGAACATGGTGAATGATTGCTTTGATGTGTTCTTAGATTCAGTTTTTGTGAGAATTTTATTGAGTATTTTTGCATTGATATCCATAAGGGAAATTGGTCTGAAATTCGCTTTCTTTGTTGAGTCTTTGTGTGGTTTAGGTATCAGTGTAATTGTGGCTTCATAAAATGAATTAGGTAGTGTCCCTTCTGTTTTTATTTTGTGGAATAGTTTGAAAAGTATTAGTATTAGGTCTTCTTTGAAGGTCTGATTGAATTCTGTACTAAAACCATCTGGCCCTGATCTGCTTTTGGTTGGGAGACTTTCAATGACTGCTTCTATTTCATTAGGGGTTATGGGATTCTTTAGATGGTTTATCTGATCCTGATTTAAATTTAGTACCTCATATCTGTCTAGAAAATCATCCATTTCATCTAGATTTTCCAGTTTTGTTGAGTATAGACTTTTCTGGTAGGATCTGATGATTTTTTGGATTTCCTCATCTTCTGTTGTTATGTTTCCCTTTTCATTTCTAATTTTGCTGATTTGGGTGCTGTCTCTGTGCCCTCTAGGTAGTCTGGCTAAAGGTTTGTATATCTTGTTGATTTTCTCAAAAAACTAGCTCCTGATTCTTTGTATAGTTCTCTTTGTTTCTACTCAGTTGATTTCAGCCCTGAATTTGATTACTTCCTACCATCTACTCCCCTTGGGTGTATTTACTTCTTTTTGTTCTAGAGCTTTCCAATGTGTACTTAAGGCACTAGTATATAATTTCTCTGATTTTATTATGGAGGCACTCAGGGTTATGAGTTCTCCTCTTAGTACTGCTTTCATTGTGTCCTATAAGTTTGGGTATCTTGTACCTTCATTTTCATTAAATTCTAAAAAAAGTCTTTAATTTCTTTATTTCTTTCTTGACCAAGTTATCACTGAGTAGAGTGTTGTTCAGCTTCCATGTATATGTGGGCTTTCTGTTGTTTTTGTTGCTATTGATGACCAGCCTGAATCTGTAGTTATCTGATAGCATGCATGGGATTATTTCAATCTTCTTCTATCTGTGGAGGTCTGTTTTGTGTTCTATTATATGGTTAATTTTGGAGAAGGTACCATGAGCTGCTGAGACAAGGTATATTCTTTTTATTTAGGAAGAAATGTTCTATAGATATCTGTTAAATCCATTTGCTCCATAACTACCGTTTGTTTCACTGTGTCTCTGTTTAGTTTATGTTTCCATGATCTATCCATTGATGAGAGTGGGATGTTGAAATCTCCCACTATTATTGTGTGAGGTTCAGTGTGTGCTTTGAGCTTTAGTAATGTTTCTTTTACAATTGTGTATGTCCTTGCATTTGGGGTCTATATGTTCAGAACTGAGAGTTCATCTTGGTAGATTTTTTTCTTTGATGAGTATGAAATGTCCTTCCTTATCTCTTTTGATAACTTTTGGTTGAAAGTCAATTTATTCTATATTAGAATGGCTACTCTATCTTGTTTCTTAGGGCCATTTGCTTGGAAAATTTTTTTTCCAGCCTTTTACTCTGAAGTAATGTCTTTCTTTGTCACTGAGGTGCATTTACTGTATACAGCAAAATGCTTGTCATCTTTAAGTATCCAGTCTGTTAGCCTCTGTCTTTTTATTGGGGGATTGAGTCGATTGATGTTAAGAGAGATTATGGACCAATGCCTGTTGCTTCCTGCTATTTTTGTTGTTAAAGGTGGAATTATACTTGTGTGGCTCTCTTCTTTTAGGTTTATTTTGAGAAGGTTAATTTCTTGCTTTTTCTTGGGTGTAGTTTTCCTCCTTGTGTTGGACTTTTCCATCTTTTATCCTTTGTAGAGCTGGATTTATGGGAAGATATTGTGTAAATTTGGTTTTGTCATGGAATATCTTGGTTTCTCCATCCATGCTAATGATAGTTTTGCTGGATATAGTAGCCTGGGCTAGTATTTTTGTTCTCTTATGGTCTGTATGACATCTGCCCAAGATCTTCTGGATTTTAGAGTCTCTATTGAGAAGTCTGATGTAATTCTGATAGGTTTGCCTTTATATGTTACTTGACCTTTTCCCCTTATTGCTTTTTATATTCTACCATTGTTCTGTGCATTTTGTGTTTTGATTATTATGTGACGAGAGAAATTTCTTTCCTGGTCCCATCTATTTGGTATCTGTCAGCTTCATGTATGTTTATGGTTATCTCTTTCTAAAGGTTAGGAAAGTTTTCCTCTATAATTTTGATGATGTTTATTGGCCCTTTGAGTTGGAAATCTTCGCTCTCTTCTATACCTATTATCCTTAGGTTTGGTCTTCTCATTGTGTCCTGGATATTTGGGGTTAGGAGCTTTTTGCACTTTGCATTTTCTTTGACTGTTGTGTCAATGTTTTCTATGGTATCTTCTGCACCTGAGATTCTTTCTTCTATCTCTTGTACTCTGTTAGTGATGCTTGCATCTATGACTCTTGATTTCTTCCCTAGGTTTTCCATTTTCAGGGCTGTTTCCCTTTGTTATTTCTTTATTGTTTCTATTTCCATTTTTTAGATCCTTGATGGTTTTGTTCAATTCTTTCACCTGCTCAGTTGTGTTTTCCTGTATTTCTTTAAGGGATTAATATGTTTTTTCTTTAAGGGCTTCTACCTGTTTACCTATGTTCTCCTGTATTTCTTTAAGCTAGTTATTTATAACCGTCTTAAAGTCTTGTATCATCATTATAAGATGGGATTTTTAGATCTTAAACTTGTTTTTCAGGTGTGTTGGGGTATCCAGGGCTTGCTGGGGTGGAAGAACTGGGTTCTGATGGTGCCCAAAAGCATTGGTTTCTGTTGTTTAGGTTCTTGTGCTTACCTCTTGCCATTTGGTTATATTTGGTGTTAGCTGAACTTGCTGTCGCTGACTGGAGTCTGTCCCTCCTATGAGCCTATGATTCTGTGATCCTGATTGTGTCAGAACTCCTGGGGAACCCACTGTCTCTGTGATCCTATGATCCTGGATGTGTCATAATTCCTGGGGGACAAGCTGGCTCTGGATATGGGCAGAGTTGGTGGAGATCCAGAGCCCAAGGTCTGCTCCTGGGTACCAGTGTAAGCCTGTGATCATGAATCTGTCAAAATTCCTGGGGGACAAGCTGCCTCTCGTTGTGGATGGTTTGGGGAGGGTGGAGCAGAGTCTCTGCTCCCAGGGGAGGGAGGCAGGTACAAACTGTTCTTGGTTTTCAGAATTGGCTTTTTTTTTTTTTTTTTTTTTTTTTGCTCTTTTTCTTTAGATTAATAGACATTGTGATGAGTCCACCACTGGTCCTCACTATTTGTTTTGTTTTTATTGATCCTTCACCTCTAGCCCTGGCTACAGATAAAACCCATTGCTGCAGGCTTTGCAGATCCTTGAATCTAATTGCACTGAATCCATAAGAAAAGGTCTCAATGTGTCCTATTGTGTCATGGATTGGACCCAGCACCTAGATCATGATAGGCAGGAACTCTATCCCTCATGTATACCTCAAACCTCTTCTCAGTATTGACACATATTGGGTAGTCTTTAGAAGCATTTGAAATGCCCATTGTTGGTCTTTACAATGCAGCAGGAATTGACAGCTTATTTATATTGATGTGGTCATGAGCACAATGCTAAAAGTAAGGTGTTGATTTCTAGGACAGTTTCTTCTGCATAGCAGTTGACAAAAGTTAGAAGAAGCAGAATTTTGTGTGTTTGTTTAGAGGAAGAAAAGGAGGTCAGTTCAGAGAATGCTGAGTAAAATTTTGGGTCTTAGAAGATAGTCATAGATTTGGAATCATGAACTAGATATGGGCAGAGCAGAGATGTTAGGAATCTCTTAAGCAATGGAGGAATTAATCCAGACTCACCTAAGCAGACTGGATATTGACTGGAAGATTAGTTACAGAAAATCAAGTTAGAAGTGTATTTTTTTAACTCACATATTAGCTTCAACAAAATAAAAGTTGGTGAACCTGAGGAGAAGATTGCATGGAAGAAGAAGGTATGATAATGGATAGCAACTGGGCGGGCAGCCTGCAGTGCACACATGTCCTGCTGGGCAGACAGTTTTCAGTGCATGGATGTCTTGCTGAGGTAACAAGCACATGAATGCTGTCATGGATTTACTAATCGTATACCATGAGGTCTTGAGTTTCCTTCATCTACAAAGTTTGGCAACAATGGACTCTGAACAGCCTGTTCCTTGAGCTCAAGAGTCCTGCTTGAATTGTAAGAAACTCTGTCAAAAATAAGCAGGCAAACACATACCAGCCTTACAAGAAGACTTGCTTTACTTTGGGCATCTTAGTAACTAAACAGTGATTGACTTATGAGAACAGTGTCTGACAGGTCACCAGAGGGCTTCTCTCTCCAGTGTCACAGCATCTGTCCTTCTAATTCTTTTGCCTGGAGCCTGTCCTCGTTCATGGCTTCTCCATTTGTGCCCCC
The DNA here is from genome assembly GCA_028551405.1 of Uromys caudimaculatus. Taxonomy (NCBI): domain Eukaryota; kingdom Metazoa; phylum Chordata; class Mammalia; order Rodentia; family Muridae; genus Uromys; species Uromys caudimaculatus. The sequence goes on from CM052708.1 coordinate 96,286,476, forward strand.
TTTGTGTATCTTAGCTTTGCTGGTGATCTTTAGCCAACAGCCCAAGCAGCTCTTTACACTTGCTTTGAATGGCGCCACACAGAAATCATCTGTGGTATGGTAAATTACTTGGGTAGTTCCTTTTTCAGTGTCTTCTGCTTTGACAACCCCAAGCTGCCAGCCTTTTGTGTCATTAAACATCTTTATTTTTTTTGAACCTAAGAGACATATTACATATGGTTTATAATACAGTGTACCGAAATATTGAGGTCCTGGGCCAGATGAATGACTTAGGTGTGGTCTCACAGTCAACCTACTTTCATCCTCTCAGAAAGTTCTGGAGGAGCTTGTGTTTAGTTCTGCAAGAGAGAAGCTGGAGCCTTGAGTGACTGAGTTCTCATCACTGCTGTCCCTTCCCCTTGTAGGGCATATCATTACTCATTCCTCATGGCCTGTCTTGTCTGCTACTAATGTTCTTTGAAAACCCTCTTAACTGATATGGAGTCAAGCAGATACCAGTGCAAATGTTTGAGGAAAGGCTCAAAGGGAGAAGTTTCGGGTAAAGTAGCCCCAGAGCTCTGTTCCTCAGAGATACAGTTAGTGCCCCAGTTCTCACAGGCCTTCAGTGTGGGCATCCTTGCCTCTGGTCTTTTTTTGTCAGTTGGTTGATTTTAGATTTACTCCTTGTTAGGGGTTAAATGGGCCCCATGGTGGAAGGTATCACTTCTGCATTAAGTATTTGCAATGATATCTTAGATGCCAACATACCCACAGTAACAAGTGTCGGTTGCTGCAGAGGAAAGAGAGGATGAGGTGCTCAAGACCAGAATTCTTCTTCCAGGAGACGTTTGAGAAGGCAAGCCTGAGCAGCAGCAGCAGTGGAGCAGCCAGCCTGAAAAGTGAGCTTTCGGAGAGTGCAGAGTTACCTGGGGAGGGCTGCCACATCCCCTGTGGGAAGGAAGAGGACAGGGGCTACGAGGAGGTGCTATCAGAGGACAACTTCCAGCTGGAGAGTGTGGAGAAAGGTGGGTGTGCTGGAGCAAGGGGAGAGAGGAAGGCACTGCGACCTTCTGCTGCTAGGCTTACTCTCTTCTTTTCTACATGCAGACCTGTATTCTGAGCTAGAAGATGAGCTGGACGTCTCGGACAACTGCAGCAGCTCCAGTTCAAGCCCCCTTAAGGAGTCTACATTCAGTAAGCTTGCTGTACATGGCTGCCTTTACAGGTCTTCAGTGAGCATGGGAGAGAAAGGGTCAATGAAGTCTGCAGCTCCTGTCTCAGGTGCAGCACTCCTGTGGGTAGAACCAGAGGCTGGACGCCAGACAAGGGGGTGCTTTTTCAGTTTTACAAGCCAATGCAGACTGTGACTAGGGAGCTGAAATGGTTAGGCTGCAGACAGCCAAACCACTTTAAGAATATGGGTGTGGCATTTCATCAGTCCCTGGGTTAGAGGAACCAGAAACTTAGGAAAGAAATTAGCCATGGTGCAGACTAACTTTGGTACAATTTTAGTCACACTCACTGATCTGGTTTCATTTCTATCACTGTGATAAAATGCTGACAAAAGCAACTTACGGGAGGAAGGGTTTATTTTAGCTCATGGCTCCGGGTTACCATCTATCAGAGCAGGGAGTCAAGGAGGCACGGACTTCAGCCACATCACACCTGAGACTGAGAGCAGAGAGACATGAATGTGTCCATGCTGCTGGTGTTTCAGGACCAAATCCAGGGAATGAGCCATCCACAATAGACATACCTTGTTAACCCAATTAAGAAAATCCCTCACTGGCATGCCGACAGGCCAACTAGGCTAAGCCAGTTCTGAGATTCTCTTTCCAGGTGACTCTGGAATTCATCAAGTTAATAAATGAAAGCAAGTATAAATGAGATGTTTAGTGTATCTAAGTAAAATCAATATCTTAACCACCTAGGACTATGAAAAATATCATATGTAAATCCAGCGCAATATTAGTCTGAAATTAAAACAATAATAAAAAATTTTAGAACATTTAAAGTTTTAAAGTAGGAGTAGGAAAGAAAATAAAATGCTATATTCAGATAGAATTTAAAGACTATGGAAAAATAGGAACAAGTCAACTTGGCAGACATGAAACTGAAAGAAATGTTAAAATAGAAATGGAGAAAAAGACAAATATCTCAGAAGAGTATGCTAACTGGATTTAAGTTTTCTAACTAGAGATACTTTAAAATAAGTGAAGTAAAAATAATTCTGTCTCCTCAGTGGTTATGCTATGAAAACCACAGGAAAGACAGAAAATAGTCTTCCTGAAGATCCATTCGGAGTGCCAATGATTTAGTCACATTCTTTGTGTTCTCTATACATGACGATTCTATCAAAATGTTGACTAGATCTTACAGATTTTCTGGAACAATCATCATGTCCAATTCTTTGTTCTATATTTCCTAAAAGCTCTTGCCTGGGTGACAAAGTGCCTTGGTTTGTATTTGGTAATGACGGGCACCATGCAGGAGAAACTCTTCATGCACATAAATGTGTAGCACATTCTAGCAGCATCCTTTGTTCTGGTGATGAGAATGGTGGTGTCTATCTCTAGAACAGTCTGGACATGGGCAGTAGGAAGGCAGCAGGAGAGGCAGACCTCGACATGGAGATGCCTGCACATAGGCTCAAGGATGAAAGTGATGCAGGCGTGCCATCATGCTGAATAGCAATCTTCTGTTTAGCATCTTTCCTTTGGAAGGAAAACACCTTACAATAACAGATCAAGGACATAGTCATGGGGGTCACAGTGAAGAACAACTGTCAAGGCAGAAGAACTGACCAAGTACATAGTATTTTTTAACATATTTGAGTTAAATACTGTCAAGAAGAAAGATGGTCATTACAGTGAAGGGAAATTGCTGGGACATTAGAACCTCTGCCCTTTAGAAAAGGTGTGCTGAAGGCTACGATGCAGCTTATGGCTGAGCACTGTCCTTGTATACACTGGACCTGGACTCTCTTCCCAGCACTGGAAACAAGCGATACACAACAATGATAAAAACCAGTTTCTGCAGCTGTAATTTACAATTATTTCTATTTTCTTGTTTTAGGCATTTTAAAGAGAAGTTTCAGTGCTTCGGGAAGAGAAAGGCATTCACAGGCAAGGTATGTTGTTTTGAGGAGCAGTAGACTTAGACGTGTATTTAGGCTAGGCAGCACTGAGCCACTTGGAACTAAGTTGCCCCATGACTAACAGAAGTCACTATAGGCATGTGGACATAGCAACTGTTAGTTTCTGCCTCCCAGAGCCAGAACCTATGGCTGCTTAGTATGCTGAAGGGTGCTAAGCCTCAGCATGGACACTGTGTAGTCTGTCTTCTGGTTCCGTGACACCCAGACAGCCAGTCTCTCTGAGCATACACTGGACCAAGACAATGGAATAGCCATGCTCAATGAGGATACTTGAGACAATGGGTCCTCAAGACAGGGATATGTGACTCAGTCCATGGCAAATGTGGGCAAGGTGAGGAACACATACTTCCTCCTGAGGATCTGCCTCCCACATAGTTTGCTTGTGACTCCTGCTCACACATAAAGGCAGAACTCCTTTATACGGTCACACCCAGCTGAGGACAGTGATTTTATATATATATATATAAATGATATATAAATATATATATGATATATATGATGTATATGATGTATATGTATATGATATTTGATTTATATCATATGAATGCATACTCTTTTTAAGAGAAAGGAGAAATTGTTAAGGGACATCAGTTGTCTCTGTGACAGTAACCTCTTAAGGGTAAGAACTGAAACTAAATTATTAGATTTGGTCTTTGCAAGTCCCATGATAATTAGGAGAACAGATTGGGTGGCATTGGGTGAGGATGGAGGAAGCCCTCACAGGCTGACTGTAGGCGTCTCAGAAGCTCTAGAAGCAGAAATAGCTGCAGAACATGTGGAGTGACCAGGGCAGTTAGCTTCTGGGAACAAGCACCCTGGCAACAATGTAACTTCAGGGTATGGCTGTGGAGAGGCAGTCTACAGAGAAGACATAATCAGCGGTGATTAATTCAAAAGAGATGGTGCCAGATTTCTGTCTGCAGGGAGAGACCCATACAATTGAGATGGTCAAATAGAGAGGAGGCTATTTATGAGAAAATGTTCTTGGCCACTGCACAGAAGACTGTCTAAATTAGGAATACTTTCATCCAGAAGCAACCAGTGAAAGACTGGGAAAGACGAGCACATAGCAGAGGGATGTTCAGAGACCAGAGCATCCTTAATGTGGAAGCACACCTAAGCAGTGATGCCAACAGCCAGCAGTACAGTCAGATTCTGACATACAGCCAGATGCCCCAGTTAAGATGGTTTTACATGAACATGGACATTTCTAACCAGATAAATTCAGCCATCTTGAAAGTGCAAAGTAATTCTAACCTTGATTTCTAGAAGGATCCATGGGAACCTTCATCATTTGTAATAGTTCTATTTGCATTTAGCCCTTTGAAAATAACAACAGAAAAACCCATGAACAACAACAACAACAAAAACAAAAGCCCGGCATATTTTACATCTTGAGGGGATTTAAAAAAAAATCTAGATATTAGTTAAGTGTTTTGTAACAAATTATATAAATCAGAGTTAGTGGGTAGAAGTTCATCCAGATGCAGGGACACTCTTCAGCCTTGTCTTTACCATGTACTTATGAACCTGTGAACATGACAAGTGGCCCAAACACTGAAGCTGATGCTTCCCAAACTCTGTTCCAAGGTGGCTGAGAACTGTCCTTAAAGGTCATGTCTGTATCTGTGTCATATACTGGAATGTGCTGTCTGACAAGCCACCAGGAAGCACAGTTTTCACTGCAGCCACAGTACAGAGTGGGCAAAGTGACATAGGGCAGACCCAGAGTGGGGGTGGGGGTGGGGGTGGGGCAGGGTGTGGGACAGAGCAAACGGCCTTGTCACACAAAGCAGGGGGAAAGAAATCAAAACATTCTGTACTCCTTTCCAGATGATTCTAATGGCCTCTCTGAATTAAAATGAGACAACTCTAAAGTATAATTTCTATTTCTCTTATAGGCATTAAGTAAAGCTAACATTCTTTTTGATTCATTTTGCTTAGGATTTTCCTCAGCTTCTTAGTGTAGTAATGTAAAAAGTAAATTAATCTTCTAAAATATGTAGAAACCAGATGATAAATTTAAATGTGAAGGAAGACCACGATACTACATCCTGTAGTAAAAATCAATAGGAAAGTAAACCCTGTAGATCCTTTTGGCTAGTGATGAGGTGACGAGGAGCTCGTGGGTGGCTGTGGTTAAATGGAACAGAGAGCAAGCATACTTAAGCAAGGAATTATCAGTCCAGATAGAAGCAGGAAGATTCATGGGACCCATGAGTTCAAGACCAGCCTGGTCAATGTAACAAGAACCCCATCTCAAAAAGAAAATCATCTTCTCATTTTATAGTCATTTATTAGGGTATGCCAGGCCTAGTCTGAACTGCGTGGGCTCTTCCTTTACTCTCCTGACACAGCATGTTGCATACAGATGCTGATTCACAGATGATTGTTGGATGCTTGTATTAGTATATTAATGAATTATCTCATTGCAATTTCTGAGTTTCTTACTGTAAAGAACTGAAATCTTGTTCACTTCCTTGAATTACTTTATAGTGTTACCCATAGATTAAGACCCACTTTTTTTTTTTAAATCCGTTACTTAGGCAACAAGATTTCTCCATGCCTACTTGCCTTCTGTTGCCAAGGCAACAGGGTGTAGTTGGCTGGCTGCTCTGAAACATCAGATGTTTGCAGTGTCAGAGATTCCTGCAGCAAATACTTTCTTTGTGAGCATGATTTCATTAGAGGATGCGCTCCTGACTCCAGTTACATGGAGAGAGGTGGCTGTGGAGGTTTCTGACCATGTAGCATCACCAATGTGACCAGAAGGGCCCTTGTGCTGTCTCAGGACCCATGACCCTTCCTTCCCAACAGCCATCTTACCATCTACTTGTGGCTACTCTTGTGTCCTCCTCTTATTCATAGTCTGGGTCTCATTTTGCTTTTATTGAATGTGTGTGCTCCATCACTTCTTACCAAACCAACCAGGCCTCAGCCAGTGTCACCCTCTAGCAGTCTTCCTAGCCACACAGAACAAACAGTACTATGCAGCTGTGAGAAGGGTGTCCCTTTTCTATGGCAGTTCTAGGACTGCCTGCTTATTGCTCGTTTGCCTTCATCCATCAGTACAGTGTGAAGGGAAAGGCAAGAATCTGGCCCTACCTCCTCACAGAGACACTGCAGTAGGTGAAGACCTTGACTAAACACAAGAGCCCAACCCCCATCAAATCCCCATCACAGCTGTCATGGTGATGAATGTTGAGAATTCTATCTACTTTGTATGTCATGGTTGCAGTAACCTCACAGGATATGTTCTTAGTGTTGTAAGTCAAGCTTCTCATTTCCAATGATGTAGTTAAGGGATTTCCTTGAGAGAAAATTCTAGAGCACTATCTCTTTCAGGGCTAGGATTTTAATGACAAAATAATTATCCAAGTAATTCACACTTTTCTGACAAAATAATTACCAAACCAATTCACACTGTGTTTGCATCAATTCAGAATAAAACCTATTTTAAAAACCACAATTTGGCTGTATTCTCTTACCCGCCTTACCGCTGACTGGAGTGGGTGGACTTGCAGATTAAATCTCTGCTCATCACTTCAGACTCTTCAATGCATATGAGCTGTGGACTAGGTCATGCTGGATCCAAGGACAGTTAGAGGTCATGACCTTCAGTGTCCTTTCAGCCTCTAAAACGCTGTTACTGTCACTAGCTTCAGGAGTTATTTGTGTCCATTTTAAAATTTTTCATTAGACAGGATTTTCAATATGCTAAGTCTTCTCACCAGAAAATATGTCTGAAACTTCTCCATGTTAAATCATCCCTGTGGCCAGCTTGAGCTATTGTGGGAATGTCATCATCAGGACTCACAACGCTCCATAGGTCATAAGCATTCTGTGCCTCTGTCTAGAATTTCCTCAGGCTCTGTATCATTTCCACCATCTGTCTATCTATTGCTGGGCATTACCATGACTTCTATTCACAGTGGATATATGCTTTTTTTGGAGTTACAAATGACTGTCCATCCTTGTGACCAAGGACTTATCTTTAAAGAAATTAATGTTTTTTTTTTTTTTTTTCTGCTGTACTGCATAGTAACCTCAGAAGCTCTGAGACAATGAGAATGGTTTCTTTTTATTACTGGTGTATAGCACAGGGCCTCTAAGGAAATAGTGTGCGTGTGTGTGTGTGTGTGTGTGTGTGTGTGTATGTGTGTGTGTGTATGTGTGTGTGTGTATGTGTGTGTGTGTGTGTGTGTGTGTGTGTGTGTGTGTGTGAGAGAGAGAGAGAGAGAGAGAGAGAGAGATTTATGTGAACATTCCCTAATGCTTACTTTTTAAGATTTTTAAATATGTGCATGTATTCATGTGCATCTTGATTATATGTGCCCACAGAAGGCAGGAGAGGGTATTGAATCTCCTGGAACTTGGAGTTGTAGGTGGGTGTCAGCTGTCTTATATTCCGGGAGACGAACCTGGGCCCTCTTCAAGAGCAGGATAGCACAGACTTCATCACTGAGCCATCTCTCCTGCCTCCACCCTAAAGCTTACTAAGAAGGAATCTAGAATGCTCCAGAGCAGAACAAAACCTGGCGCGGCTGGGCACAGTTGCCAGATGCAGGTCCTGTGTCCTACTGCATATACAGTTAATAGGAATACTTAAAATAAAAGACCTTTCAGGGCAATGAAATAACCATCCAGATAACTCAGTTTGTGTGTTACCTGCCTTTCAAACCCATCCATAGACACAAATGAAAGTTTTCCATGAGTTGCATTTTAATTCACCTTTAGCCACGAGGTGTCAGACCCAGCAGCGCTATGGCCTGGCTAAAGCAGTGGGTAGGGATGGTGACTAACACCTCCGATAGAAAGGTCTGCAAAGTTTGATATGCAGATAGCTGGGCATATGTGTTGACTTGAACAGTCAAATATGTGGCAAGTGCAATGGAGGTCCCACACGTTTAACTTGATGTAACTTTAAACGTAAAACAGTACAAATATTCTTCATTTAAAATATTGATATTTTGGATCTATTTGACGAAATAAAATACAAGATTAATCTCACCTTTTTTACTTTTTAAAAATGTGTCTACCTAGTAAGTTTTAAGTCAGTGGTAAAAGGAGGTAGAAGGGAATAAAGGGAGAATTCATTTGTGAGACTGAGATTCAGGGGGTTTTCTAGCATTTAAACTGGGTTGGTTGGTAAATGCATGCCAACTTGTTATGCATAATAACTTAGGTACAAGCTACAAGTGAATACTGAAAATCTGTGATGAAAGAAAGTGGCCGGAGCAGACAACTGTCAGCCAAGCCAATGCGAGTCCTCACATTCAGGGCTGCTGAGCAGGCTCCCGCCATGCTCCTCACTGGTGCTCACTATGTACCTGCTGGATCGTGTGGTATCATGTGACAGTTAGGAGCAGAGAACTACTAAGAAATAGGCTTTGCATTCTACATTGAAGAGTAAGAGGGAAGGTTGTTCATTAGCGTCCCTGATATGGATGAAGGTCACCTCCACACACCAGAAGTCTTTGGGACTGACTTTTAAAATGATCAGACAATCTAAAATTTTGAGACAAGGAGGAAGGATGTCAACAGCACTGGAGACCCTATGAAGGAGTAAATTGTTACAATGTAAATTCATTGCCTCTCATAGGAACACATGGTGGTTAGTTTTTATTTTTCATTTCAAGGACAAATTATGGAAAATACAAGACATAAAATGTTAATATTAGTTGCTTTAATACACAAATCACACCCAGTCAAGATTTACCTATATGGCAAGTTTGAGACTAGCCTGAGCTACATGAAACTCTATCATTCATATATACATACACACACACACACACACACATATATGTATGTATATATGTGTGTGTAAATATAGTGCGTGTGTGTGTGTGTGTGTGTCTGTGTGTGTGTGTATAATATATCCCTGGAAGAACAAGGTGTGTCTGTTTACCATTAGAAAGTCCATCCTACATTCAAAATGTTGATTTCTCTCTTTACTGGTTACAGAAAAATTCTCAGTAATTGTCATTAGGTGGAACTTTCCTAATGGCTTCTGTCTGATTCTGTTTCCAGAGACTTAATTGGTGGACTAGGATCAAGACCAAGACCAGGTAATTCAAGTTGATCCCTGTTATACCTTCCTGAAAGCCAGTGTGAGCGAGCTTATCAGTTCACCCCTCCCCCCATTTTCTCTCTTCAGCTTTGCTGCCTCTCCACCTGCTTGGGAGTACCACCCCTATGCCCAGGGCCCACCTAAGGAAGGAGAGGACAAGTTAGTTCAGGGTGGCAGTTCCAGAACCTGCCTGCTGTGACTCTCCACAGTCCCAAACACCATGGCAGTGCTCAGCAGGTCATTTTGATATTAAGTACACGACTAGTGAACACAAGTTGAGCCTAATGTATCTTGAATGATGCTCCAGGGGAAACTGTGACACATAGCAGAATTCTGACTGACTTTCCCACCACTGCTGCAGTTCAGTGGCACCAAATGAACAAAATATTATAGGCTGTTTTTCCAAAATTTGCATTTCTGCCTTCTTGAGACTATTAGTTACTTAAGCTATAAAGACTATGTAACCACTCCAAAAATAGTGACATTTTTATATAGATATTTGAAAACTCAACCTCTCCAATGCCAGAAGGTCCTTTGTTTTTTCTTTCTTTCTTTTTTTTTTCTTGACATAGTTTTTCTTTTTTCCTCTGACACAGTTACTTTTCTAGACAGCTATTTTTGTTTGGTTGAACTGAAATTATTACATAATTTCTTTAAGTTAAAAATTATCCTTAGAATTTATTTTATCTGTATTAGTCTGTCTGGGCTTATGCATACCTGCTCTGGTACATGCATGTAAGTCAGAGGACCATTGTGTAGTATCCAGTATCTCCTTTCATGGCAGTTCCTAGGGACTGAACTCATGTCCCTGGGCTTGAAGAGCAAGTGACTTTGCCCACTGAGCCATCTCACTATCCCCAAATTATGTCATGAGACATAAATGTTTGTAACGATGCTGTGGGATGAGAAGGGTAGTTTTTTAATTTCTAGTAAGCACAATTAAGAAAGACCGGTGTCCAATAGAACCGTAAAATTATGGACTGGGTGTAGACCATGCAGGATGCTTGGTGACTCTGCTTTGAACATATGAGAGCGCATGATGCTTGAGCAGCATGTTTTATTTTAGTGTACAGGCTATTTGGAATTATTCTTTGGTGTGGTTTCACTTTTAGTCCTTAATTCATCTTGTTTGGTGCATTTAATGTTTGCACTGATAATGTGGGTGGAGTTTCAGTAAATTTAGGCCACGTCTCTCCAGTTATTAAATTTTCTTTGAAAGTGTTAGAGACAGTTTGAGGTTGTCACAATGTCAGTGTAGGAGCAAAGCAGGATGGTTCGTTGTATTGTTAAAATGCCCCAAAGTATCCCGTGGACCCTGACTGCCACGCTGCTGGTCTGGCAAAGGTGAGTTTTGAACATCAGTGTGGGTCTAGACGATTGCTGTTTTCAGCTCTAAAACAGTGAGAGCAGAGCTCCTACACATGCAAGCAACCATGGACCTGTGCAGTTCATCATAGGGATTCATTTTTTCTGAAGGGTGGCTTAAGTTGGTAAAGTGTAAAGTTTGATGTGACCTCTTTATACTCTGCCTTTTTAAAAAATGTGATTTATATATTAAAGTTTGAGCCACACAGCACTAAAGCATTTTAAGTGTCAGTCAGGCAATGCTACCTTTTACTCCCAGAATGAGAGTTTTGTTTTCGCTGATCTTGTGGAGTACACCCTTACACGGGAGGAACAGGCTCCCCCTGTGAGCTATCCTGCTTCTTAGTCCAAACTTTGGCTCTTTACCTTCTTCCATTTTAATGCTAAATTTCTTTTCTGCCTATTGTAAAAGTGCTTTTGGAAGTGTTGCCAGTAAATTTGGACCAGTATTGGCTTAACAAATTACAAGGAGCTGGCAGCAAACAGTTTGCTCAGTTTCCTCACCTGCTGGTGTCCTCACTCCAGGGCTGACACTGACTGCAATTTCCACCATAGGTGTTAGGGTGTCAGTTGTGAATTACACTAGCATGCTTAGTTATGAAGAAGACACACACCATAACATGTGTGAATGACGTATGTAGTGTCATATATGTATATAATGTACGTGAGTACACTGTCATTGTCTTCAGATACCAGAAGAGAGAATCAGATCCTATTGAGATGGTTGTGAGCCACCATGTGGTTGCTGGGAATTGAGCTCAGGACCTCTGGAAGAGCAGTCGGTGCTCTTAACTTCTGAGCCATCTCTGCAGCCCCCTGTGTAGTGTTTCAAGGCATGTTCTATTATTGTTTGTTTGTTTGTTTTTAATCTTTTTTTGTTTTTTTTGTTTTTTCGAGACAGGGTTTCTCTGTGTAGCCCTGGCTATTCTGGCACTCACTCTGTAGACCAGGCTGGCCTCGAACTCAGAAATCCACCTGCCTCTGCCTCCCAAGTGCTGGGATTAAAGGCGTGCACCACCACTGCCCAGCATGTTCTATTATTGTATTTTTACTTATTTACCATTAAATCCAGCTTTCTTAGGTGGGGAGAAACATGTTAGAAATTAAACATAACATCTACAGCTCCAAATGTCCTAAATGTTAACAATGTCAGGAAGAGAGGATTTAGTCAGGCTCTGAGCAAGCCCCAGGAGCGCATCCAGCAGACAAGAATCACTCTTCCTTGTTATGCAACACAGCTCAGGCTCGAACTGTGAGTTTGAAGTTGCATGTCGCTGTCTTATACGGTCTTACAGACTGATTCTTAGGGGTGTCTGAGTCCACAGTGTGATAACAGCAGAACTGAGAGGCACCCTAGTCCTGTAGAACTGTGAGGCCAAACTACTCCAATTAATGCTGTTAAAAGCTTCCATGCCATATCCTAGCCTGTTACCTAGATTATAGCAATAGTAGGCTATACTCATATTCCTTGGGCTGAGCAAGATGTAGCTCCCTGTCTACAGAACTGAAAACTTAGGGTAGAAGTGTTGGCAGGAATTGGACAGGAATCAGTGTGTAAGTTATTTTAGTCACTTGAGATACCTTCTGCAGATTTTACCATGCCCAAGTGCAATTTTTGCCATTTCTCTAAGCTTTCTCAGTTTGAACGGATTTGAAAAAAAACAACCAAAAAACAGTTTATATTATCTCTGTAATGGGGAGCCATCAATGTTCTTTGCTATAAATAGATAGCAGTTTTAAACATAAACAAAAATCTTAAAAAACACCTATGTGCTTTTGTATATAGTTTGTGAATGAGTTTGTGTGTGTCCACGTGCACACACACACATGTGCTTGCAAAGGTGTAGTGGATACCAGAGACTGAAGTTAGGGGTCTTAGTTATCCTCCACCTTAGCTTTTGAGACAGGGTTTGTCACTGAACCTGGAGCTTATCCATTTGACTAGACCAGGTGGTCAGTACATTCCAGGATGCTCCGGTCTCTACTTCCCCATTGCTGGAATTGCAGAGATGCATGTTACATGGTGCTAGCATGGCCTCATGCTAATGATCAGTGCTTTACCCATGGAGCATCCAAGCATCCAGGTCAATTGTTTTTCTTTCTTGATTTTTTTAAGTTTTTAATTGATTCTTCATGAATTTCACATCATGCACCCCAATCCTACTCATTTCTCTGTCCCTTCATATCCATCCTCAGCCCTTTGCAACCTCCCCCTAAACCCAATCAATCAAACCAAACCCAACCCAACCAAACCGAACCCAACCAACGATATCAACAAAATCCCTCTGTGGAAGTTGCAGTGTGTCGCACACTATACCCTTTGCCTAAATAGCTTTACTTGTTCATTGCAAGGAACCATTGGGCTGGTTCAAGACCTCTGGCTTCTGCTGCACTATCAATACTGGCTCCTCACTGGGACTCCTCTCAGATAGCCTGTTGTTGCCCTGTGTCATGGAGATCCTACAGCTTTGGTTCTGTAGGACCAACGCTTCCTGCACTTCAGTAGTTCATAGATGGGGTAGGCCAACTCAGACCCTGGATCTGGGACTGAATGGAAGCTGGGTTGGTCAGCCTGCCAGCTCTCCTGTGCCTACTCCACCAGGGCCAGTTCTTTCCTTTTGCCAAGGCTAGGCTACCCCATTTCATGCCCCCAGGTAGGCTCTCCTATGCCCACATAACCAGGGACAGCTTTACTGTGCTGCCCAGGCTAGGTGCTGGGCCCACTTTCCAGAGTGCTGTAGCTGGCAAAGGCCAGGGCCAGCTCTCTGCTCTCATGACCTCAGGCTGGCTCACCAGGGCCAGCTGTGTTGTGCTGCCCAGGACTGCCCAAGTCAAGTCTTAAGTACGCATGTGAGCTAAGAGCATGGCCTGACATGGCTGCAGTAATCCTGATGATTCCCTCCTTCCCTCAGTATTCACTTAGAACATGGCGCCAGGGGCTGGGCTGACACATTGATGTAAGAGGGTTCTCATCTGCACTGTCAATAGAAACTATCACTTCATGATTGCTAAGATCTTAGTAGGTGACTTTAAATGATTATGGTCTATTCTTGTCTTTGTTTTTTTGTTCATAAAAGTCAGATCTGAATAAAGTAGTCTATGTTTTACCTGAATATTCCACCACCACAGTTCTCATTCTGGCTGTCTTCATTTGGGTGCCTTTAGTGGCTTACTTTCCAGTTAGTTATTGGCACATGACTTTCCACATGTTCATTTGTTTTTAATAAGACAGCATTTCTCTGTGCAGCCCTGGTTGTCCTGGAACTGGTTTTGTAGATCAGGCTGGCCTTGAACTTGTAGAGATTCAACTACCTCAGCCTCCCAAGTGCTGGGATTAAAGGCATGCACCACCACTACCTCCTGTCATGTTTACCTTATTTAATGACCTTCTCATCAGCTCAGCAGAATTTAGTCCAAGTACATGTGCTAGTGTCCCAACAGTTCAATTGGCACATAATTGTGTGCTTTTCTGTATTTCCATTGGAATTTGGAGTATATTATTTATGTCTCTTAACTTGATGATAAGCACCTTAAATAGACTTTTACATGTGTGTAAAACACACACACACACACACACACACACACACACACACACACACACACACACACACACACACACACACTTGTGCTCCTATAAGGCCAGGCATTGGAAATGATTTGTTGAGTAACCAATGAAGATCCATTGCTTCAAAGTTCCTTGTTTCTCCTCACATCTAATCTGAAATCTAAACTCCGAATCACTCCAAACTCAGGAGCTTAGCTGACGTGAATGATTCTCACCTGATAAGACATGTTGAATCCCAGTCAGTGAAAATGTACAAAGTCATGGTCAGGTTCTGTGTATCTTATGTGTAGACAAACTCTTGTGTATGTAGAGTGCAGATGAACTGTGAATGAAATTTGGATTCAAGCTTTAGTCCCACGCCTAAGATAACTCATCAAGTGTGTACCAATATGCACAAATATGAAGCAGTCTAAACTTCAAAGTATTTCTCTTCTAAACACTTCAGATGAAGGCTCTTCACCAGAATTTTGCTTTTAGGCTTGAGACGTGGACAGGAGAGAAGAGCCACTCTTGCTTTACCAGTGATGACTTGCTTCCTAGTTCTTCATGCTCAGGAAACACTGAGCAAGGTGTGCCAAATTCCAGGAGGATGCTGCCTGCTGATGGGGGCACTTTAAATAGTTTTTTCTATATTTTATTTTTAATGATGTGTATGTGTGCATGTTTGTGTGGGGTTATGTGTGCATGAATGTAGGTGTCAACAGAGGCCAGAGGCATCAGATCCACTGGCTCTAGAGTTAGAGGTGGTTATGAGCTGTCCGGCATGGGTTCTTGGAACTGAACTTGGATCCTCTACAAGAAGAGCAAGAGATCTTAACCACTGGGCCACCTCTCTGGCCCCTGTTTCTGTATCTTTGAATTCAATAGTCAGGGAGCAATGGACTTGTGAGGACTCAGAGATGCTTTTTACAAGTCCATGCTGGGCTTTTTTGAGATTTCCTTTGTCAATGCAATTAATATAAACTCTTTACCTTAGCCTCAGGCAGACTTTTTGGACAATGGCAAAAAACAACCACTTTCTTCATCAAAATGCCACAAAAAAAAAAAAAAAAAAAAAGTCTCTATGCCACATAGTGAAATTCTCCACTGAAACCTCTTGAGCCACCTTTGCACAGTTCAAATCACTCTCAGCAACAAAGTCTTCCATATTCTTTCTAGGATAGCCCATTAAACCCCACTTAAAAGATTCCACTGCTTTCCAAATCGAAAGTCCCCAAATCCACATTCTGCCAAACCAAAGCATGGTCAGGCCTATCACAGCAACATCCCAGTCCCTGGTACCAACTTCTGTCCTTCTTAATTTTTTTAAAAGACTTTTTTATTTTATATATGTCAGTGCATTGTCAATTTCTTCAGACACACCAGAAGAGGGCATCAGGTCCTATTACAGATGGCTACGCGCCACCATGTGGTTGCTGGGAATTGAACTCCAAACCCCCAACTTCTGTCTTAATTAGGGTGTTACTGCTGTGAACAGACACCATGACCAAGGTAACTCTTATAAAAGACAACATTTAATTGGGGCTGGCTTACAGGTTCAGAGTTCCAGTCCACTAGCATCAAGGCAGGGGCATGGTAATATCTAGGCAGGCATGGTGCAGGAAGAGCTGAGAGTTTTACATCTTCATCTGAAGGCTGCTAGGAGAAGACTGGCTTCCAGGAAGCTAGGATGAGGGTATTAAAGCCCATGCCCACAGTGACACACCTACTCCAACAAGGCCACACCTCCTAATAGTGCCCCTCCTTGGGCTGAGAGCATATGCAAACCATCACACCCATGTAGTAATATCACATGATCACAGAGGTTGGATTTTTTTTTTTTTTTTTTTTTTTTTTACAGATTCAGGAGGCAAACCAAGATCAAACAACAGTAAATGTCATTCTCCGAGGATGACCCTGCAGCAGCCATCTTGGCTCTGGTTCTCAGTGGACAGCTGCCACATGTTGTAGGTTCCCCCTAAAGTGTGCATGGCATCAACCTCCTGCAGTTTCCTTCTCTTCACAGTGCTCCCACTTCAGATGAGGAAGCTAGGGCTCAGCAGCATGCTTTGCCTGAAAGCACAGTGCTGGAACAGAGAACGCTCAATGCAGGCCTCTGCCTTCAGCTCTAGGTCTCTCTCTCTGTCCATGTGGCTCCTGCCTTCTTTTCCTGCTGCGCACTGACTGTATCTTCCAAGACACTGCACAACCAGGCCAGAGATGGCTGATAATGTCATTTGTGAAACTCTTCTTGTGCCTCCCACCACGTGTGCCCTCCATCATGCCGGAGTTGTGTCCCGTGTCTAGTAGAGGGGCTTGTCATTCATTCCAGTCCTCACAGCATGTACACACCCGTCCCCATTCCTGACCAGTCTTCACAGAACACTATTGCCCCTTGTTCAGGAGGCCCTGCCTCCTCTACTGTTACTTTGTCTGCCTATCTCGGAGTTTTTGATTCTTGTCAGGAAGGACTCAGAAAAATAACTGGTTGATACTTTATCCTGGCTGTTAGAACAGAATGCTTTCTTTTTTGTTGTTGTTCTGTTTTTAGTGACAAAAACTATAAAGAATTATAAAGTTAAAATTCTAAACCTTTATTTCATTAAGAATAATTTTGTTACATCTTTAACTCTTAAGATGAAACTATGTATAATATTGTGCTATAAGAAATACATTAGTAGCAAATTATAGCTGATTGTCTTTACATGTTCCCCCCCCCAAATGTGTATGTGTCTGTGGCATGGTGTGTGCGGGGGGTAGAGTGTACGTGTGGTGTGTATGATGTGTATGTATTGTATATGTGGAGTGTATGTGTTGTGTGTTGTGTGTTGTGTATGGTATTTATGTATCATGTATGTGGTGTGTATATGATATATATATGGTGTCTGTATGCGGTGTGGTACATGTGTGTGAATATGCTGTGTGTGTGTTGTATGTGTATGGTATATATGTGATGCAGCGTGTAAGTCTGTGTGCCTGTGTAGCATATGTGATATGCGTGGTATGTGTGTGTATGTGGTACACAGTGTGTGTGTGGTGTGTGTATATGTATGTGGTGTTTGTGTGTATGTGGTGTCTATGCATGGTATGTATAATGTATATGGTGTGTGTGGTAGGTGAGTATGTATGTTGTTGTGTGTGTGGTGTGGCATGTAGCATGTGTGTGGTATGTTGCGTGTGTGTATGTGTGGTGTGGTAGTATGTGTGTGTTGTGTGTGTGTGCTGTTTGTGAGTTAGTGTGTGTAGGTGGTGTGTGTGTGTATGTACCCAGAGCCTTGATTATTCATTGTTGTTTTAGGCAAATTTGTTTTATAAAATATCCTCATTTGTAAGCAGGCTATTAATCAATAGTCACGGAATGCTGGGAGAGGAAGAGAGGGCAGCGACTGTGACTCATAAAGGGATTTACTATCCACTCACCTTAGACACGCATGGCTGGGCCATGCTGACCTGACATGTGCAATTAATTTGTATTGGTTAAAAAGTTGAAAAAATTTTGGACACATTTGTCAATGCTCAAGAAGTGTAGTATTAAGAGGGAGTTAATCTGGAAAATGTATTAAGAGAAAATTATTCAAAACTAGATACATGATATGACTGGGATTGTCATGATCTTGGTGATCACCAGTCAGTAAATAAGGAGAGATAAAAGAATATATTTACTTGGTTTTTAAATTGCTCTCGCTTGCCTAAGGGCTAAGTTACACTTTACTGTAGGGGGATTCAGTAAAGCTGAGTGTCAGCTCAGATACAGGTGAAGAATCTTGCTTCCCAGACTGCAGTAACTGCCGACTGAAGTTGTCTGGGAAATCCTTTGCTTGCAAGGGTTAGAGGAGGTTTCCTTGCACACCAGTCTCATTTGGAAATTTCCTTTATTTCCTAAAGCCAGTTCATGCCACAGGAGAGTATCTGTGTCAGACACCCCCATCCCCCAGAAGTCTTAAACTCACCGCACTGTACAAAACTACAAAGTAGGAAAAAAATACAGATTGACATAATTAGAATTTGACAGTATGTAGTGTTGATCCGGGTATGAAAAAAATACATTCACTTCTGGTCAAAGTGTGAAATAATTCAGTCACTTTAGGAGACATTTGTTTCAATGAGAAATGATATGTCTTTGGCCTTGCTATCCCCTGGCTCCTCAGTGAGACATGCACTACGGCATCGTTGACAGCTGAGAGAATTGATGGCATCGGAGGTCCTCGCCAGACAGAAGTTACTAAGCAAAGCACAGGGCGCACAGGCAAATGGCAACTTCTTCCAGGGTCATAAGGAATGAGCCAGAAGTGCTCTATCCATGATGTACTGAAAGACAAAACTCTCTACCAACAGTGTCTGGGACGTAATGTGTCATAGTTTAGCTGAAAAGGAGGTGGCGGGGAAAGAAGAGGAAAGAAACGAAAGAGAAGGGAGCTTCATATTTACATATGCATATATATATATATATACACAAACACACACATGTACATATACACATTCACATACACACACATACACATGCACGTACATGTACACATTCACATACGTATACACATACACATACATGTACATATACACATTCACATACACATACATACATGTACATGTACACATTCACATATGTATACACATACATGTACATATACACATTCACATACACATACATACACATGCACGTACATGTACATGTACACATTCTCATACATATACACATACACATGCACGTACATGTACACATTCACATACATATACACATACACATACATGTACATACACACATTCACATACACATACATACACATGCACATACACGTACACATGCACGTACATGTACATATACACACTACATACACATGCATGTGCATGTACATGTACACATTCACATACATATACATGCACATACATTCTTTTTATGGCTTTACCTTTCAAGCTCTGTTGGCAGTGGCCTTCCTGAGCCATACACTGTTGCTGACACAACAGCCCCTTGCTGCATGTGGCACGCTCCACGGTGCGCCAGTTCTATTCCAGGTCATCATCGTGTTCCTTTTTCATAGCGCTGCTCATAACCTATTAAACTGATGTCAGGGCTCAAAGACAGTTTCAAAGTTACTGAACAAGTGTGCAAACTGGATATTGTAGGAGGCAAAAAGGTAATACTCACAGCTAATGTCACCAGATAGTTCTGAATGAGGGGCCCTGAGGAGAGGTGCTTCCCAGAGCCTTGAGCCTCATGTGTAATAACGTTTTTGTGTGTTTGTTTGCTTGATTTAGGGGGGGCTTTCAAAAATTAAACATTTAACATTTTATTTTAAGAAAGCAACCAATTAAAGCTATTTGCAAAAGTCAGGAGCTTCCTAGAACTGAGGAACTGTGGTTGAATAAACTTAAAACCCAGTTTGTTTGTTTGTTTTTAAAGTTAAAGTGCATAGCTATATGTTGAACAGCAGGCATTCTGGCTAAGTCCTTGTTTTTGTGTTTAGGGCCACAGATGAGCACAGATGAGGCCACAGATGTTTGTGGGAGAGGCAAGACTATGGTACCCACTCAAATTGCTGTCACAAGCCTAAAACTGCTCCGCCATGCTGTGAGCCTTTAGCTGAAAATCATGATGGAGGAGTCAATGTGAAGGTGACACACACCTGAGTTCTCCAGTTCTCTGCTGCCAGCAGGGACTTAGTGCCATTACCCAGTCCTGTCTTCAGGGGCTTAGACAGAAGTCCTCCCTTTAGGGGGTCTTTGGGTGGGAAGCAGAGCTGCAGAGGTTGGGGCTGCTGTTCCCCAGGCTAGTGCACACGGAGGGGAGTAGCGAGCGTTGCTGCTCTCCTCTGAGCTCTTGAGATTTGATTTCTCAGCTTTTTACCCCAAGGGTAATTTATTAAATCACATCTTAATGATCCCATAATTGACGTTTACAAGGAGTTTTCAAAAGAGGCAGAGCCTTTACATCTAAACAGGAAAGCAGCCTCAGATGGTACAGAGCTGGGTGATTATTTGTGCTAATTTTTCAAACAAGTACATAGAGCTATCCATAAGGAAAATTTTCATATTTTATTTCCCTTTTGTTTTGTTTCTAAAATGGATAATTTCATGTTTTAAACGATCCATATAAAATTCTCTTTAAGTGTTTTGAAAACAAACCATTTATGGCAAGACACACGTTTTTCTGAAAGTACATGTAAGAATCATCATTAAAATTGCAGCTATTACTGAAGCAATTACTATAACCAATTTAATTTCTTAAATGCTTGAAATGGTATGGAAGGAAGAAAAGGAGGCCTTAGAAACTTAATTTTAATAAGATTATGGTAAATGAGTATTATCTCATAAAAGATGGTAAAGGTGTGTGTGTGTGTGTGTGTGTGTGTGTGTGTGTGTGTGTGTGTGTGTGTGTGTGTGTGTATGTGTGTGTTTTCCAGAGGGAAGAGAGGGAATATTATCTTCTGGCATCTTCTGTGCTCTCCATTGCAATCTATGAATGAGAAGAGAGGGCTGGGAGGGAGGGAGGGGCTGCAGGGAGGGAGGCTACTCCTGTCTTAGCTTTGCAGTCCTCAAGAATAGACAGCTGTGCTGAGGACTCTGAAGCTGGGAAGAAGCTCCTGTGCACACTGACAGCCATTAGCCAGAATCTGTGAAGGTGCAGTGGGTTTACAGGGAGAATTCAGGCACGTTAACCCAGAAAGAAGTCAAAGTAGACTTTAAGATTTACAGTAATTAGGGATTTGAACAGTACAGTACTTTACTATAGAGTTTTGCCTATTTAGTATTTGTGTCTAGTAGCTTTAATAAAATGAGCTTTAAAATGTGTTATAGAAGTATGGATAGTTTATTATTTAAAAGCAAGCAAGCAAACAAACAAACAAATAAAAAGCCCTCTTCAGAATTTCATATCCGAGGTACCATTTCCTCCCAATGGCAGCCTCCAGCAATCACAGACAGAATATCCAAGGGCACATAGTTTTGCAAATATTATGCAAGGAATATTTTTGTTTCTTCAGTGCTGAGGAGTGGAGGGAATGAATAGCTTATTTTATATTCTGAACATTGAAGTGTTACAGTGTCTCACTGGTGTGGAGAGATATTGGCTTCTTTCTCCCCCAGAATTTGATTCCGTTTTGCACAAACACCACTTTTGTAATAGACCTTGCCTAACTGCAGACTTTATCACCACAGCATCTGCAGGCATCGCCGTATCCCAGCGGAAAGTGCGGCAGATCTGCGACCCCATTCAGCAGATCCTGATCCAGCTGCACAAAGTCATCTACATCACGCAGGTCAGTGTCTACAGCGGTACACCTCTCAGCCTCAAGGCCAGCCAAAGCCAACACAGCTGGAAACACACAGCCCTGTGGGAGCTTGAGTTGGAGTGAACACGGAATCGTTCTCACCCCTCCGACCACATGTGTGTGCATGTGGGGACCGGACTGGAAGTGAATCTGTCCAGTTTTCTCCATGGCTTCTGCCTGAGCTCTCCATCCTAAAACAGGCATCCACACAAGTGGATTTTTACTGCAAAGGGGTGTGGAACTGGGTTGCTCCTCTCCAGCAGCTCTGTCATAGGAATACAGGGAATGGGACCACACCTTTCTTTTTTTCTCCTTATTTAATATTTTTTATTGGATATTTTATTTATTTGCATTTCAAATGTTAGCCCCTTTCCCAGTCCCCCCCCCAGAACCCCCTTCTCCCATCCTCCTCCCTCTGCTTCTGTGAGGATGCTCCCCCTCCTACCTACCCACTCCCACCTAGCCACCCTGGCATTCCCCTATCCTGGGTCATCAAATCAAGCCTTCACAGGACCAAGAGCCTCTCCTCCCATTGATGCCTGACAAGGCCATCCTCTGCTACATATGCGGCTGGAGCCCTGGGTCCCTCTATGTGTATTCTTTGGTTGGTGGTTTAGTCCCTGGGAGCTCGGGGGTGGGGGGGGGAATCTGGTTGGTTGATATTATTTTTCTTTCTATGGGGTTGCAAACCCCTTTGGCTCCTTCGGTCCTTCTCCTAACTCCTCCACTGGGGTCCCCGTGCTCAGTCCAATAGTTGGCTGCAACCTCTGTTTGTCAGGCTCTGGCAAAGCCTTTCAGGAGACAGCTATATCAGGCTCCTATCAGCAAGCACTTCCTGGCATCTGCCATAGTGTCTGGGTTTGGTGTCGGTGTATGGGATGGATCCCCAGGTAGGGCAGTCTCTGGATGGCCTTTCCTTTAATCTCTACTCCACACTTTGTTTCCATATTTCCTGCTGTGAGTATTTTGTTCCCTGGGAGCTCTGGGGGGTCTGGTTGGTTGATATTGTTGTTCTTCCTATGGGGTTGCAAACCCATTCAGCTCCTTCAGTCCTTTCTCTACTCCACTGGGGTCTCTGTGCTCAGTTCAGTGGTTGGCTGTGAGCATCCAGTTTCTGGATGGCCTTTCCTTCAGTCTCTGCTCAACACTTTGTCCCTGTATTTCCTTTAGACAGGAGCAATTCTGGGAGACCTCTCCTTTTATCTGATAGGACAACACAGCCTCTCAAAGATATGAAAGCCAGACTCCCTCCCCCATTTCCATAATAGCCAGGACTATTAAGAGTTTCTGTTTGTGAATCTGAGTAATACTTCATTTCTGAGAATTTCAGGGCTGAAGACTAGCTATTGGTTATGGACCCACTAGATCTAATGCTGAAAAACTGGGTACTCCTTCATCTAAGGCATGTGCTACTTACTTGTAATAACATTTTTCTTTTTTAAGAAGTATAGATATTTGGGTAAGAAAATAAGTACTTTGAAGTTCAAGATAGTGTCATCTGGTGCTTTTCTTAAATCCTTCACTCATTTGTCCTATAATTAGTAAGCACCAATACTGTTCATTCATAGATGTCTTATGATGTTCAATCTTGATTTCTAACTTGAGGAGCATTAGAATCACTATGAAAGAAATGTCTGGGAGGGACTATCCAGATTGCATTAATTGAAGTTGGAAGACCCATCCAGATGTGGCTATATCAGGAGCTAGAGTCCTGGACTGAGTAAAGAGGACAAAGGGAGCGGAGTATGAGCAGTCATTCAGTGTGACCAGCTGTGTTCTGCTTCTGGGTGGAACCTTCCCTGCTGTGACAGACTGTAAGCCCTATAACTGTAAGCCAAAGGAAAAATTTCCCTCCTCTCTCCCTCTCTCCTTCCTTTCTCCCTCCTTCCTTTCCTTCTTCTTTCCTCTCCTCTCCCTCCCTCCATCCCTTCTTCCCCTTTCTTCTCTCTCTCCCTTCCTCACCTCCCTCCTTCCCTCTCTCTCTCCCTTCTTTCCCTCCCTCCTTTCCTCTCTCCCTCTGTCTTTCCCTCCTTTTCCCTTATTTTCTCCCTCCCCCTTTCCTTTTCCCTCCCCCTCTCCCTTCCTTCCTCTTCCCCTCCCTCCTCTCTTCCTCCTTCCCTTCTTCCCTCCCTCCCACCCTTCTCTCCTCATTCCATCTCTCTCTCCTATTGCTTTTGTCAGCTTTTTGTTTGTCTAAGCAACAAGATAAATAACTAACCCTGATTACCTTGAGAACATAAGAGCCACCATGGGAGGTGTTGGAACCAGTTACGACACGTCTAGTTATACATCCAGAGTCTGCAGAAAGGTCCTGCAGGCATGTGCACTAGCTGCCTCCTGGTAAGAAAGATGTGCACTCAGACGTCATCTATCATCACTGCCCCATCTTGAAATTCAAGGCCAAAAATGTTGATTTCTATAAGCTAAGGGCAGTTTAAGACTGTAGGAATCACCGCTGATTTATAATCAGCACCTATTATTTCTGGGAAGCTTGCATATTCTTTTCCCCAATAGATGGTCCCATTGATAAATAGTTGCACATTTTCCTGAGGAGAGTGCAGAAAACAATTTATAGAGAGTTCCGTCTGTAGTGTTTCAGGTCCCTGATCCAGGGATTCCAGCTTCCCGATTAGCCAGAGCCATTGGCTGGGCTCTGAGTCAAGTCTGAAAACTATGAGAGGCAGAGACAGTTCACTGAAACAGCAGCATCTCAGGCCAAAGCTTTGCCTACAAAACCTGGGCTCCTTTCCTGCTGTTACAACAAACAAACCAAAATATGGAGCAACACAACTATCAGCTTCCTTTCTGGGAGCACCCAACTAGTTGCTGCCACGGAAGCTTGCTGCAGCCAAGGTGCTCTGTCAGCAGGGCTTGCTTCTCTATGGTGAGTGCTCCAGCTGGCCACCAGGAATCTGGTTTTATCATTCTGCTTCGGTTGTCAGATTCACCAGACTCCTGTATCTTTCAGGGTCATATGGCCACCAAAGGAGAGCAACCTCCCAGTTTGCATGGGTGCAGGGCCCCCATTGCACTATCTAGTGCTGTCCTGGAAGGAATATCCTCTGGAGGTTCTGGGTTGACTTCAGCTGGGGAGGGGTGTGTAGACCACAGATCAGCAGATACCTTATCATCCAAATCACCCACCAAGCCTACTTCTCTGCACATCTGAAAATTCCCTCCTCTTTAAGCTCTGATACGTTATCCACACTAAACACAAGCTCTCCTTGGAGCGACTAATCTGTGGAACCAGCCCATCCAATGCAGAATCTCGAGTGTGAGTCCTCATGCCTGTGGGCTTAGCTGGATCCTGGGCTCTACCAATTCCTCCTCATATAATAAGCATCGAGTATACGGCCTCACACATTCTGAGGTGGCACTGCTTTGTACAGTTTGTGAGTTTGAGGCACGTAAACCACTTCATCCCGTGCTCTCTTATGGATCAGCTCCCATGAATTGTATAGAAATCTGATGGGTTGTGGATTTGACCCTCATCCCTGTGTCTTGTGGGGAGCACATGTGCGTTTTTAAGATCTTCACTCCCAGTGCTCTCATCCAATTTTCAGGAAGGGGGCAGAGAGTTTATTCAGAGCAGAGTAAGAAGTTGTGTTCACTGACTATAAAAGCTGGAAATGACTTGAGTTTAGGGTTCCCAGCTTCATCAGGGCTCAGCCCCCATTTCATGTTCTGGGGCCCAGGCATTGCACTCAAGCAGATGTCAAACATGGGAATAGAAACTTCTATCTCAGGCTCAGTGTGGTTTGCTGAGGTGCTGTGTGGGAAAAACCCTCGGAGACAGGCAGACCATCTACTCTGAGATGCCTGCTGAAGGCTGCTGGGAGTCAGCACATCAGAGTGATGTGCTGTGAAACCCCTTCTATAGGTCAGGAAAGGCCACCGGGGGGCGGGTTGGTAGAAATATCTGGAACACTATCACCTACAGATGGAGCCACTGGATGTGACTAGGCGTAAGCACCAACCAGCTGAGATCCCGGCAGGTACAGAAAACTGTTTGCTGCTAGAGCCAAGCAAGGCCAGAACATCCTCAACTCAGAAGGACAAGCTCCATCCTCCTCCAGGGTCTCTCAGCAGTTCTTATCTACGGAACTGCTAGTATGTGGCCTTTGAGCCATGGAGAAATGCCCTGGTGTCCTAGCAGGACAATCAGGATGACCTGACAGACACTGACCACCACTTACACCCAGGACCAGGCATGCCCAGGCACCCCTTCCTTGATACTACATAGCCTCCTGGTTCTCCTGGCTTCCCTGGTGTCAATATAAGCAAACATCGGTGAGAGAACTTGGTTAATGAATATGAGTATCACCTACCAGATCAGACAGTAAACATATCATATTGAAATTAATGTCCACTTATGCACTAGCCCAGGAATTTGAAGAAATACCCCTTAGTGTTATAGGAAGATCTGGAAATAACTCTTCAGTTAACCTGTTAATCATTAAGCTAAGAGAAATATCCTTTGAAATTTAGCATACCTTCTGTGTATACATTTTATGTGGTAAATAAACTATTTAATGAATGTATACTCTTTCTTTATGGGATTCCATGCATTTTAAAGCAAAGTTGAGATTCTTGTGAATGTGTCATTATTCCCTTACACCGTCTGTGGGCTGGGTGATTTTTGTATTTTTTGGCCAGTGGCATGCATTCATTCCATGCTGCCGGTTCAGACATAATGACTGTAGATTTTCCAAATGTGCTTTTAGAACGCTTTCAGCTTCGTGTTATTGGCACAGCAAGGACAGGTTCCCCCCTGGGAATTTTAACACACAGTGCTCAGTACAGCCAGTGTCATCATAGGAAGGAGAGGAACACAGCTGAGATGATACGTTGATGCATTTACTGTGCAGAAGACCAAGCTGCACAAAGGAAGCCTGTTCAATGTCTGATTGACTTGGGGCAACACCCACCCCCCCACTGTCCTCCTGAGCACTGGAGGAGAAACTGACAGAAAACCTTGCTTCTGTTCCTGTCCAGTTTCCATGCAGACATACTTGCAAAACTCATCCAATGGCAACAGTTGTACACGTCAGGATGTTAGTTAGACCCTTCTTCTTACTTCGATTGCACATCTTAACCTGGAAAGACAGTCCGAAGGCAGCATGCTAAGAAGGCAATGAGTAGTTTATCTCAGATGCTGGAAATCAGTGTGTCTTTGAGCAGCTGGTGATTAATACTCAAATATTACCTTGTAGTTATTGCACAGGTAAGACTTGCAGAGCCAAAGGACTCAGACTGGCTTTAATTCTCTACTACGCTGTAGTTAGTTTGTTAAATAAATGCTTTGAAGGCATCATCTAACAACTTAAAAAATTGCAACACATCTGTTTCCAAGAGAAGAGATAAGAAACTTGGGGAGCCACAGCATTGCCCGTCACAGGGGTGTTAGTGGCAGCAGATGTTGTTCCCAGGCTCTCAGTGAGCCACACTGTTATGCAGCAGCAGTACAGAACATGACTGTATTACTCATACAAATCTGTTTTTAGGGACTCTAAATTCTAAGAGAAGTGTGAGATTATATTTCTTTAAATGGTAATCTTAGAACATTTGCTTTTAACATTTAGGGAAAAAATAGTTAAGCAGTAAGATGTCAAAATAGAATGAAGTGCTATTTTGGTCTACTATTTGTTTGATGGTTGCTGGTGCCTTGCTAACATGTAACTAGGTAGAGAATGCAGGGTTTTGGAAAGAATTCATATTGATGCAAGTTTGAGAAGACATGCAGACCAGGATTTTTTTTTCTCTTTTTATTACTTCGTGTGGTATAATAAAAAACATTTCCAGGTTTGAATTGAAGAAAATATTATATTTTCTACAGTTGTTTTTTTCATCAGGAAAATGGGCATTCTTGTGGGCTGTGTGTGTCTCTGATGTAATGAGTCCATGAGAATGTTTATAAGCTGTGAGGTACAGTGTGGCAGCTACGGTATGTGCTAGTGGTGTTGGCTTAGGGATACGGCTGATATAAACACCTACACCTCAGAAGGATGGCGTGTGACCCATCCTTTACTGTTCTAGAAACAGAGCCTGCTTTGCAAGTTTGCTGTGGGAGAGATGCAAGGATATGAGCACAAGGGAGCGCTCACAGTGCCCAGCTTGCATGAGCCATGGGTTTTGGTTCTGTTTTTATATCCACTACGTTATTATACTTACTTCATCTACAGATAAGCCATCACCATTCTGCGTAAAGTTTTCAATTCTCACTGAAAGCTTTATGGATGGGACACTGTGCTAATGGTATTTATCCCAAGTGTGTCCCACGGAGACACACTTGCTTGTACTGTCTATGTGAGGATTTTATGGGTTGAGCTTACTCAAGTGAGCTGTTAATCCATTGAATTCAGGGGCAATAGGTGAACTTCCAAGTTAAGCAGAGGCCTATCAAGTTAAATAAGTAGCAAGACTTGTCAAGATCTCTGTGACAATTATTCTGATACCTCCCAGCGTTAGGCTGAGCACACTGGTGATGCACATCTTCAAACTGCTGTTGTAACAAGCAGGGCGCGAAGCCTTTCCCTTCCTCAGACTTGCTGCAATAAAGCCTGGAGGTTGCTAACTGGACCTAAACTGCCCTCTGCTGTTTGCTTTAGGGAGGTGGAACCTTCTGGTATGAAGCAAGCAGTCACCAAGTCTTGTCTTTCTAGGCTGGGTCTCCATCCTTTCAATGCTCCACCCCTCCCTTCGCAAAGAGGCCAAGCTGCAAACTGTCTCCTTCACTTCCGCATCCTCCATTAGTCCATGTGAAAGGCCAGAATAATTGCGAATTTCGAGGGCTTCCTTCATGGTGGTATACATAATTTTATTGGCTCCAAATAGTTACAAGGTAGCAGCCCCAACTGAAGCATTGCAGGTGGTGACGCAGAGCTGGGGTGTGATTGTCTCTGCAGCGTTCCTGCCTCTCTTGGCCACCATTAGGTTTGAGTTTATAATTTCCTGTTTCTTTTTAATTGGGAGCACTCATTTCAACCCCCACCCCCATTACCCCAGCTCTTCCTTTTAATGTCAAGCTATTTTTAATAAAAGCTTATCGAGATGGAGACCCCTGATAATTCTGATCCTACTTCTTTTGTGGTATTCTCATCCCAGACTTCACCCTACCCTCCATGCCACCAGAACTCTGATTCCCCATGTAAATCCTGCCTGCAAAACCCTACAAATCAGGTGTTTGTTTTAAATCCACCCTTTTCCCTAAGATTCTGCAGCAACTGCTTATGTGCTTTATGAAATCCATATCACCCTATCCAGGCCATAATGCATGTCAATCCATGCTGGCCCCTAGGATTTTCTTTCTGTCCAGCTGAAGAACTGTCATAGGCAGACAACACAGGCAGATATAGAGCGGTGGAGGTTTTGTGTTTCCTGGTCCAAAGTATCAGGTCTTCTGAAGGCTGTGGCTGGGTGCTTGGCATGGTTCTGGCACGTGACAGACACCTACACATGAGTAGAATGTACCTCCCTTATCAAGGCTGTCCTTTACTAACTGGAATGTTCATGTGCACAGCTGTTATGTGAAGAGTGGTAACCATGACAAGATAAAAAAGCAGAGCCCCCCCCTACAGAGGATGAAAGCTCTAGCATATAATTTGCTAATTCGGATTCTTCCTCAGTCGTGTTGAGGGTGTATTGTTGTGCTGGCCCTGTGGAAGTGCTTCCTGTAGGGGCTGATGCACTTGGAGGAGCTGGTTATAATGGCTGTCTTCTTGCTTTCTGCAGCTCCCTCCAGCTCTGCACCATGATCTGAAGAGAAGAGTTATAGAGAGATTCAAGAAGTCCCTGTTCAGCCAGCAGAGCAATCCGTGTAACCTGAAATCTGAAATTAAGAAGGTACGTGTGCTCCATGTTGGCACCTGCTCACGGAGATGTCTTCCCCCCAACTCTACTCTTTGATCTCTGCCTACTGTTGAAGGGAATGCTTAACCAAACAGGCTCACCTTACCTCTGCCTTCACATCCTTAATTCTGTGGCTCTTATTTCCAGGTGACTGACTGATACAATTCTTTCCTTGTCACTACTTGTTTGCTTAAGAATAAACATTGTCTGTAATTTTAGAATATGTATATTACAGCCTGCCTTTGAAGGGTCTGTCCCAGTATTTTTGAGAAGGCTATGTAGTGAGCCCCTAAATTGCATTTTCTGTCTGAAACGGTCACCTGACCATGCAAAGCCATGGTTTTAATCATCTATGGAGGCGGGATGACTCCCTTCCTGTCTTCAACCTTTTGGAGTCTTTTCATATTTGTGTACAACCAAAGTTTCTCTTCACACATGCAGAAGTTAAATGATTATACCAAGTGGGAAGAAAGTTGTCTACCTCTGGTGACATGAGTTGGAGACAGGAAACCCACTTTGTCCTAGAAGTCATAAAAACCCCATCCTGTCCCTGAAGGTCCCAGGATGAGGAAAGTCTAGCTACCTTGTCGGAGATAATTTGATCCCTCAATATTGTCTCCTCTTCCTCTCCTTAAATGTCCTCATATGCTTAAATGTTGATATTGTGTTGAATTCTTCCTCTGAGGGTTTTTTTTTTCAATTAGTGAGTCTACTTTTAAGCACAAGCTTATCACTCAGGGAATATGCCAGGCTCTTTGACTAAAAAAAAAAAAAAAAGAAAGAAAAGAAAAAAGAAAAAAGAAAAAAAAAAAAAGGAAGCAGCCAGTTTCTGCTTTTTTGGCACATAGCTATAGTGATGCCTGCACCACTATAGCTATGTGCCAGAGGCAGCTGCAGATAGGTAAACAGAGCAGGAACCTATCCCTCAGAGACAAGAGAGTGAACTGCCCTTCACACACTGTTTTTCCAAACAGGCAAAGATGAGGAGATGGTAAAGATGAAGTGGAGGGGCAGGAGGCTTCACACTTACGTTCAGCACCCTCAATACTAAGAAATACATTTTTAAACATCAGAAGCTCAAGTCTCCCACAAAAGACTATAATATGCTAACTTTTATGTTCTTACTAAAGTGATACTGAAAATAAGCCAATTTACATATAAATTCATTTTAGCAGAAATTCTGGTTTTATGAGATGAAAGCTTCTACCTCAGAAGGTGTTCAGAGGCCCATTTGCCTCCCACTCCACAGATTTCTTTTGTGCCTTCGCTGAAGGCAAGTCCTTGTGGTCTTTCTGATGCAGACTCCCCTGAATTTCTTTCTTCTGGACAGAGAAACCAATTTCTTTTGTTTAATCAATCTTCCTGCTGCCATCCTTGGTTCCCTTCCTGTGTCCTGAGAGCATCTCTAGCCAGTATCCTGGCCTGAGCAAAAAGATAGGATTGCTGGGGGACAGGGGGTCTGGGGAGCTCATGTGAGAGTCTCACTGAGCCAGTCTGGCCCACACACCTGCCTTAAGCCCACCAAAGAGCCAAATTAAGAGGGAAAAGCAGGTAAAGAGACATAGTCAATGTGCCTACACTGGAAAGAGGGACACAGAGGTCCAGTGGCCCTTCCAGGCTGTAGTGGTCTTCAGGCTCCTAAGAGGAAGAAAGCTTTAAATACAAGGAGGAGATATGAATCAGTCCCTGGCTCTAATCTTTGAAGGTGGTCTGAGAAGCTGTCTAAACTCTGATATTGCTCTCTTGAAGATAAATCCCTCTCTGGCACCAAGTTTCAGCCTTTTCCTTTTCCTAGCGTGGGTTCCTGAGGAAACTTTCAACTCCTTGGAGTTTCCTTGTTTCACAGTCTGATAGATAATGGTAGGGCCACAAATTCATCTTTAGAATGTCCTCATCTTTGTCAGGATGGTTTCTGGTGGGGCTGAGGAGAGCTTGGTTTATTTTAAGCAGGGTTAGGAGGCAGGTCGTACTGTCTAGTGAGGGATGCCAAAGGCTCTTTTCTGATGAACGAGTGGCAGCTTACAACATACCCAATGGGGCCCCTCTGCTTGAGGAAGAAATCAGTCACAGCTGGGGTTCAGCAGAAGTCACTAGACATGAGCACAGTCCTGTTCTTCTGAGGGAAGGCAGGCTACACAGTGAAGTAAACTATGCTACCATGAACTAGGTGTCAGCTCCCCAGAGAGGCCTGGCTGAGGCTTCCCTGAGCACAGCCTCCTCTTCCATGGCCAGCTCACTTTCCCACTCCCATGGTTTAAATAGCTTTCATCTGCCTGTGTGTCTCCCAGGTCCAACCTTTGATTTCTCAGCTCTTGCACATTTTGGCTGATGGTCAGTGTTTCATGGATAATTCACATTAGTGAATGGAGCATCAATATTATATACTTATATATTCTGCATGGCAGTCTTCATTTCTTCAACTCTTTATTAAAATGTATGTTGGTGTGCCATAGTTACACAGTTTTACATATATAGAAAGATCTAAACCCATGAAGGTTTAGAAAACCCCTGTTTTCCCCCCTTGCTTGCAGTCTTTTCCTTGCAATGACTTTAGTTCAGAAATGGGCATTCCATTTCTTAGTTACAGAAGCCAGTTTGCCCCCAACTGTCAGACACAGACACCCTCGCTGCCACTTTTCTACCCCTGTCTCACCCCTCCCTCCCCACCCTCCAGGTACTAGACTTGAACTTTCTCCTTCCTTCTGAGACCCAGGGAGCCTGCATCTACAGTCTGAAGGAGCCATTATGGAAAAACTGTGGCCACCTACCAATGGTACTCATCACTTATTAATGCCCGGTGTGATGTGTGAAGGAGTCTAAAGATGGAATAGCCCATTTCTAAGAACTAAGCTTCTTCTCTCTAGCTCATCAAAGCTGGTCTTTGATCCAGCTCCTTGGTCTTGGCTGGAGTAATTCAGGGGCACCAAAGCCAACCAAGTAATGACACAATGGCCTTGGAACTGGGATTTTCAGCATGGAAAAAGGGAGGAGGAAGATAAAAAAGATTAGTTCAAGTCAGTATTTTAAATAGTACTGTCAGTGAGTGTTAATTCATGACAACATTTTTTCTTTTAAAAATACACTCACTAAATCACTCTAGAAACTAACAGTTGATTGGCCCAGGGCAGAGATTGCACAAGCTGGGACTGCTCTATTTTGAGGTACAGGCAGCACAGCAGTGCCAGGGACTCCTGACAGTGTCCAAAAGTCTGGGAGCCATGCTGAGACCGTCCCTGAAGCGTGGCTAAGAATGCCACCATAGCACAGCAGCAGCATTGAATCCAGGAGTTAATATCGATGCTAAAGGAAAGAGATCACTCATTGGTTACCCTTGGGGCATGCAAAATAACCCATTCATTGTTTTAAGACTTGTTTCTGAAGAGATTCAGTCACTTTTCTTCCTTTCTATTTTAAATTCTGTCTCAGGGAAAACACATTGCTGATGAAGGGACATTTCGGATTGTAGATGGAATCCAGCTAGCACTGTAGGTTTGCAGTCTCAAGGCAAGAAAGGATGGAGGTCCCACAGAGAGGGGCCACCTGACAGTGTGTGCCACTTGATGCACAAAAACCTGCAGCTGCATCTGATCAAGCTTCTAAATGTGAAGCCACCAGAGTTCTCAAGCCAATCTGGCCTGCTGTCTACTTCTGTAAATAAAGCTTTATTTATACAGCCACATGCTTTCATTTCCATCTAGCCTGTGGCTACTTTATCATTACCGGCAAAGCTGAGTAGCGGAGTCAGAAACCCTATGTCCTCTAAGCTGGAGGTAGTTACTGTCTGACTCCATAGAACAGTTTTCCAGTCCCTGCTCTGGATCTTGCAGCAGATAGAGGGATAAGGACACAAATTGACCGCACAGTCACCAGGACCTTACGTTCTGTAGCCTCCCACTGCTACCAAAACAAACCAGGAGAAAGACTGATGGAGGGGACAGTTTTATAAAATAGGATAGAGACTCTGTCTTACAGGATGGTGGGTCCCATCTTTCAAAGGGATGTGGCTCATGGGTATTATGGGCAATAAGTGCTTACAATTCTTTGTTCTTCCATGCATGTTTCTCAAAGGGCCGAGAACAACAAAAGTTGTTCTGACTTTTCTTAGAAAAGTATATGCGTATGTTTTCAGGGCTAACCATTTAGTAATGGATAACTAATTTGTGTACTCTTCCTTGGGGAAGACTATTTCTCCTGCTTTTGGCATTCCTTAGTTGCTGGTAGTTCCTTATCTAAGGTTGAAGCCTCATGAGCCTGTCCCTTTTCATGGTAGCATGTCTATTGGTATTGTCCTTGCTCAGCTCATGTTTAGTCAGCCATTATGGTTAGATTTCATGGCACTTCTATGAGACACAACATCACAGCAAACTCCCTGATCCCCTGCCTCTTACAATCTTTCTGCTCCCTCTTCTATGTGTTCCCCGAGCCTGACATGCAGGAGGTATAGATGTACCAGTTGGAACTGGGCTCTGTAACTACACATTTTGATTGGTTGTGGTTTTCTGTGATGGATGGCAAACAAATGTTTCCATGATGTGGAGTGAGAACTGGATTTTCTTGTGGGTATGTGGACAGCAATTTAAAGTGTAGTTGGGGACAATACTGGTTTATTAAAGTGGCAGTTGTGGTTCTCCACTAAGATCCATGAATTCACTAGCCATAGGTAGTAGCATATGTTTCTAATATCAGGCACAGTTTCTGTCTTTTTGGGCAGATCTTAAGTCCAATTAGAGAGCTGTTGGTTGCTCCCAAGGTGTACATACCAGTACTGCATCACTAGAGTTATTTTACCACATGGGTTGTTGATGTGGTTTCAAAGCTTCATAGCTGGGTAGGACTGTTGCTTCTCTTGTTGGAAAGCTTCATTGGAGTCTTGGCACCATGAAAGCTAGTCCTCAGGGAGGAGGCATTCGGGTAAGATTCAGCTTGCATCCTCTTGGCCCTCTTTCTGAAGTACATTGTATCTTTAGCAATAGGACAGAGATACATTGTATCTTTAGCAACCTCGGGGGTAGAGGGCAACGGAAGACCATAAGCCTATAATATTTTGAGAGTCCCTTGGGCAGCCCTGACCAAAAACTCAAAAGAAGGCTTTCATTTTTGTACTGGGGTCTTTGTAAATGGTCTGTGGATCTTGGGTGAGCATCGTTAGCACAGATAGAACGTTTTCACCTATGCTCCCTCGGACTTCTCCATACATCCCCACTGTCATTTTATCCCCTCCTCCTTCTGCTGTGTGCATATCTCTCCCCTTCCCTAATTAGAGCTCCACTGTTTTCCTGATTTCCTCCTCTGGTCATGTGGATTCTGCTATTACTCCTCTCTCTATTGGTCCTCCTCCTGACAGTGATGTCTTTTTCTCCGCCTGGATTCTGCAGTCACTAGAGGTTTTTATCCTCATACCTGAAGATTCTGAGTTGGGAGCCTCAAATGAGAGAGAGCATGTGATGTTTGTTTGTCTGGGTCTAAAATAAACTCACTCAATATGATCTTTCTACTTCCATGTGATTTTAATGTTAATTTAATAAAGAAAATTCATATTTTTCAAGACCCATGCTGAAATATTATGAATATAAAATATATTGTACAGAATTTGTCACCTAATTCCTGAAGGAAGGAGATATATAGGAAGGGAAATAGAAGAGAGAAATATGAGGCAGTGTTGGTCATGTGCAAGCAGAGAGCTAGGCACACGGAGTTCAGTGTGCTGTCTCTACTTTCATGAACATTTGAGGTTTATTTGTATACATGTATGTAACGTGCATTTTCCTGTGGTTCCCATGTGTATAGGGATGATAGAGATTGGGGGAGGGGATACTTGACAGTTACAGAGACTTTCTTCCCTCAGGCAAGCGAATGTTGGGTGTGAGGGTCCCTGACAACCAATGGGCACCAAAGCCATCTTGGATCAGTGGCTTCTGAACTCAAAGAATGAATTTAATGAACAAAGGCACGGTGAGGTTTATTTTTTGTTTGTTTGGTTTTTGGTTTTGGTTTTGACTGAGCTAACGTTCTTTGTGAAGAGAGAACTACAATTGAGAAAATGCCTCCATAAAATTGACCTACAGGCAAGCCCATGGGGCATTTTCTTAATTAGTGATTGATGGGGGAGAGCCTAGCCATTCTGGATAGTGCCACCCCTGGGCAGGAGATCTGAGGTACAGAAGAAAGCAGGTTGAATAAGCCAAGAGGAGCAAGCCAGGAAGCACCATTCCTCCATGATCTCTGCTTCCATTCCTGACTCTAAGTTCCTGCCCTGACTT
Organism: Uromys caudimaculatus; assembly: GCA_028551405.1. NCBI lineage: Eukaryota > Metazoa > Chordata > Mammalia > Rodentia > Muridae > Uromys > Uromys caudimaculatus. The sequence goes on from CM052708.1 coordinate 96,321,964, forward strand.
CTGTGTATGGGAACCTGTGGTGTGAAAGACATGAGCTGAAATAAATCCTCTGCTTGCCATGTAGCTTTTGGTCATGGTGTTTATGACAGCAATAGAAAGCCTAGCTAAGACGGCAGGTTTCAGAAAGGAGTTGTAAGAGAAAGAACCCCTGTAGCAGGAGCATGTCACCATCACAAGACTTGACTTTGAGCTGTTAGTCTAGGTACTTCTTATGACTTGTGGAAGAAACTGGGTTGAGGCACAGAGGAGAGCTACTCAGTCTAGCTGGCCTCCCCACGAGAGATGTCCGTGTGCTAGGTGTGCATAGTTAGTGTGGTTAGTTACACACTCATGTTTCAGGGAGCTTCCAGGGAGCTTGTAAAAGAAGATAACAGGAAGCTGCACCAGGGACTGGAGCCCCTAATCACTTCTGGCTATCACAGAACAAAGGGCATTTCTAGCTTCTGGCAAAGGACAACAATTGAAGTCCTTACCCCCAAATAGTCTGAGCAGCTAGTATCTCCTGTTCTCATTAGTCTCCTCTCTGAAGAGGTAGCCGTAAGTGCTGTTGGCACCCCAGCCTGGGATATAAGGAATGGTGGGAAGAAAGAATGAAAGGGAGAATGCTTTCCCTGATCCCCAACTGATGTAAGGTGCTAGGAAAAGTGAAAGGGTGATGCTAAAAAACCAGAGAAGGATATGGAGAAACTAATGGGGGGTTAGAGATAGAATAAGGATGAGACAGGAGAGGCTCGCCATGTCACATGGTTCCTGTGGTCGTCTTCTCTGATTCCCAGGCTGGTAACCAATACATTTCAGTGAAAACCAGTGGTGGCATCAGGCATGGCCTGTCCTTGGGAGCAAGAGAGGCATTCTCACCTCAAGTGAGCATAACCATGGATATGTGTGAGGGCCCTGGACAATCTCAAGTGAGCATAACTCTGGACGTATGTGAGGGCCCTGGACAATCAGTCAGTGGCCACCAGTGAGCTTGTCCTGTGGGCCTGAAAAATGAATTGCACAGGCAAGGGTAAGGTGAGTTTAGACAGGAGTTTTTATCATAGCAAGAGCTGCAGAATAAGGAGACAAGCAGAACAGCTTCCAAGGACGGGACTGCCTCTCAGGATTGCGGTGTCTGTGAGTTAATTAACCTTTTCCGGATTGAGGCATGGGTTGGGGTAGGATGGGGGCTGGGCATGGTATCTGTGTGAGGAAGTGATGTTGGAACCTCTGAGAAGAACTAGTAATGTCATCCACTGGGAACAAGTGTGAGTTCTTATAAGAGCTTAATATTACAGACCCTAGGCAGGAAAGAAGAAGAAAGACTGGTTTGTGGAAGAAAAAAATGACTGTAGATATTGGTCATTTCTGATAACAAAGTGCTTATGGAAAGCTAATAAACTAAAAAAAGGTGTAGGTTAGAGAACATGGAACATTAGGCAGCATGTTAAGGCTTCTAACCCGGCATGCAGTCTCAGGGGACAAGGAAGCTAAGTGAAGTTAGAGTGGAGGGGCAGAGAGTGCAGAGTGATGAGCGAGCTGCATCCCCCCCTCACTTTGGCATCTGGTTTCTTTGATGTTTGGTTCTGTCTTCCAGAGTTCTCTTTGCTGGCTAGATCCCATGCCAGCAAAGTTGGTCTCCAGCAGAGAACTAGAGTTTCTGATATGGAAAAGATGTTTGGGAAATTGAGTAACTGCATTTGTAATCTCTCCTTGCTTGCTTCTCTGTAATTTCTGCCTTGAATGTTTGTTCTTAATTGACTAAGCACTTAAATGGCACAGTACCTGTCCCACATCAGGGATATCTTGGAGCCTGGTGGTGACAGTTATATTCTCTCTAATATATTCCTTGACTTGTTAGTTCAAAAATGTATGCAGTCATTTGTACTTCTGAACTGAGTGCACTCTCTAGTGCAGAGGAAGGGCCTTGTGTATCATGCAAAGAGAGAAAGCATGGTAAAGGCAGATCTTCGTGCAAGCTGAGTACACACAATGCCATTGTGAAAATACTAACCACCCATAACTTCCTCTGGCCACATGAACTGTGACTTGAAATACATTCTGTTTCCTCTGTGTCTCCACCTACTAGGCAACAGTGACTTTTCCATCTGGCACATCCAGAATTAGAATCCCCTTCAGCTCCCTATGCCCACATCAAGATCTCTAGAAACATCATCCTTTCTTTTCTGTTTGAATGTCAATCTCTTTGGTCTCTATCTTTTTGTGTTCTCAAGTCTCTCAAGCCAAGGATTAGAAGGTTCACTTGACCTTGGGCTGTGGGCTGGGCTCTGGTTCAGATTCTACAATTGCTGCTGTGATCCTTATGTAAATGACCACTCCAATTTCCTCATCCACAAGACGAAGATGATGCTAACTGTATGAGAAAGTGAGTAGTAAGAGCCAAACTGAACTTGCCATGATGTCTTAAGTACTCAGCCAGTGGCAGTGAGCTCAGCTGTGGTCATTAAGAATTTCCAGCTTCTGCACCACCTGGGTGAAGTTGTCCACCTTTCCTTCTGACAAACCTCCCACTTTCCATGGTGCCGTTTCGGCATTGCCTGTCGCACATGTGTTATTTATATACCTGGTCAGATCCCACATGACATGGAAGGTCATTTCTGAGTTCTGTAACCCAGGGGCAACTTGAGAGTTTTGTGTGTAATCTTTTTGTTTCTTTTTAGTCACTGTATTGCACATCTCTCAAGTGTGGAGTCTGTACATGACAGGCTCATATGAGCCACAATGTCAAAAGGGTGGGCACTGTAACACATAGTAAGTAGGGCGGGGAGAGGGGATTAGTTTGTTAAAAGAATATTTACACCTAGAATCTAAACTACAAAAAGGACCTCTGGGAAGTTCTAGAATAAAAATAATCACATCTAGGTTCAAACACAAGACCAGCGAATTATGGTCGCAGTCCTTGTCCCTGGGTCATTTCCCAGTTCCTGGGAATCTGAGGTACTCAAGCTAAAGGAATGTGCCAATGTGACACAGGACTGGAAGTCTTAAACACCCTGCTCTTAAAGGCTGAATAACAAGAAAAGAGCCACCCTTCCCTTGCCATCTTGAAATGGTAGTCTTGAGGTCCCTTGCTTAACAAGTTACATTCTTTGACTTGAGACTTTAGGTCTTTTAGTGGCAGTGGAATCTTTAGGACTACAAGGTGCACTTAATAGTTAAAGTGAGTAGGATTTCTGTGATGAGGGTGAACGTTTCAGATATCCAGACCACCCCTTGCTAAAACAACTCCATTTGAAGACATTCTAATACCAGGAAGTTGTTCTCAGGATCACAGGAAATATTCCAAGGTTTAGTGAGAGTGACTGCTCTTCGCCAGGCTGGAAGAAAGGTGGAGTGCCCAGGGCCATCAGATCCTTGTGCATTCAGGGCCTGACAGCCTTGCTATACTATACATGAGTTGTCAGTTACCCCCGAAGAATAGCAAATGTTCAAGAATGGAAAGGGACAGGGCCACCTTTGCTTCTGGTAAAGCTTGTGTGTGGGACTGGAAACAATGCAATGTGTGTTCATAGTATCTGCGGTGCAGTGACGGAATAGTTCTGACTTGCTGGTTTAAAACGTATCAAGACGATGCAGAACCTAGGTTTGGGTTTGCCCTGTGACCTCCACCACAGCAGCACACAGAGGCTCCCTAACTGTCTAGCAGGCTCCATCCTGGTCATGCCACGTTCCTGACACCCTTTGCCATTCATTGGTTTTGATGGATTATAAAAATATGCGTAGGCAAAGCTTCCTGCCTTGTCTCCTTCTGGGTCAGGCTTCCTTAGTTCACTATTCATCCACATTTTGGGTGTCAATCATTTGTAAAATGCCACAGTGTCAGCATATCATGGTGTATTTGTCTATGTAGACATTTGAGATTTTTCCATTTTCTAGTTACTATAAATAGTATGCTATGAACATTATTATGCATATGTTTTGATAGAAGGAAGGGGGGACAGAGAAGGTGGATGGATGTGGAAGGAGGAAGGTGTGTGCACATGTATGTGCACACACATTCTCACACACAAACATGCATGCACACACACATATGTGCATGCACGCACATGCACGCACATGCTATCTCACACACACAAGCACACACCATGTATCTTCTAGGTGACAGGTGGTACATGTTATTTAGTTGTGGTTTTGCTGCCAGCCTTCTCAAGCTTTTGGGAACAGATGTGCTTAACACATAAACAGAGTTTATAAATCAGAATTAACTACTACTGCCCAGTTCAAATTGTGCCGTCTGCTTCTGGTTTATTAATACTTGATATTCTAATAGTATATTAACTCAGGCACTAAAACTTGGCCAATCCAAGTGCTGGGTGGAATTAAAGGTATAAAGAGTTGGAAAATATTTATAGCCTAAAATTCCATTAAGAAATTCTATTTAAAAATTCAGCTGCACAGAAGAGCATTAAACAGTTGGGACTTAATAAATTCTGTCACTGGGTGAATAGAGTGTTAGGAACTAATGTTTGGAGAACCAAGTTAATTAATAGTAATTTTTAAAAAATGTATTGAGAAACTTGCTTGCCATGGTCCAACAAGAAGTTATTGTTAAAGCAGATGATGAAACGGGGGCTGGATTTGGACTAAGCATATTGTTCTGTGGAATAACTGGGCTTTATTACTCCTACGTCTGATTAAAAATAACATCATGCTGTCCCTAGCCCAGGCTCTTGTATTTATGTTGCTTTTCTTTTGCCTTTACAAAGCGTGACTATGGAACTGTCTGGCTTGCCTTCACTGTAATTTTCTGCTCCCAGTCTTTCAGTCCTTTGGAAGCAGGATGGTGTTTCTCTGTTTACATGGGACCACAGCACCCCAACATTCTCACACTGAGAAAGAAAGTTCCCGAACTGAGTGGAACACCTTGTCCAGAAGTGGCCTGCCATCTGTCTGCCACCTGTCTGCCTCTGATGCGCTTTTGCGTTTTCCTTTTTTCAGTTATCTCAGGGGTCTCGAGAACCCATCGAGCCGAACTTTCTTACCTCAGACTTCCACCTGCTTTGCCACTCACGGGCTGCAAACAACTGGTCCCCAAGTGACCCCGCAGGTAAGAGGGACCTGGCTTCCACAAAAAGCAAACAAGCAGAAAGAACCATTTTGTTCATAAAGACATCTGTCCTAAAACACCACCTCTACCACATACACACAAAAATGGAATCTGTTTGTGTTCATTCCCTGAGGCAGCGGTTGGAGATACACCGAGTAGGATCTAGAGGTTCCTAGAGACCACGTCTCCACAGGGGCACCTCCCTCCAATGCTTATTAACACTATAAACAAACACCAGCGGCTCTCTGTGTGAACTGTATTTCCTTTTATTTATTTTTTTCTTGGCTGCCTGATGAAGTCAAATCTAGGAAGATAAAAGGCAGAAATGGAAGGCTTAAATATTCAAAGTGGAGACAACTGGAGACACACCCAAAGAATCCAGATCGGGCATCTGACCTTTTGTTTTCCTTTTAGAATAATTCTACATAGGGAGGCATGACTCTGGAAACTCGGATTTCTGATTCCGATCTCAGCTCAGCCATTTAGTAGCTGATCTTGTACCTCTGAAGCTCAGTGTCTCTTGTAACATGGGAGTAAATATAAGAACACCACAATAAAATGATGAGCAAGATAAACACTGCTTAGAGGCTGTCTAGTCCGTGTGAGGGGCCCAGTGGGCATAACAAGAGGCAGGCCTTTGGAGGGACTCAGCATGGCCTCATTCTTCCTGAGAGGTTTGAAGACAGAAGCAGAATCCCATTCTTCTGAGATTTCTGAGTCCCCCAGCAATTGCACAGGCTCCAGAAGAGAAGCGTCACAGTCAGACACATACTTGATAGCTTGCAGAGGTGTACTGTTGGTGCCTAAGGAATCATTTCTTGCATGTTGTCAAACTTTGTCTGAATGTGTATTCTTGTCACAAATCAAATCCTGGTGGGCACAGTGTCATTTAAACAGAACCCTGAGAAATCCCAAGCAAGATAACATAAAGGCTGAAGTCATTTGCTTTTTTATTTTTTAAAACTGTTTTTTTGGTTGTTGTTGTTGTTAAAGGTTTATTTATTTATTATGTATACAGCAATCTCCTGCGTGTATGCCTGAAGACCAGAAGAGGGCACTAGATCTTATTATAGATGGTTATGAGCCAACCATGTGGTTGCTGGGAATTGAACTCAGTACCTCTGGAAGAACAGCCAGTGCTCTTAACCTCTTAGCCATCTCTCCAGCCCCAGCCATTTGCGTTTAACAGCTGCTCCTAGATTGGGTCAGTTCACCTGCTGGTCAAACTCATCAAAATAACTGAGGTGGTGTGGACTCTGATGGAAGTCTCTCAGAAGCCCGAAACTGGGTTAACTAACTCCTTCCAGGGCAGCTAGCCACTCTACTGTGGAGCACTGGCTTAGCCCCTGTCACAGGAGGCTTAGCAAAACCGAATGGGCAGCGTCTTTAAACAAGGCTTTAAAATGAGCCAGTACTCTGTCTTCATGCTCCCCCTCAACCAACCTAATAACCTTTCTCTTGCCTGTCTCCAAGGGGCTTCCTCAAAGGTCAGTACAAGCTGGCTCAGTGGAAACTGACAATTGGTTTTGGCAGCTTCCCAGTGTGTGCAGGTGCTGCGTGTCTGGAATCAGCCTAACACACATTCCTTACCTTTCTTGTCTTCACATTGCTCCTAAGTCTTTGTTTATTGCTTAGTAATGGCCTTGCCTGGAGCAGACAAGCATGTAAGAGAAGCAAGGTGAAGACATTTCAGAATTTACTTATTATTAATAAAATTTATTTTAATGTGTGTATGCACATGCATGTGTGTGTGTGTGTGTGTGTGTGTATGTGTCTGTGTGTGTGTGTTTAGGTCAGAGACAATATTTAGGAGTCCAGGAAGGGAATCTAATCAGGTTATCAGGTTTATGACCTGCTCAGCCATCTCTCTGGCCCTGGAATTTGCTTTTGAGTCTTTATAGTTAAGAAGTTGACCATATTCACTGCAGTTGAAATATTAATTACTAGTAAGGTATAAGTAATAAGTTATGAAGCAAAGGTTGATGTTCTGTAACTGCTGTGTTTCAGGTCCACCCAGCAGCCTTGAAGTGGAAGAGGGAATCACATATGAGCAGATGCAGGTAGACTTTCCACAGCCCCTGCATGCTTTCACTTGTATTGCTTGTAATCCCATATTAACTGACTGTCTGTCGATTGCAGACTGTGATTGAAGAAGTCCTAGAGGAAAGTGGTTATTACAACTTTACAACTAACAGGTGAGATCCAGGGTTTACTTTCAAAGATGAAAGATGAATTGAGGTACAGTTGGTCATTAGATCTGTATACCACATCCTTGATTCCTGAAAGCTGAATTTCTACAAATTAATTTTAGACACCATGATATTTGCTTTGAGTAGATACAGACATTGGGGGAATATGTGTTGCCCAGCTTCCATGGAGATATTACTACTGTGTTCTACAATGAAGCAGCAGGTTACTGTGTAGTAGCCATTGGCTGCTGATAAGATAATGAGCATGAGACAGTGGGGAAGCATTTCTGGGTTGGTTGGTTTTTATTGTACCATTCTAGAAGAACTGGAAGCTCAGATATCCATTGTTCTCAGAGCCAAGCAAAGCCTACTCTGGTGATTTTAATATAAACAGACTATCTGATAAATTTAAATTCAGTTTGGAATTCCTGTAGTTTTACTATTAGGCAAAGTGATGGCACAATAATTTGAATGCAGTTGTTTATGTGAGAGGGGTTCTGGGAAATAATGACAAGGATGATGAGTTAGTAAGATTTCACTGTCAAGCTAGTCTCCAAATTTTACATCTCAGTCTTGGGCTGTGAAACCACTCTGAGAAGCATGGTCAACAGTATGCCCCGAGTTCTCCCACTGCAAGGGAAAGACCTGGAGTAGTTATCTTCCAGCTTCGAGGAAGTCGCTGGCTACCTTCCTTAGGAAGCACCCATTCCTGCCGATTCTGGCCTGTCCTAAGGAAGGACAAAGAAGTGAAGAAATACCAGAGAAGTTCAACTGAAAACAAGTGAGGACTTGCCCTTTGGGGACTGGCCAGCATATGTGGAAGTGCTATGCATAGAAAGGCATGCTTGGGCTATGGAAGTAGCAGCTCACAGAGTTTGACCCTCTGTGTTCCCAAAGAGCCATTAAGTGGAACTGTCTACATCTAGCATATGCCCCAGATGCGCAGGGCTGTTTTAGAATGTGCAGTCCTTTGTTGTGTGCTCCCCCAAGCAGGCTTCTCTTGGGAGAAGAGCACACTTTCTACTGCAGCCAGGAGAGCTACTTTGTGTTAGCTTTCTAAATTATCCTGGAAGCGTTCCTTAAGGACAGCTAGTAGCCTGGAAAATGAGGACTCAAGATCAGCTTGCAATGGTTATTACAGAGAAATTACATTCTTCTTAGAGCTCAGTTCAGTCTCTTGCTTTTCTCCTCCTGCTGCCATTCAAGCGAGCCTTTCTTATGAATCACGCATGAGATTGCTCAACCACTTGCTCTTTTGGCTTGATAACATATTTCTAAAATACATCCTTTGCAAATTTAGCACTGCTTGTGATTTGGGACTGCAGAGCCAAGATGAGTAATCTTCGTCTTGCAAGGGTCCATGGTTGATAGAAATCACCGCCCTTCCGGTGCTCTTCTCCCAGCATCCCTGTGGAAATACGTGCATACTCACTTTTTGCTCTGCTCCAGTGCTGGGCACACAAGCTTCCTATGCCTGGTGTGCACGACTCTGTTCCTGACTTTCAGCATCTTATTATTTCAAGTGCCCTTGGCTTGAAGTTGTGGGGCAGAAGGTGTCATTCTACAACTCTTGTCACTGTGTGTGTATTTCTGCAGAGACTCAGGAGCAAGGGAAGCAAATAGCTTCATATTCTTGTAGAAAAACTAAAGAGTATATCAATAAAAAATTAGGTGTGTGTGTTTATAGAGTCTTAATGATTGACCTTATTGTTTTATTTGATTTGTACTTCTCTATTCTCATCTGTGACTAAATGTAAGCCCTACAGTCTAAGCTAGAAACACAGTAGCTCACAGCTTACTGATTCAGCGACTGGCCAGGTGATCTGTGCATAAGTGAGAGAGACAGTTTTAAGTTGTACGTGTGAGGCTGAGGAGGCAGGCAGCTCAGTGGGAAAGTGCTTGCTCGGCAAGTCTGAGGACACCCCCCCCCCCAATGCTAAAAATAGCTAAAACTGGCATGAAGACTGGAGATGGATCAATGATTAAGAACATTGGTAGCTCTTCTAAAAAACTTGGGTTCAATTTACCAGCACCCACATGGTGGGTCACAACTGTCTGTAACTACAATCCAGGGGATTCAACACCTTCTTCTGGACTTCCTGAGCACCAGGCATGCAAGTGGTACTCAAACGTACAGACAGGCAGAATATCTGTAGACATAAAATACTTTGTTTTACAAAATATAGAGATAAGAAAAAAAAAGAAGTAGAAAACCAGGTGTGGTCATACGGGTTTGTAATCCCAGTGCTTATTCCTTACGCTCACTGGACACTCAGCCTAATCTAATCAGTGAGTTCCAGGCCAGTGAGACCCTGACTGAAAAAGAAGGGATATGATGTCCTGGGGAACAGCACTCAAAGTTGACATCTGGCTTCCACACCCACATGCGCGCGTGCGCGCACACACACACACACACACACACACACACGCACACACACACACATATGATAAAAAACAATGCACATTGGATCTGTTTGCCTTGCTTGTTTGTTCAGACTGATGAACACGTGATATAGGTAAATGAACATAGACATTCACGTGGCATACATTACTTTGGATGGCATCGATTTCCCACTGTGAAGAATCACTGGTTTTCATTGTGCTTAGAACTTAAGAAAAATCCGTTATTAACAAGTTTCAGCAAAAGATCAGAGCTGTCTAAGAGGTTCCATTTCATGAATTAGTTTTTATTAATTGTGGTTTATTTGTTATGCCTGCTTGCTTAAGCCAGAGGTGTTGAAATTTGAGGGTGGTACAGAAAAGTTTGTGACTCTATGGCACTGCTTCCACTTCTAGGTCTTCTAGGTGTCACTCTTATCCATGGGGAACCAAGACCTACACAGCCAAAAGATGAGAGCCAGCCCTGCACTGGAAAAACTGGAGCTTCCCAGTCAAGTTCAAGTTTCAGGCGGGCTTCAGCCGTGTCGTGACAGCAAGATGCCCAGGACTGGATGCTGCTAGGACAGCATAGGAAAGACAAGAGCCACAGTGCTACAGGAGTGCTCTTATAGTCCTATGGGGTGTGAGGCAACCACCGTGCTGGGCTCTGTCCATGGTGTACACTACTTGAACAGTAACAGGCTATCAGTGTGCTTCGGGGAGAAAACATGGCAAAATGGCTACCAGGGCTGGGGTGGAACAGCGTCAACACAGGACTTCCCTCGAGGTTAAACATGAAAATGACTTACATTTTTCAAGGGAACATTTTATATTCAAACTATGCTTAAAAGTGTGTAGCCTTCCATGTACACAGAATAGTTTTAGATAAAACAATTACAGGACCCAGTGCAAAATATTAGGTATTCCATTGGGTTCCCATTTTTTAATCTTTAAAAGAAATTCAGAATATGGTAGTTTATAAATGAAATGATTGGTTCTCTCTGATCCACTTGGGTGCTAGAGGTTCTGAAACATGACACGGTGTAGACAGTATTTGTAACCTTGCACACAAGTATCTGAGCTTGGATACTTGGATCGCAGCTAGACTAGTAGAGTCTATTGCTGTACAGGGAGTGTACATGGCACATGTCCAGAGAAGGGGGAGGCTTGCTTAGGCTGCTGGTTGCTGCTAATCAAGCTTGCAGTGTTTCTGGAACACGTTAAAGAAGTCATGGACTGTGAAAGAGATGACAGTTCTTATTCTAACCCTTATTAAATTACCTGTGTGTAAGATAAGCATTTATTGTTTGAGAATTCCCCAAAAGTTATAAAACTAAAATATAAATTCCTTCTTTACCCAATGAGATGACCCAAAAAGAAGTCAGAATGTCAATCCTAGAGGTGAGAATAGCATCCACCTCTATGCAGAGTAGATTTACTAGGCTACTGGATAATTCAAGTACAGCACCAACTCAAACAACTCATTGCATGTAATTATTAAGTTCCCATTGGGTTTTGTCGTCTTTAATTATATCGCTGTGTTTTAGCAAGATTGAATAGTGCAATATCTCGGCATCATTAGAACATAGCGTAACCTTCCTGAATAGTATGCAAATCACTTAATATGAATTCATACTATTTTTTTTAGAATTAGTGTATTTAACATTTAAATCACACATCTGTTCTCCATGATCACACACTAACTGATGCCTTTGAGGGTTACTGATGGTTTTTTTTTTTTTTTTTTTTGTCTTTAAGTCAAGATAACAACTAAAATACCTGTAATTTTAAATATTAAATACAGTGATGAAACTTCAATTTCGGCTTTCCAAACAATTCTATCCATATATGAATTTCACATGGAGAATTGAAACATTATTATTGATTCACTGAAGCAATGCTTTCCTTCTGTCTGCACAGTCATTTCTTAACTCATCTCATATGTAGCAGGAGGCAGAGCCCTAGGGGACATAGGCTTGTGTCATGACAGAAACCCCGCATAGAAGTTAAGTTGCGGGGTGAATGCTTAGAGAGGCAAATTGTTTCTCAAATGACAATGCATATAAATATAAAATAAAGGCATCTGTTGCCTTGGTAGAGAAAAAAATTGAGGTTTTTTTGTTGTTGTTGTTTTGTTTTTTAATGAGTGCAGTCTACTGAGGAAAAGATGAAAGAGATACAGTTTCTCTGTACCACTTTTAGGCCATAGGAGTGGTATTTATTATAGAACAATTAGCAAAATTGTAAATTAGGGAAATAAGCCAACATATACCCCTGTTACTGCCGCTCAGGCCCCGCTGTGCAGTAGCTGGGTGGTGTTCCTAAGGGACAGTATGTGTGTGCTCACCTTGAGTCCCCACCCTGTACTCCCATCCCCCTGTCTGCATCACAGATGCCTTACCCTCCATGTAGGCACTGTCTAAGGAAACCCGGTAATGCAGCCGTCCTCCTGCAGGGAAGTTAGCCTTTCAAAGCTCTCATTCTGTGACCTTCAGACAGGAACAAGAACAGTCATTCTGTCTTGATCAGCGGAATTGTCTTTACTGCAAAGAAGTGGCTACTTGAGATTAACGTGTCTCATAATCTCTTCTTGATTGCATTTGCATTTTTTGTCTTGTATGATTTTTAATGATTTGTTGTACAATGAAATCCTGTGAATTGTTGAATCCATCTCATTCCCAGTGACCGAATATTGTATGAGGTAGAATTTGAATTAATCTTTTCAGATAACTTTTGATGCACAAATGCTTTGGCTAATTGTGTTTTGACCCAGCAGCTCTTTCTGTTTATCTGTACTTGAAACTACAATTCATTCCTTAAAAGCAAAATGCTCCATTATCAGGGAACTGGCTATAGCAAAGATATTTCTTGCTGTTTTTTGTTTTTGTTTTTTGTTTTCTTTTCTTTTTTTTTTTTTTTGTCTTTGTTGTTGTCTTATGACAGATGTGCAGTCTTTAAGGAATAAGGAGTGACAAGCAGACAGACACAGTTGTTAGAGGAATTTCAGAACCCAGAGATGTGCTGCTGACTTTCATGTGGGCATCTGTGTGGCACCCTAATGTAGAACACCAATGAGCTCCACAAGGCCATGGGTACACACACACACACACACACACACACACACACACACACACCCCACATTGGGGAGCACTGTTATGAAGTTTATACAAGTTAAGGTCTTCCTACATGAGACTCATTAAATATAATGCATTTTAATGCTCAGGGACAAATAGGGAACTGGATGATTATATCTAATTCCATTGATATCACCACCAAGTCACCACTTATGTTTGAGATTTGTGAGGACAATAATATTGACTAGTCCATTCTATCAGTATTACTAAGCATAGGACATACACATACTCCCTTTTTAGTCTCTCTTTCTCTCTGGAATTACCTAAATGAGCATGCTCTGTGTTCCTTTAGAAATGCCTATATCTTCTGTGTGTGTGTGTGTGTGTGTGTGTGTGTGTGTGTGTGTGTGTGTGTGTGTGAAGATATAAAAAATTGATTCAAAGCAACTTTTTACTGTTTAGTTCCTACTTTTTGAAAATGTTGTTTTCCATGAGTACCAAAATCATCTACCAGACGATGCAAGACCACCTGAGTTGGACAGTTTCTCAGCATCCAAAGCATGCAGCAGTGGGTGGACAATGAAGGCCGCCACACCCTGACCTTAACGCTGTATAAAATTCTGTTTGAACATTGAATTCTTTATGTTCAGGACCTGGATATGATACATATCTGTTTGTCGCCTTTTGGATTGTGTTCATGTCCTTTGGTGTAAGGTGGCAGCTTTGAACAAGTTGTTTTTATGGTTACAATGTTCTGCAAGCACATGCCACAGTTGGATGCTGTTTACCACATGGACACTAACTCATGTGTCTCAAGGAAGCAATTTCACGAAGAGACTTTCCTTAACTTGCATTTGGCAAATGTGGCTGTGATGACTTTACTGCTGATGTTATTTTGAGATTTTAGGAGGGACAGGGAAGATTTTCAATTTTGATGGGATGACAGGTGGATATTAGTGGCTTATGCATCCTCTGGGTGACTGTCATTTGCAAAAGTGAGGATGGTACACCCTGAAGTCCTGGCAGCCTGTTCACATGGGAAGTCTACTGGACTTTGCATCTGTGCAGCACTTGGCTGATTACACTGAGATGTTTAAGTTTGGTTCATATTGTAAAAACGAGTTCATCTTCATGGAAAGTGGGCTACTTTGTTTCTGAAAGCTGCTCCCCTTCCTTTCATTATATTCTGTGAAGCCAGCTCTGCTCTGTCTATTGTGGTCAGAAATAAGAACACACGAACGTAGTGTTTGTGGGGACCCAGAAGTTCTGCCTTGTAAAGCTGACAGATTTTTCCAAGGAAGTCTTAAACACAATCTTGCTTTCAGTAGATGGGGGGCACAAAATTCCCAGATCAGGTCACCATCCAGAGGTGCCTCACTGAGGAACAGTTGATCAGAAGCCTAAGTGATCCCTGCTGTTGGGTCTCCTGGGATTAGCAGCTGGGCACAGTTACAGCAAGCTGGCCTCTCAGACATCAGCAGAGCTCCATTCAAGTCTCATGATATGTGAGTGATCCTCAGGGCAGAACCCTGTGAGGCACAGAGGCACTCAGCTCCAGGAAGAGCTGTTGCTGCTGGTTTTGGTGCTAGGGATTGTGACCAGAGCATAACACATAGTAAACAAGCACTCCCTTGCTAAACAAGAAACAGGCCCAAAGCTGCAGTTTTATCTGCTTGTAAGTCAACATGGCTGCATCCCTGGGGCCTTGTTTTCTTCCTCATCTTCCAACTCAGGCTCATTTTGTATGACAATAAAATTTTTATAGAACAATTTGTGAAGAATTTGAGTGGGTAAATGTGGGGATGTGTGACCATGGGTTGCTCAGCATGACTGGGCAAGGGGCACTGCAGAGATTTTTCTGATTTGCCAGTAGCCTGCATGGTGACTAGCTGTGGAGAGATCCCATTGTTTTCTTCTTCCAAACTGGGAAACAGAAATCATATAGAAGAAAAATCATTTCAGTATTTTGCTTGCTGACATTTAGTGGATACGATCTGAATTGAAAGGCTTCCCGACTTCTATGGTTCCCAGTGGTGATTCAGTGAAGATCAAGAAGAGCAGTGCTGTCCGCTGTGAGGAGGTGGAGCCTCTGTTCTTTCTCCAGCAGCACAGAATTGTTTTCTAGATGTGCCTGCAACAGACAAGAATCCTCCCTATGTGCCTCCTCCTTAGTTCCTGAGATAGGATCTTGTTTTGTCCTGGCACCTCCTACTCAGGTCACCCACATTTTGCAAGCCCTAAGTGCCCTCATCTCTACCCACAGAAGAGACTGTGACTATCCTAAAGGAGGCCTGCATTTTAGGGGGACACCAGTGGTACTACTGCTGTGTGATGTCCATAGGCTGTCCCGAAAAGCTCTCTATGAACACAGTGAGTCTCTAAGGCAATCACACAGGCTGAGAAAAGGGAAAGAGATGCCTCTATAGAAGATTCACCTGAAAGATGAAAGCAAATGTTATTTTTTTCTGCTAATGTGTAAATGCGCTTTGTAAAATGCTAAAGAAAATAAAAATGTATTTTCAAATTATTGGAAAATAATTTCTCTTGTGTTTTAAGTTTCCTTCTCCACATCCTTCTCCCCCATCCCCTCCTCTGCCTTCCCCGCCCCCCTTCGATCTGAGACCACATTACTAGCTGGATCTAGTTGGCCTGGATCTTTTTTTTTTTTTTTTTTTTTTTTT
>CM052708.1:96337833-96385333 GCA_028551405.1 Uromys caudimaculatus
TCCTGCGATCTCCGGCGAGGGATCTTTGTCCCGGCGCTGATCAGCTGTGGGGCCCTGTGGCCCAAGCTGAGGTCTCCGGCTGTCGCCGGAAGCTGCTGGCGGTCAGTCTCTGTGGTCTGGTGAGCTGTGGGGCGTGTCTTTGGCCCTCCGCTGGGTCTTGCAATCTCCGGCGAGGGATCTTTGTCCCGGCGCTGATCAGGTGTGGGGCCCTGTCGGCCTGGATCTTGCAATGCATTCCAGACTCCCTACTGCAGCCTTCCCATTGATGACGCTACCGATGCGCGTCATCACATAATTCTCCCCAAGCAGCCACATCTATCTGTAAGCTCTGTGTCCCTGGGCTATAGTTGGTGGGTTTTGCAGTAAATACCCATTGATACAAATATTGTATGAGGGCTAGCAGGTGAGCTAGCCACCAACCTGGACCCAAGAGAACTCTTGGCGGAAAGAAAGAAGGACCCACAGTTCTCACATCCCTTCTCCTCTGGATGTCTCCAGAATTATCTATCCAGCACCTTGATGTGGTTTTATAGCAACAAGAACTAAAGAAAGAATGCATGACTTCTTTGTCAAGTTCCAGAGTGTATCAGGATCTCTCTAGTCTCCCTGGACCAAGCTGATCTCATGCTTGAGTCAGCATGAGTGTGGAAAGATGGATCAAATGCTGATTGATCCATAGCAATGCTATGAACTGAGCACTCTGGAGCAACACTGCACTATAGTTCTTAGAACTCTAATCACAGCTCAGCTAATCTTCTGCCAAGTGTCTCTCTGCTGTAATCAAATGCTGACTAGAGTCAGGGCTCTACCTGCCAAACTCCTGAGATCATTGCCACTTTCTGTACTTTGGGGACTGAGATCTGAGTACTGCCTACAGCTCCTGCCACATGGCTCAGTCCATAGACAATTTACACCAAGGTGTCTGGCTTTCTCTGCAGTGGGCTGAGACACTACCTTTCAAAACAAACAACAACAAACAAAACTAAGCAATGTGGATCACACTGTACTGTTGCCATGGTGAATAGTGATGATGGCCAAGGGGAGGAGACTGAGGTAGTCTGCTGGGTGAGCTTAGCAACCAGGACATAGCCCTGCATTGAGGCACATATATACCCTGCTTCAAACAAAGCAATTTATACCAACTCCTCCTTGGAATAAATAGACCTTTGAATATATCCCGGATCTAGGTGCAGTGAGCCTATCCACCCTGGACTTATGAGGTCTATGTGCAGTAAGGCAAACTGTGTCTTCAAAGTGAACTTTTAGAGAGAATCCCCTACTTACCATCCCCTGTGCATGACTGGGGGACACACTTAATGAAAACTGAGAAAGAAGTGCCTACCCCTTGTCCCCAACAATTCTTCCTGCTGCTCACACAAAAGGAAGTCATCCTCAGTTCTTAGATCCCATTGCTCCCTGGTTAGTATATGCTCCCTGCAAATTTGCTGTTGTCTCAAGCTTCTGCTGCTTAGCTATTTGTGTACCTTTCTTCAATTAACACACATACAACAACTGGAAACTCCAGACAACAATCGCCAGAAACAGAGCCTGTACATGAGCACAGGTCAGTGATGTTATGTTGGAGTGTTTCGGTCCCAGAGTGCAATACCAAATACAACAGGAGGCAAGGGCCTGACTCCCACCCCCAGAACAACTCTCACACACATACAAAATCACCCAAAGCCCCAAAGCCCCAAATGTATTTGTACATGATATAAAAAGTGAACACAATTAAGAATTTGGTCCACTGGCTCCTGGACTTGGTTCTTGCTTTCTAGTTTTCTACTTGAACTTCAGATCAAGGGCTGTGTGTATTGAGAGTGGGGAACTTGCCTTGAAAAGAACTCATTACAGGTCCCAAAGAGACCCAATATGGAGGCTGGGATTTGGAGATGGGATGATGGGGAAAGTGCTGAGACTGTCCCCCTGCCCCAGCACTGTGGGTACCCACACATCCACCACACTGCAGATGAATTCCACTGTGTCTGACTCTATGGGCGAACCCCACTTTTCTCCCTGCCTGTAGCCTCATGCCTCACCCTTTCACGGCAGTCCCATTTTAAGCCATGGACACCTGTAGCTGTCTTCGCTACTTTACGGGTTTTTTCTTCCACCCTTCTCTACCCATTTTCTTCCACTCTTAAAGAACATCTCATTAAGCAACTTTGACCTAGCTGCTGAAATCATTCCTGCTGCAAATTATTTTTCCTTGCTCTCTGGAATGGGTTGTCTTCTCAATTTAAATAGCATGGGGGAAATTATAACTTCTGTTCAGCTAGAGCGTGAAGGAAAATTAGGAGAGGTACATCAAGATTAACATCAGGGAAGAAAGTTTGCTGAGGAAGATGGAACCCTTCTTAACATGGGCACCATCTAAGAAACAGGGCATGCTAAAAAATAAACAGCAGTAACAAAAACAAAAAGCAAAAAGCAAACAAAACAACAACACCCCATCAAACCCAAACAAAAACTAACAAAACAAACAAAAGAAAAAAAACACCCAAGAAATATCAAATGAGGACAGTGAGTAAGGTAGGCGTAAAAGACTATATGCCCTGCGGTCCTAGGAGCTTTGGGAGCTCTTTCTTTTGTTCACTAGCCCACTTCCATTCTTTATTTCTTTATTATATGTAAGTACACTGTAGCTGTCTTCAGACGCCACAGAAGAGGGCATCAGATCTCGTTAGGGATGGTTGTGAGCCACCATGTGGTTGCTGGGATTTGAACTCACGACCTTCGGAAGAGCGGTCGGTGCTCTTAGCCGCTGAGTCATCTCTCCAGCCCCCACTTCCATTCTTGAGAGTATTCTTTCCTTTTGTAATAAGCTAGCCATTTGACTATTTCTATTCTGTGCTCAACTTAAGAGGCATGACTTACCCATCTCCTCCTCCCCTCCCCCAAGGCTGACTGTGCATCTTCTTTTCTTTCCCCCTTTGGTCCTAGTAAAACATATCCTCGAGCATCTTTCTAAGTCCGTTTCTAAATTGTTTTATTGATGATACTGAAATGCCCCAAAGGGAACCTCAGCTTTCCTGGTTAGAGGTCACCATTTCAATTTAAACTGCTGTGACCTTCACATCTGCTGAGGTCATTCATGGAAAACATCCATGACCCATGGCCACAGTTTAACAGCTGCAGGGAACAACTGGGCATGAGGGACAGCTTTTTGAGTTAACAGCTGCTGGCCACACAGTTTCAGCGTCCTGGCTTTTTAACTCTAGAATGTGCTAGACACATCATAGCAGAATGAGCTCTAAACAACTAATGGTTCTGTGTTGGGCACCAGTGTACAGGGAGCACTCAGAGAGAGGCCTTGTGAGACTTCACTGTACAAGTTCAGAAATGTGCTTGGGGTTTCTTCAGTGTGGAAGAACACAGAGGACCAGAAAGACGCTCTCCGCTATTAGAAGGACATATCAGAGAGGTCCTGCTTGGCACAAAAATGCCCTAGCTGGGCTTCTTTCATGACTATTTAGCACATTCAGTGTGTGTCCTGGCCTGTCACAATTCAGCTCTTTCAGCTTCTGATCTGGATGACAGTGACAACCGGGAAGATTGTAAGCATGCCTCTGCTGCAGAGCCATTAGAATAATTTCTCTCCAGAGTGCTGTTTTTTAGAGTAATGTATCCATTTTTATTTTTATTCCCCTACCTCTATGGAAAGATGAATGCAAATGAGCAGAAGAGGGGACAGATGACAGTGACACTGTTGCTACCTGGAGCAGGTGGTAGGTCTTCACAGTTGATATTAGCTTTATTAGCCAGGTGTGGTGGCGCACAAACACAAGAAACTCTTGAATGCCAGACCAAGAGCTACCTGGTTCCACCTTCTCTCAAAACATCCAGTGACAGCTGCTGTCTGTTCTCACATGACCCACTTGTCAATAGAATGTAGGCATCTTATATACCAAGGAAATGATCTACACATGGTTCCTGCAAACTGCGGCCCAAGGGTGCTAGCCCTCCCAGTCCTGCTTTTGTAAATGCAGTTCTGGGAGAACACAGCCTTACCTGTCCTTATGTGTTGCCTCTGACTGCTTTTGAGCCACAATGGCAGGACTGAAGAGTTGCAACAGAAAACCCACCTTGATATGAAGGCTAAAATGTTGACTATCTTTAGCCTCAATAAAAAAGTTTTTTGACCCCTAAATTACAGGTCATATTTTGATATTGGAGAAACATTTAATGCCTGGGTCTTGTCAGCCTTGTCATTGTTCAGTCTGTCCCAATGGTGAGATAATGACATTATTTCACTTTGAATTTTGTTTATATTGTTTGTATTTGCAAGAGACACAGGGCTGAACGTCTTCATCAGTGTTTATATCTTTATCTTCCACAGGGACACACTCTTAAGGATGAGCCTTCACAGGGTAAAGGCTTTATTTTCAACCTTTTTTATTTTGTGGTACTAGCTGAAATGGTTAGTACTTGCTCAATTCTCTTTCTTGTATTTACAAGGCTAAATTCACACAGCAGGAGTGCTTTGAGCTACACAGACCCCTTGGGCAGCTCTGTACGAGGTGAGTTCCAGTACTGAAGGCGCACTGGCAGCCTTAGAAACCGCAGGACAAAGATCCAGGTGTTCCAAGTCCCCCTGATTTTACTCTCTAATCCACTTCATACCAATCCTCACAAAAACAACTTTTTCTTTTCTTTTTTATTTATATGTGGTGTGTGTTTGTACGTGTGTGGGGAGATGGATGTGTGCATGTCTGGATGCCAAAGGCGATGCTAGGAATCTTCCTTACTCATTTTTTCACCTTATTTCCTTTGGAGGAAGGACCTCTTATCAGGCCCAGAGCTCACCAATATGACTAGTCTCTCTAGCCACATTGCTCTGTGCATCTCCTAAAATGAAGGAGCATGGTAGGGGCTAGGGTTATGCAGCTGACGTTGACCTTGAATGTCCTCTGGTCCTCCTGCCTCAGCTACTCAAGTCCTGGAATCACAGTTTCCAGTCCTACCCAGTTCTTTTATGTTGAAGCAAATTCTCTGTGCTCAGTTGCCTGAAACTAACTATGCAGCCAAGCTAGTTCTTGGTCCCAGGGCAGTCAAATCCAAGTGCTGGGTTCACAGGCAGGGTTTCCTCACTCACCTCATTCCTTGTGTTATTAAAACAAACAACCTTTATTTGTTCAAAGAACAAAATTTAAGAATACTTCTCCCCAAAGCCTTCCAGATAAACTGACCAGAGTTGTGGATTCTGTTTTGAGCAGCTGCGACCTGAACATTGCTTGGTGACATAGGTAGTGGTGGGGACAAGCACACCTCCCAGGACACCCAGGACATGTTCATAGACAACGGGAGGCAGAGAGAAAGTCTGTCTATGCACGCCATGTCTGACCATTGCCATTGTTGGGCTCTGATGTGAGAGCTTGCCCATTTGGCCTGTTAGCTTGTTGTGTGAACCCTTCCCATTAAAATATGGTTGGGGGAGGGGTAAAACTTGGTGGTTGACCATGTGTTTAGTATATACAAGGTCAGAAGTTTAATCCAGCACCTACAAAAATAAAGTAAGAAGGCTGAGGGGGATGGGTTTGTTGGGAGAGGCCTCATCACACAAACGTGTTGACCTGAGTTTGATTCCTAACTCCCAACTGAAGAGTCAGTCCCTGAAGAGGCATCAATGCGAGCATGCCTGCTGCCACTGGCTGGACAGACTGGCCAGATCTGCAAGTCTTGGGTTAAGTAAAAGACCTGTTTTAAAAAATAAACTGAGGAATGACTTGAGGAAGACACCTGGCACTGACCTCTGCCCGTCAAATGGCACATGGATACAGATGCACACACACAGGCATTTATACATTATTTTTAAAAATTATTCATTTTTTATGTATCTGAGTGTTTTGCCCAAATGTACATATATTACATGTGTGCCTGGTGCCCACAGAATACAGAAGAAGGCATTGGGTTCCTGGAACTTGAAGTTAGAGATGATTGTGAGCTACAGTGTGGGTGCTGTGAGTGGAACCCCGGAACTCTGTAGGAGCAGCAAGTTCTCTTAGCCACTGAGCCATCTCTCCAGCCCCCAACCCCACCCCTACAACCACACATTCACAGTTTTTCAAAAAGAAATCATGGCCTGCAGTTTAACGTTTCAACTTTAGAAAGTAACATGCCTGGGTTGGTTCCAGCTTCCTCATGTTTCATTGGTTCCCGTCTCCCTGCTCCTGACTCTGTTTTCATAGTTAGCTGATTGTCATAAGGAATGCAAGCATCGAGGCAGTGAAGGTCTCTATGCAGAGTTTTAGGTAACCCATCAGTGCTAGCACTGACATGACTGTTACCATGAAGCACTATGTCATTCATACCTGAGGTGGCTTCATGGGGCACAGGAATAGGCTGCAATTTCTCTTTTCCCTACCCCTTCCTTTAATCTGCTCTCACATGGTGAACATCCTCAGCAGAGGCTCCCTTTGTGTGTGCGTTTGAGTTGCACTTCATTTGGCATCACGCATATGACTATGCACTGATCTTCTGCACTTTCTCTTTGGCCTGTGATGTAACATTTAGGATTTAAGTTTCAGGACTGCTGCATTGTACAAATATTACTTTTAGAAAATATTTACTTTTAAATTCCAATGCAGTAGTTCTTACTTGATGGAAAATTTACACCTTCCTCTCTTTAGAGAACAGGAAGGAGAGCCTGAAGTTCTCAAGCTTGCCCCAGTTTCTTCCAGTCCATAGCCTAAGTATACACTATGCTGCTGCAGAGGTAGCATGTGGTGCGCCCTAAGCCTTCTGGGTGGATGGGATGGGAGGTACCACTGGGTGTAGCTCTTCGCTTTCCTTCACCTCGTTGCTCCAAAGCAGTGGTTCTCAACCTCGCTAATGTTACAGCCTCATGCTGTGGTGACCTCCAACTATCAAGTAATTTTTTATATGCAAGATATCTGATATGCAACCCCCAAAGGGGCTGCGACCCACATGTTGGGAGCTGGTGCTCTGGAACCTGTCCTCTGACCTGAGTTAAAGTCACTGCAATCTCAGGGGCTTCATCTAATCCCTCTCCATGCCTTCCAGTCTCCCTGGTTACCAGCTGTGGCTCTGGAGCAGGGGAACACAAGTGTGAACTGGGTCTTGACTCTGAGCTTCTGTAGGAGGGGAGGCCCTTCACTACCTGCCGTCTTCTGCTCTTCCGTGTCCTCTCTGGCTGCCTGTCTACTTTCCTACTGCAGGTGTTTTGGGGCTCACATAGGTAAATTACTTACCCTCAAATTCTGGTCTTAGGATACACTTCTTTCCCTTTCCTGAGAACTCCCCAGGAAATATGTTGCTTTACCACACATTCTCTTACACTGTTTGCACACAGCTTTGCTGCTATCTGTTAATTGTTAGACTAGCATGCAGCTAAGGCACACAGTCTGTGCTATTCCCATCTGCACAGGCCCTTGCCTTCTATGAACTCGCTGCAGACTCTCAGAAGTTTCGAATATATGTATTGTAGATTAGCTCTGCTTCTCTGAGCAGGCCTGGTTCTATCCTGGCATGGTCTAGATGTATCAGCATTTTCTCTGAACCTCTTTTGTCATTGACGTCTTCGCTGAGAACTGGTAATATTTTTTTAAGCTTCCTTGGGTCTCAACCAGCATAGCAAGGAGTAGCTATTGAAAAATCACAGAGGTGTCCAAAGGTTAACCAAATTTGCAATTATAAAAAGTTCAGCCTAATAGCACTCAGGGAGTTGTGAATGTTTGTGGGATGATTGCCAAGCAGGGAGGTTAGGCTAATGAGGATGGGCTCGGGACCTAGCCAAAAAGAGTAGATGCAAGCTCCAGACAGGCTGGGCCTACCAGCTTCCACTTGGCAGAGAGGGCATTGCGGTAAACCTTAAGATGAGACCAGAGACACCAATCAGCTATAGTTCAGTGACCATCTCACCTTAGCCTGGTATAGGCAGGTATTGAAGGACACACTAGCAAGAAACATTCCACTGAGCTAACTAATGACTAGGCAGAACCAGAGTGGGCAGGGCAGTTAGTATGCGTTCGGGAGCTTTGAACATAGAGGAGGTTTGTGCCAAGAAAGGATTTCCTTTCTAAGGCCTCTGATGCTTCCAGGGAAGGCTTGGGGGAGTTCTGAGAGAAGTTCCATCTCAGTACTGCCAAGAAGAGATGAGCAGCAGGAAAGTCATGGTTCCCTCAGAGCAGACACCAGAAGTCATCACCACCATAACTACAAGGAAACTGGAAAACTCAAGCAACATATGTGAGGCAGATAACGATAAAATGTAACCTGGAAGGTTTTTGTTTTACAAGAACTCCAAAAGTGCACTGGACACAAAAGGATGAGGACAGCAGCCAGCCTGAGTAAGCCCCCTCTGGCTTTGTTAGTGCAAAGTTTAAAAGCACACTAACAATTCTATCTGTATTCTGTTCACTACTATCAATACTAATTCATCTGGAAATATTTGGAAGGATGTGTATAAAAATATTATCAATTGTGTTTGATTGATGGGATCAGAGAAATGAAAATGCCATTTTTTAAGTACTTCCAATTAATTACTTTTTTTGAGTTGAAAAATAGGTCTGATGTGGCATGGCTACCCACATTCTCCAGAAGAGAAAGCAGGCTGCTCAGAGAGGTCAAATGTCTGATCCACGTTTACACAGAGATCTCGATTCACTAACCTTAAGGTAGGAGACAGTAATACCTCTCTTCTCATTCCTGTCCTTCTCCTCTGTCTCCTCCTCTGCTTCCTTCCCATGCTTTATTTTTCTTTTTACTCTCTTCCTTCCCTTTATCCTCCTCTCCCTCCCCTCCTCCCCCACTTTCCTTTTTGTTTGTTTGTTTGTTTCTCTTTTGGATTACATAGTTATATTATCTGTGTAGTTAACAATACATAACACAGTATAATAAAGCGTTTGAACCCAGCACTTTAAGATCACAAATCTTTGGAATGGTGGGGAAATTGTTAGCGGCACAAATAAGGGCCTGCTGTTTGTTTACTGCGTTTGATGCCCACTTGCACTTAAACTGGGACAGACATATTGAGGATGCACTAAATAAAAATTAACGAATTTTAGAAGAGCAGGTAGGCTGCTCATGGATCTTCTCCACTTTCTCTGATCCCTTAGACCCAATTCTCAGGATTGTCCATGGTGCTGAAATAAAACAGCAGCTGCAATCTCCCTCGCCCTTGTCTCCTCCTTCTGTGGATCCTACAGAACATCCTATCTGGCCTTCCCTCCGTGCTATCACTGTGCCCCATCCCCAACTTGGGCAGACATGCCCTGCTTAACCAAAGGCCACAGCTGTCAGATGACCAGGTAGTCTAGCCTTAGAGCATTTCCACTCTCTGTTCCTCAAGACCTAATCCTTAAGGTCACACCTAGTGCTGCAACAGACAGTCTCACCTTTGCCTTGCCTTTTCCCAAGCCTCCAACGCCAGCAAGCATTCCCATGAGCACAGCAGCCAAAGAATCCAGTAAAACTAACAACACACTCTCTGAAAATCCAGAGATGAAACAGAATCCATGGAACAAAACACTCACTCAACAAAGACAAACCCAGAAATCAGCACCTAGACCTATGATCACCTCAAACTCAGATGCCTAGATGCCAGTATAAAAACACAATAGCAAACCACATGGTGACTCACAACCATCTGTAATGGGATCTGATGCCCTCTTCTAGTGTGTCTGAAGACAGCTTCAGTGTACTCATAAAATAAAAAAATAAATCTTTGCCGGGCGGTGGTGGCGCATGCCTTTAATCCCAGCACTCGGGAGGCAGAGGCAGGTAGATTTCTGAGTTCGAGGCCAGCCTGGTCTACAGAGGGAGTTCCAGGACAGCCAGGGCTACACAGAGAAACCCTGTCTTGGAAAAAAGAAAAAAAAAAAAAAAACACAATAGCAACCAGGACAATGTGTCTCTACTACAGCTCAGCCATCCAACCCCAGCAGGCCCCGAATAACCCAACACATCTGAAGCACAAGAAAAAGACCTTTACCCAGCAAAAGTTTCAATCGTTATAGATGGAGAAAATAAAATATTCCATGATAAATCGAATTTAAACAATGTCTATCTATAATTCTATCCCTACAGAAGGTGCTAGATGAAAAACTCCAAACCAAGGAAGTTAATATTAACCATGGAACACAGGAAATGAATAATCTCATGCCAGAGAAAACAAATGAAGGGAAACATGCATACATTCCCCCATCACCAACAAAATAACAAGAATTAAAAATTATTGGTCATTGATATCTCTCAATATCAATGGCCTCAGTTCTCCAACTAAAAGACACACACTAACATATGGATGCAAAAGAGGATCCATCCCTCTGCTGCACACAAGAAACACACATCAACATTAAGGATATACGCTGTAGTATTAGACTCAGAGTAAAGGATCCGAAAAAGATATTCCAAGCAGATGAACCTAAGAAGCAAGCTGGTGTAGCCATTTTACTACCTAACCAACTTTAAACCAAAATTAATTGAAAGAGGTGGGGAAGGATACTACATACTCATCAAAGGAAAAATCTATCAAGATGACATTTCAGTTCTGGATATCAGTGCCCCAAACACAAAGGCACCCACTTTTGTAAAAGAAACATGACTATAGCTTAAATCACATATTTTGCCACTCACACTGATAGTAGCAGACTTGAATACCAGACTCTCACCAATGCACAAGTCATCTAGATCAAATACTAAATAGAAATGCTGGCACTGACTGACATTATAAACCAAATGAACATAACAGATACTTACAGAATATTCTATCCAAACAAAAAGATACACCTTTTTCTCAACACATCACAAAAATTTCTTCAAAACTGACCACAGAATCAGACACACATCAAGTCTCAATAGATACAAGAAAATTGAAACAACTCCCGGCATCCTATCAGACCACCATGGCTTAAAGCTGGATAGCAACAAGAAACAACAGAAAGCTTACAAATTCATGGGAAATGAACAACTCTCTACTTAATGAAAAGTCGATCAAGACAGACAGACAGACAGACAGAAATTAAAGACTTCCTAGAATTTAGTGAAAATGAAGGCACAGCATACCCAAGCTTATGGGACACAGTGAAAGCAGTGCTATTTGGAAAGTTCATAGCGTTAAGTGCCTACCTACATAAAGAGAGTTCTCATACTAGCAACTTAACAGGACACCTGAAAGCTTTAGAATGAAAAGAAGTAACCACACCCAAGAAGAGTTAGACAGCAGGAAATAATCAAACTCAGGGCTGAAATCAATAAAATAGAAACAAATAGAACAATACAAAGTATCAGTGAATCAAAGAGTTAGTTCTGTAAGAAAATCAACAAGACAGACAAACACTTATCCAAACTAACTAAAAGGTGGAGAGAGAATAAATTAACAAAATCAGAAATGAGAAGGGGACACAACAAGATACGGAGGAAATCTTAAAAAAAAATCATTAGGTGCTACTTCTAAAATCTGTATGCCATAAAATTGGAAATTCAAAAAGAAATGAGTAATCTCCTTAGTAGGTTCCAATTACTACAGTTAAATCAAAATTAGATAAACAATTTTTAATGGAAATGTGATGTTTTATAAAAAAGAGTTTCACAACATGAAAATATTTCAAAAAAGAAGTTAGGCTAATCATCCCTACCTACAGAACTGGGTAAGACAGGGCAACGTGAGTTCTTCTGCTTGCCTCAGACTCATGGAAAGGTATAAACAGAACTAATGGCTGACATTACCTAAGCCTGAATAAAGAGTTCTGGAAGACCCAGCCATCTCTTCTAGAAAGCTCAGTAAGAGCATCTTAGCAAGAGCTCCTAGGCAGGCACTGGGCACTTCAGGATTTTGTCTTGTGGTTGTTTTCTTTCCACTCAGACCTTACGTGGTTAACAATGAAAGCCTGGGACAGGATGGACAAAGTAACTTTGAGAAGAGCTCCCCAGCATCACTGCCTCAGGCTCTAGTCCCTAGTCCTTATTTAGTCCCTGAGACATTATATTTAATATATTTCATATGAACTCACAGAGAATAGAAAATTCTGAGAGATTGTGGAAAATTGAAGACATGCCAGAGTTACAGATCTTGTTCAGGCCAACTTGACCTTTTCTTTGACTCCTTTGGCTTCTGGCTTCTCCTTGGTTTTTGACTCTTCTGTGACTTCATTTTCCTCTTCTGGATCTTTCTCTTTTTCATCTTCTGTTTTGACTCTTTTGGCCTTTTTGAAATTAGAAGAGTTCTTGTGACCACCTTCACCCTCTTCGTCTGAATTGGAAAAGACTTCCTTATAATTTGCTTGTCAGAAGAGCAGATGGAGATGTGTTTGTCCTCATCCTATCACCACCCCTGTCTGGGATGGCATCCTCAGGTATTGCCTGCACTGGACCCCAGGGGCATGGGGCAACATTCTCAAGTTCTCAAAAAACAACTGCTTGATCTTTTCCAGGTATTCACCAGTGTTCTGGTTAGCCATATTAAAAAGACTGATGTGCCTAAAATATGGCCCAAAGTATCCAAAGTAGTTGTATAGTAGCTCATTAGGGATCTCTGTGTCCAGGGCCAGAGTTGTTCTTACATCCAGCCCAGAGTGACATTATGGATGGTCCATCCTTCCAGCATTAGCCTAGGCAAGTTGAAACTCTTGACAAACTCCAAACACTGGGCATGCTCTTTGATGGTCAGATAGAAGCAATCTAACTATTTCCTGGACAGGGAATCTGAGCCCCATTGTAAGGCCAGTGCACTTGGTAGGAATTGCTCCATTACTTTGGATATTATGGGCTTGAAAATGGCTTCACAGGAGTCATCATTGATCTCATCTCATGGTAGTTAACAACATAGTACTTGCCTTTGACATCCCTAATATTCTGTAGGTCTCCAGAACACAGTCATGACTTTGTGGTACAGAAGACCTCTTCTGCGCCATCGCCATGGTAAATATCAATGTCAATATACAGCACCCTTTGATGACACTTGAACACTTTCAAGATGGCCAAGACAGTATCATTTACCTAACAGAAGCCAAATGCTCTAGATTTTTTTGTATGACACAGGATGCAGCCTAGTTCACCGCAATGTGCATCTGTTGCTTATTAAGTTTCACGGCACTTGTCACAGAGCCATCATTAAACAATGAACAGAACTCAACGAAACCATCAAAAACTGGACAGACCTCACCAATATTGAATCTTTGTATCGGCATGCTATACTCAGACATGTTGTCTGGGCAAATATAATGTAAGAATTTAATGTAGCCATCACTGCAGTATTTGGTCATCTCCTCAGAATTGACTTAGAGACCATAATTGAGCAGCAAATTGTGAGTGACACAGATTCAGTGAGGCTTCATCTGTAATGGTGGCTTTGTCTGTAATGGTAGTTTCCAACATTGCTATCATAATAGTAACAGACTTTCCTGTTGGTATCCAGAGTCTGCACCATCATATTCCCTGTCCAGCATTCCCTTTAGTCTCCAGATAAACACATCAAAATAATGACACATCAAAAAGATCATCCACCATGATCAAATAAGCTTCATCCAAAAATGCAAGGACAGTTCAACATACAAGAATAAATCAATGTAATACACCATATAAATAAATGGAAAAAAACCTATATGACCATCTCATTAGATGCTGAAAAAGCCTGTGACAAAATCCAATACCCCTTCATGATAAATTTCTGGGTGTGATCAGAGATAAAAGGGACAAACCTAAACATAATAAAGACAATTTATAACAAGCCTATAGCCAACATCAAATTAAAAATGAGAACTTCAAAGCAATTTCATTAAAATCAGGAACAAGATAAGATTGTGCATTCTCTCCATATCTAGTTAATACAGTACTTGGAGTTTTAGTTGAAGCAATAAGACAACTGAAGGAGGTAAAGGGGATACAAATTGGAAAGGAAGAAGCCAAAGTATCACTATTCACAGATGATATGATGCTATACATAAGTGACATCCAAAATTATACCAGAGAACTCCTCCAACTGATAAATGAATGTACACATACCCAAGCTTATGGGACACAATGAAAGGAGTGCTAAGAGGAAAACTCATAGCTCTGAGTGCCTCCAAAAAGAAACTGGAGAGAGCATACACTAGCAGCTTAACACACACCTGAAAACTCTAGAACAAAAAGAAGCTAATACACCTAAGAGGAGTAGATTGCAGGAAATAATCAAACTCAGGGCTGAAATCAACCAAGTAGAAACAAAAAGAACTACACAAAGAATCAAGAAAACCAGTAGCTGGTTCTTTGAGAAAATCAACAAGATGGATACACCCTTAGCCAGACTAACAAGAAGCTACAGAGGCAGTATCCAAATTAACAAAATCAGAAATGAAAGGGGAGATACAACAGCAGAAACTGAGGAAATTTTAAAAATCCTCAAATTCTACTACAAAAACCTATACTCAACAAAACAGGAAAATCTGGATGAAATGGACAATTTTCTAGACAAATACCAAATACCAAAGTTAAATCAGGATCAGATAAACCATCTAAACATTCCCATAACCCCTAAAGAAATAGAAGCAGTCATTAAAAGTCTCCCAACCAAAAAAAAAAAAAAAAAAAAAAAAAGCCCACGATCAGATGGGTTTAGTACAGAATTCTATCAGACCTTCAAAGAAGACCTAATATCAATACTCTTCACATTATTCCACAAAATAGAAACAGAAGGAACACCACCCAATTTGTTCTATGAAGCCACAGATACTCTGATGCCAAAACCTCACAAAGACCCAACAAAGAAAGAGAACTTCAGACCAATTTCCCTTATGAATATCAATGCAAAAATACTCAATGAAATTCTCGCAAACCGAATCCAAGAACACATCAAAACGATCATTCACCACGATTAAGTAGGCTTCATCCCAGGGATGCAGGGATGGTTCAATAACCAGAAATCCATCAATGTAATCCACTACATAAACAAACTCAAAGAAAAAAGCCACATGATCATTTCATTAGATGCTGAAAAAACATTTGGTAAAATTCAACATCCCTTCATGTTAAAAGTCTTGGAAAGATCAGGAATTCAAGGCCCATACCTGAACATAGTAAAAGCAAATATGCAGTAAACCAGTAGACAACAGCAAACGAAATGTAGAGAATCTTGATGCAATCCCATTAAAATCAGGGAATAGACAAGCCTGCTCTCTCTCTCTCTCTCTCTCTCTCTCTCTCTCTCTCTCTCTCTCTCCATATATATACACACACACACACACAATATAGTACTTGAAGTTCTAGCAAGAGCAATTAGACAACAAAAGGACGTCAAAAGGATACAAATTGGAAAGGAAGAAATCAAAATATCACTATTTGCAGATGATATGATCGTACACTTAAGTGATCCCCAAAACTCCACCATAGAACTCCTACAGCTGATAAACAACTTCAGCAAAGTGGCGGAATATAAAATTAACTCAGCAAATCAGTAGCCTTCCTAAACTCAAAGGTTAAATAGGCTGAGAAAGAAATTAGAGAAATGACACCCTTTACAATAGTCACAAACAATATAAAATATCTTGGTATGACTCTAACCAAATGAGTGAAAGATCTGTTCAACAAGAATTCCAAGTCTCTGAAGAAAGAAATCGAAGAAAACTGCAGAAGATAGATCTCCCATGCTCATGAAATGGCAGGATTAATATAGTAAAAATGGCCATCTTGCTGATAGCAGTCTATCAGCAGATAAACAGATTCAATGCAATCCCCATCAAAATTCCAACTCAATTCTTCATAGAGTTAGAAAGAGCAATTCTCAAATTCATTTGGAATAACAAAAAACCCAGGATAGTGAAAACTGTTCTCAACAATAAAAGAACTTCTGGGGGAATCAGCATCCCTGATCTCAGGCTCTACTACAGAGCAATAGTGATAAAAACTGCATGGTATTGGTACAGTGACAGGCAGGTAGATCAATGGAATAGAACTGAAGACCCAGAAATGAACCCACACATCTATGGTCACTTGATCTTTCACAAAAGAGCTAAAACCTCTCAGTGGAAAAAAGACAGCATTTTCAAAAAATGGTGCTGGTTCAACTGGCATCAACATGTAGAAGAATGCAAATTGATTCATTCTTATCTCCCTGTACAAAGCTCAAGTCCAAGTGGATCAAGGACCTCCACATAAAACCAGATACACTGAATCTAATAGAAGAGAAAGTCAGGAAAACTCTCGAACACATGGGCACAGGAGAAAAGTTCCTGAACAGAACACCAATAGCTTATGCTCTAAGATAGGGAATCGACAAATGGGACCTCATAAAATTACAAACTTCTGTAAGGCAAAGGACACCATCAATAGGACAAAATGGCAACCAACAGATTGGGAAAAGATGTTTACCAATCTCACATCTGATAGAGGGCTAATATCCAATATATATGAAGAACTCAAGAAGTTAGACCCCCAGAGAAACAAATAACCCTATTAAAAAGTGGTGAACAGAGCTAACCGGAGAATTCTCAACTGAGGAAACTTGAAGGGCTGAGAAGCACCTAAAGAAATGTTCAACATTCTTAGTCATCAGGGAAATGCAAATCAAAACAACCCTGAGATTCTACCTCACACCAGTCAGAATGGTTAAGATCAAAAACTCAGGTGACAGCAGATGCTGGTGAGGATGTGGAGAAAGAGAAACACTACTCCATTGCTGGTGGGATTGTAAGCTGGTACAACCACTCTGGAAATCAGTCTGGCAGTTCCTCAGAAAATTGGACAACCTTAGGACCCAGGTATACCAGTCCTGGGCATATACCTAGAAGATGCTGCAGCATGTAATAAGGACACATGTTCCACTCTGTTCATAGCAAAACTATATTTATAATAGCCAGAAGCTAGAAACAACCCAGATGTCCCTCCACAGAGGAATGGATACAGAAAATGTGGTACATTTACACAATGGAATACTACTCAGCTTTTAAAACAATGACTTCATGAAATTCACAGGCAAATGGATGGAACTTGAAAATATCATCTTGTGTGAGGTAACTCAGTCACAAAAGGACACACAGGGTATATATTCATTGATAAGTGGATATTAGCCCAAAAGTTCAGAATAGCCAATTTTTTCAATTCACAGACCATATGAAGTCCAAGAAGAAGGAAGACCAAAATGTGGATACTTCACTGAGTCTTAGAAGGGTGAACAAAATACTCACAGGAGGAAATATAGAGACAAAGTGTGGAGCAGAGACTGAAGGAGAGACCATCCAGAGACTACCCCACCTGGGGATCCATTCCATATATAGCCACCAATCCTGGATGCTATTGTGGATGATGGGAAGTGCTTGCTGATGGAAGCCTAATATGGTTGTGCACTTAGAGGCTCTGCCAGAGCCTGACAAATACAGAGGCAGATGCTCTCAGCCAACCATTGTCTGAGCTCAGGGGTCCCTGATTGAGGAATTGGAGAAGGAACTGAAAGATCTGCGGGGGTTTGCAGCCACATGGAGGGAGTAACAGTGTCAACTGGTCAGAACCTCCAGAGCTCCCGGGGACTGGACCATCAACCAAAGAATACACATGGAGGGACCCATGGTGCTGGATGTGTATGTGGCAGAGGAGGGCCTTGTTGGACATCTATAGGAGGAGAAGCCCTTATGCCTGAGGTTGTTCAATACCCCAGTGTAGGGGAATGCCAGGGCAGGAGGATGGGAGGGAGTGGGTAGGTAGGGAAGCACCCACACAGATGCAGGGGGAGGGGGAATGGGATCGAGGGTTTCCGCAAGGAGACCTGGAAATGGCAAAACATTTGAAATGTAAATAAAGAAAATATCCAATAATAAAAAAAAAAAGTGTGTGAAAAAAACCCCAACAACAATTAATAAACAGGACATCATGAAACTGAAAAGTTTCTGGAAGGCAAAGGACACTGGCAATAAAACAAAATGGCAGTCAACAAAACAAAACAAAAATTCACCAACTCCACATCTAATACAAGTCTAATAACCTAAAATACATAAAGTCCTGAAGGAGCTAAACATCAACAAGCTAAATAATCCAATTAAAAATGGTACAGATCTTTACAGAGAATTCTGAACCAAGGAATTGCAAATGGCCAAGAAACAGTAAAATAAATGCTCCTTATCTTGCTTTAGTAGTCTGGAAAACAGGCCTTGCACCTCCCCTAGGCAACACAGTGGAGCTGGCCCTGATGGTGAAGGCGTAGGTGAGCTAGCTCTGAGGGTATAAGAGCAGGAGAGCTGGCCCAGCCCCTCACTAGGTGCAGCACTTGGGAGAGTGGGCCCGGTGCCTCTACTGGGCAGCACAGTGGAGCTGGCTCTGGAGGTGTGGGTGCAGGTAAGCCTGCCCCTAGGGCATGAGAGATGGAGAGTTAACCCTGCCTCCTGCTGATGGCAGCACTGGGTAAGCTAGCCAGAAGTGTGCTGGAGAGGTCACCCTGATAGTACAGATGTGAGAGAGCCAGTGGGCTAACCAGCTCATCTACCACCCAGGGCCAGATCCAGGGCTTTGTGTTGTCCCACCCCAGAACCTACATCATTTGTGAACTATTGGAGTGAGTGAAAGGTCTGGTCCTGCTGGTCAGGTTCTCCATGACACAGGGCAACAACAGGATTACTGGGAGGAGTCCCAGTGAAGAACCAAGTGATGGTGTGACAGAAGCCAGAGACCTCGAACCAGAACAATGACTCATTGCAATGAACATTTGCAAATGAAGGTGTGTGGATAGAAGGATATACTGTGAGATACACTGTGACACACTAAAGCTTTCACCATGAGATGTGAAACTCACAAAGAATCAATAAAAAGGTTGAAAAAGGAGAACTGTTCAGCATCTTTAGCCATCAGAAAGATGAAAATGACTTTGAGATTTCATCTTATACCTGTCAGAATGGCTAAGATCAATAACACAAGTGACAGCTTGTGCTGGTGAGGATTTGTACCAAGGAGAATACTCCTCCATTGCTGATGTGAGTGCAATCTTGTATAGCCTCCCTGGGATTCAATATGGTAGTTCCTCAGAAAATTGGGAATTGATCCACCTCAAGACCCAGCTCTATCACTCTTAAGCATATACTCAGAGGCTGCTCCATCCTACCGCAAGGACAGCTGCTGGACTTCATGTTCCTAGTGGCTTTATTCATAATAGCCAGAAACTGGAAACAGCCTAGATGTCTCTTTAACTGAAGATTAAATAAAGACAAGGTTGTACATTTACACAATGGAGTATCACTTGGCTGTTAAAAATGATATCATGAAATTTGCAGGCAAATAGAATTAGAAAAAAAATCACCCCGAGTGAAGTAACACAGACCCAGAAAGACCAAAATGCTATCTACTCTCTTATAATTGGATATTAGCTATTAAGTAAATAATAATCAAGCTACAATCCCCGACCCAGATAAGATAGGTAAAGAGGGGGGCTCTAGGGGAGATATGTGGATCTCTTAGGGAAGGGGAAATAGAATAAAATTTGCAGGTGGACTGGGGGTGGAAGGGGCTGGAAGTCAGAGGGATCAGTGTGGAGAGGAATAGAAAAATAGAAGGAGAATCAGCTGGAATTGGGGGCATTTGGGAAGTGGTGTGGAAGTCTAGTACAGTGGAAACTTCCTGTAACCTATGAGTGTGACCCTGGTGAAGACTCCTAGTAATAGAGGTGAAGGAGTCAGAACTGGCCATCTTTTATAGCTAGGCAAGGCTTCCAGTGGCAAGACTGGCTTGCGTTTGGTTGAGCTTTTGGCTAGAGGCCATCCCATGAAGATCTCTAAAGAACCCAGGATGACTCTAGGAGAGAGGTTCACTCTCTGAAACCTGACAGTGGGGCCTCATTGCCAAGGACAGCATCCACAGAGCTCATTGAGTGTGGAGAGGTCGAGCTAGTGCCTGTGTGGGGCCTTCACCCTTGTGTTCTAGTCTCTTTGGAGTAAGAAGGTACAATGTAGGCTACAGAAAGAGAGACCTAGACACCAACCCAGCCACAGAACCCTCTACTTGTCCTGCCTGCAAGATATTCTGGGGCAGTAGTGGCTCAGAACTTGAAATGGCCAATCAACGTTTGGTTGAATTTGAGGCTATGCCAGCCAGGAGAGGAAGCCCATTCCCTAGACTGTCTGGCTGGATGAATAGCCCAAAAACCTAGGGTAGAACCAAACATAACTTGGGGGGGGGAAGAATTAAATAATTAGCAAATTTTTGTTTTGTTTGTTTAGAAGAATATCAGAATGACTCCTCCACCCCAACACCCCCCATACACACACACATCCTGGTGGAAACCATAGCAGTTTCTGTCTGAGAAATGTGTGTCTTAAACTCTGCAGCCAACAGCTTTCTCTTAAGGTAGACCTCCAAGCCTAGATCAATGTAACCAATGTCAAACGTTCTGGTCCTGTCTCAGTTCAGGCATGGGGTCAGAGACAAAACTAGAGGCCAGCTGTGAAAAAGAGTCTTTATAGTAAGGTCTGGCCATTCAGCCACAAAATGAAAACAAGAATCTGTGTACATAGTTTTCAGTTTTCTTAAATTTTCTAGTAGAAATTCTTTTTTAAACAAAAAGTTTAAACAGAAAGTAATTTGAATGATATACATTATTCTGCCCAATATATAGAAAATATGACAATTTCAACATGTTAGCACAAAAATTACTAAGAAAGTATTTTGCTTTGGGGTGTCTTTTGTGCTAAGCCCTTTAACTGGTCTGTAATCCACCAGGCACCTCACTGCCTGGCTGGGTCAAAGGGTTAGCGCTAATATTTATAGGTACTTAGGATCCACAGGTACTGCTCCATGTATGGAGAGGCAGAGTTGTAGTCTTGGGGAGGATTTTCTCTGCAGAGAGCCAGTGCTGGGGCTTGGGGCTCTCCACTCCCAAGGGACTCAGGAGGCTTTGCTTTTTTTTACCTCCAGAAGGTTTCCATCCCTTATATTTGTTCAGCAAAAGGCCCGGTGTGTGGTTTCCCTACAGAAAGTCTTAGGAACACAGTGGAGCAACTATTCTCACCTGGAACCAGACTGCTGTGAACAAAACATGGTCCTTTTAGGAAGTCACTAGGGAAGGCTAATTCTGTAAAGCTCGTTCTATTAAGCATGGCCTTTCTAGAAGGCTGAATGTGTCCTTTCACTTGGAGAAGTAGAGATGCAGCTCAGAAGCAGATGGAAGACCTGTTGTTTACCTTGAACTATGATCAAGCCTGAAGTACCAGATCAGGGACCTATATATCTCTCTATTTGCTGATGTGGTAAAGTATCCACAGTAGCCAAGAGGGCCAAGTCCAACTCCGAGTTTTTAATCATACTTCTGATCTTTTTAAATTTCTGTAGCCAAATCAACCAGGGCTGCATAAGGTTCCTGTTGCCACCTTGTGTCTCCCTGGCTCACTAGTTTTGACAGCAGAGATCAGAGAGACATGTTCACTCACTGAACCACTGTCTGACTTACCCAAAGCAGAGGACAAACGCTCTCCTTGACTGAGTTTGTTATATTTAAAAATGAATGTCATAGAAGGGCACAGGTGATATACAGCTCTAATCCCAGCACTTGGGAGGCTTAGATGGGAAGGAAGCTAGCTCAGGGTCAGCCTGGATTATGTCATGAGTCTAAAGCTAGGCTGGGCTGCAGAAGAAGACCCCGATTAAATAAAAATAAACATATGTATAAAAATGGTATAATATTCTCCACATGGTCGAGTTGAGAGATCAAGAAAGACAAACTCATGGCTGTGCTCCCCACTGTGCCAACATACAGTAAGCACAGGGAGCAGGAACCTCCTTTCTGCCTAACCTCCTCTGTTTTATAGATGGAAAAGCTTCCAGGCAGATGAGAACAGATACTTAATCAGCTGCTTTTGAATTTGTAACCCCCATGCTTGAGGGCAAATCATGTCCCCATCACAGTTGAAATACGGAATGTTCTTACTGGGCTGTTACCTCTTGGAGTCTCCTTGAGTTTGAGAGATGCATTCAGCCTAGACTCTAAAGCCAAGCTTCCTAGACAGGCTCTGGGTGACACCTCTACTGGTTTCAGGCTTCATTTCAGGTATAGCATCAAAGCTTTTCTGTTCCCTGACCTTCTGGGAAAGAACTAGACAGGCTAAAAGGAGAAGAAAAAGAGTATTGACTCAGGATAGCCCATTATAGCCTGACCTGTCACCTTAGGGACTACTGGTCGGTTTCACAGGTCTCTTGCATGAGCTGTTGCAAGTGTCAGATGAGATAAGGTAATGCTTATAATAGTTCCTGCAAGGATGGGAACTCTGAAATGTGAGCCCCACGTTTTAAAATAATCATTTGGAAATTTTTTTATCTCCATTAATTTATTTATTCATTTTACATCTGGATCACTGCTCCTTCTAGTTCCTCCTTCACAGAGTCCCTCCCTGTTCCTCCCTCCCCTTCTCTATTAGGGTAGAGGCCCCCTCTGGGTACACCCCCACCCTGGCATATCAAGTCTCTACAGGGTTAGGTGCATTCTCTCCCACTAAGGCCAGACAAGTCAGCCCAGCTGGGGAAACAGATTCTACAGACAGGAAACAGTTTTAGTGATAGCTCCCACTCCAGTTGTTGGGGGACCCACATAGAGACTTGTCAGAGACAAAGGCTTTTGGCCTTGGCATTTTTTGCTTGATCCCAGGTTTGACTTAACCTTGCTAGCTATCTCATAGCAGGCATTCCTTTGATTCCTTTCTGCCTGATATCAGATTATCTACGGCCTTGCCTTTTAGGCTTGGCTGGATTAGCAAATCAAGGTGTTCCAGCTGGCCTCCCTTTGTTTCCTCCCCAGTGTTACTGCCCCCAGGTAGGGATTAGATGTCCGGCCTTCAACTCAGGGATTATGTCTGATCGCATTGTGGAATTTCCCCTCCCTCTGCCATTTCCCGCCCAAAAGTGTTTAAAAATACGTAACATTAAAGATTAAACAGAGCTTGAACAGAATCTCGTCTTGCTCCAACGCGTCCTTTGTTTCCTGCTTCTTTCCCCAACCGATGGTTTCTCTCTACAGCACGGAGCTCCCGCTGGCGGGAACTTCAAACCTAGCCGATAGCCTATCCTGGAAGAGCTCTCCAGGACATGGTGGGTAGCGAGCTCTTTGCAGAGACTGAGATGTATATCTGTTACATATGTGCCGGGGCCTCAGACCAGCCCATATATGCTCTTTGGTTGGTAGTTTGGTCTCTGAGAGCCACCAAGGGTCCAGGTTAGTTGACTGTTGGTCTTCCTGTGGAGTTCCCATCCTTTCCCCAACTCTTCCATAAGAATTCCAGAGCCCCACCCAAAGTTTGGCTATAGGTCTCTGCATCTGTTTCAGTCAACTGCTGGGTGGAGCCTCACAGAAGACAGCTATGCTAGACTCCTCTCTGCAAGCATAAAAGAGTATCATTAATAGTGTCAGTTATTGGTGCTTGCCCATGGGATGAGTCTAAAGTTGTGCCAGTTATTGGTTAGCCTTTCCCTCACTCTCTGGTGAGCCCCACTTTTAAATAGAATTTCCCACTCTGTTCCTCAGGCCAGACATCCACTGTTGGGACTGAATATCTGTTGTTCCCGATCTATTCTTTCTGGGATGAGGAAAAGCAGAGTATGAACTACTTTTCTGGAATGTTTAAGAGGTGTTACTTGTCCTACTTTGCTTTCTGTTGCTGTGATAAACATCATGACCAAAGGCAATTTGGGGAGTAAGGCATTACTTCATCTTACAGGTTACAGTCCATCCTCAAGGGAAGTCGGGGCAGGAACTTGAAGCAGAAAGCACAGGACAGTGCTGCTTATTGGCTTGCTTTCTCATCTCATGCTCACCCAGCCATCTGCCCAGAGGTGGTACTGCCCACAGTTCATGGGGGTCTCCCACATCCATCAGCAAAAGGTCACGCAGACTTGCCAACAGACTTTTAGCCTCCAGATAATCCTTGGCTGAGTCAAGTTGACACTGAAGCTAACCAAGAGACTAACAGTTTCCTCAACAGGTGCTGCATATGTGGTTTAGGTGGCTGGCTTGCATGCTCACTCCTGAAGCTTTATGCATATCCATCTACAGCCTTCTCTTTCCACTCCATCTACATATGGTTCTAGAATATGAGAGGTTACCTGTGTCCAAAGCAGTGTTGATATCTGGCACTTGGCAGAGAAGACTGAGGAGTCGGGTATGGCATAACTTTTGGCTTTCATTGCTTGTATTGGTGCCCAACGATCCTGCCCAGTGCTGCCAGAGTGGCCCATCAACTTCTTAATGCTGCTGTGTAAGCTGCAGGAGCTCCACTTTTGGACCTCAGGATGCAGCTGTTTGTAACCATGCCAATGTGTTCAGGCATCACTGTCACAGCCCAGCCCCCATGCCAGAAAGTTTGGACTAAACCGGTGACAGATGGTGAAAGGGCTAAGAACAGTCTGCACAACGAACAATGAATTGGGGGCACAGAAGTGTAGACTATCCCTTCTGAGAAGCATAAGCACTTTGGGGCACTAAAGTGGTACAAATTCCCAGGGGAGGTGGCATAGGTCTTAGGAGGTCTGTGGGATCATCTCATGCCTGTGTCATCTGCAGAAGTTTGTAGGCCTGACACCGAGGCAGGCTGGGGCAACAGACAGCTGAGCTAGGGTTGTCACTGACACCTGAGCCTGAGCAGGTGTCAAGAGAAGACCTAACATCACCCATTTTCTTCCCAGTGATGCCTCCTGTGAGAGAGGACCACAGGCTCCCACTTTCTCATTCTCCTTTTCTTTTTCTTTCTTTCTTTCTTTCTTTCTTTCTTTCTTTCTTTCTTTCTTTCTTTCTTTCTTTCTTTCTTTCTTTCTTTCTTTCTTTCCTTTCTTTCTTTCTTTCTTTCTTTCTTTCTTTCTTTCTTTCTTTCTTTCTTTCTTTCTTCCTTCCTTCCTTCCTTCCTTCCTTCCTTCCTTCCTTCCTTCCTTCTTTCTTTCCTTCCTTCCTAATTCTTTCCCTCCCTCCTTCCTTTCTCCCTCCCTTCCCTTTCTTTCCTCCCTCCCTCCTTCCCTTCCCCCTCTCTCTCATACACACACACACACACACACACACAGACACACAGACATACAAACACACAGACACACCCACACATAAACACATCCACATAGATGCAAACATACCCAAACATACACACATACACACAGACATGCCCAGGCACTTATGCACACAGAGACACACATAAATACACAGACACAGATACATATAGAGAAACATACACACAAACAGACATACTCCACATATACACATACACACAGACATTCACACACACATATATATATATATATATATATATATACACA
Organism: Uromys caudimaculatus; assembly: GCA_028551405.1. Classification (NCBI taxonomy): domain Eukaryota; kingdom Metazoa; phylum Chordata; class Mammalia; order Rodentia; family Muridae; genus Uromys; species Uromys caudimaculatus. The sequence goes on from CM052708.1 coordinate 96,363,028, forward strand.
CACACACACACACACACACACACACACACACACAGAGACACATATAGGTAGACACAAACAGAGACACATATACACACAAATACACACAGACATAGACACATAGACACACAGGAACACACACAGACACATATACAGACACATAGATGCACAAACTCACACACAGTCACACACACACACTCAGAACTCTCTTCTGGGAGCCTTAATGGTGGGCAGGCAACTGCCAAAGCAGTTCCTGGACACTTAAGCAGCATTTACTTGGGTGCTGACTTGTGCTGCGATCCCTGGAGGGTGTTTGGGATTCTGTGTTTTCACCCCTAGAGAGAAAAGTTCACTTCTAATAGGATATTCAACCATAATGTGAGCAGGCCTATGGATTGTGGGAAGTGTGCAGAAGGGAGTGGTCAGCAATGGCAGGAATGAGTAGGAGTGTCTCAGGAGGCAAAGACGTGCTGTGAACTCTTCCTGGTGACAGCTCCTTTGGAAGCTTTTTTTTTTTTTTTTTTTTTTTAAATCATATCCACTTGTTTTTAATCAAACAAATAACCCAAGAATATTGACATAAACTGACAACTGTTCTCTTTTAGAAAGCTTTGTATTGGTTCTTTGTGAACTTCACATCAGGCACCCCAATCCCACTCATTTCCCCCTCCCCTATACCTAACCTCCCACTCCTGCAACCTCCCCCAACAGAGAAAAATCTTGTTGTGGAAGCTCTAGTGTGTCCCACTGTGTCCCACAGAGTTTCCCCTTCTCCAAACCTCTTTGCTTGCAAAGTTTATGACAATGACTTGTTCTGGTAGGAGGCCTCTGGCTTCTGGGAACATCACTGGGCCTCCCCGGGGATATCTTGTTGTTGCCGTTTGTCATGCAGATCCTGTAGTCTTAGATCTGTGGTACCAGCCCCTCCTGCACTCCAGCAGTTCATTGATGGGGTAGATATTGGGATGGTTAGTCATTGTTTCCTGGCAGAAGGGGTTGGCAGTTTTCACAAGGCTTTCCCAAGGTGCTGCTGTGCAGAACTTTCTGTAGAAATCAGGAAATTTATATTGTTCTGTGTGTTCACACTGAACAACCCTCAGTCTTCAAGTCAAACCTTGTGGTCTGTGGCTGGAAGAAGTTATAATAATGTCACTGAGGGATGTGGACAGGTTTTGAGGGTTGTAATTGGTATTGTGGACTTGAGATGCTCAATAAGGAAGATGGGTACTTTCCCTGGGAGATGGCGCTTATGAGTGTTTTTCAGTTACTGGTCCTTCATTCGTTCTTGTCTTCAGGATTATGGGTGTTCACGGGAAGGTGCTACTGAATGGTAACATCCTGGCTAGACAGGATCATCATGACTGATGGTATTATCAATGACTGGGAAAGACAGCTGGTGCATAGCAGAGTGTGGAGCACACTCCAGTCTACATGGGATATTTGTTTATCCCGCAATAGCTGCGGGATGCTGCCCACTGACCTCCTATGCATGTGAACCCTCAGGAGTCATCAGACTCTAATTCTCCACCTCTCTTCCACCTCTTCCTGGAGTACTCTTTCTCAGTGCTGCAGGAATGAGATGAGGCAGCTGCGTGTCTTCATGCCAAGTCCATTAGTGACCATAAAACATTTGCTCTCTGCAACTCAGATTGCCAAGGCTCCAACAGAGTGCACTTTTCCTTTTCAAAGTAACTATTTTTTCCAAAGACTATTGAAGGATATTGTGAAATCCAAAGCTATGCAGCTACCCTTTCTCTCTCAATAAATTTCTTCTTTCTCTTTTTGTTGTAATAACAATAACCTGAAGGCTTGCTGTAGACCAGAACATCCTTTTTGCTGTGTTTGTAGTGCAGAGAGTGGATGACAGAGCAATGCAGAGAGCAACAAGGATTCCATGTGGTAGACTGGCTGGCCTCACCCAGATAACATTATAGAGCAATGCAGAGGATAGCAGCAGTAGCCATGGGATGGGCTAGTTGTCACCTGCCCAGAATTTATGCTTTCATTGTTTCCCTCAAATGAACTGAACTCTAGCTTTATTCAGGTATCTATCCTTAGAATCACATACTCCAGGGAAAGTGGACATCATGCCTTTTGCCTCAGTTGACCTCTGAGAAGTGAGGGAGCATGTTAGCAATTGTTTCTGAGTAGAGAGAGCTATGGAGCTATGCTTTTCAGTGGACACTTGAGTGTGCTCACTTGAAGCTTGCTGTAGTGTCTTGCTACACTCAGAGGGTACAGCCAGCAACACTGAGAATAGGAAAGAGTGCAGACTGTAACTAAGGCCTCGGTAGCATCACTACAGCCATGAGCCAGCCCATGAAGACTGCTTTACTTTTGGACTCTCCCTTACTGCTTTATTCAGTTTGAGCAAGTAGGCCCATTTTCTTCAGCACAAAGAATCAAAGCTTGTTAAAAGAATTGCTGGGAATACCAGATAAGAACAAAGCTTTTAATGAACATTTATTAGTTATGTTTCTATTAGCTGTGAGAAAACACCATGACCAGGGGACTTAGAGAAGAGTTTGTTTGGGCATACAGCTCCTGAGTGGTAAGAGCTCATTGTGGCGAGGAAGCATGGTACATATGGAGCTGGAGGTACAAAGCAAGCTGCACGTATGGAGCTGGAGGAAGACAAGGAAGCACAGGGGAGAGAGGAAATTGGCACTGGGGCAGGGCTTTAAGATCTCAAATACCATTCCCAGTGACATACTTTCTACAGCAAAGCCATAGCCACCTCACCCACCCCCAATGTGCTACCAATAGGGACTAAGCATTCAAGTAGAGCCTATGAGGGATATTTCTCATTCAAACCACCACAAGCACACATTGCTTATAGATCTCATGGGCCTACCTGTAGGGCTGAGTTCATCTTTCTGATCCTGGCATGTATGCTTTCCATATATTTCTTACTGTCAAATCTCAGCATTTTCTATTTCCAATTCTTCTAAGCTGTGACCACCAAGACAGGGAAGAATTGTGTGTGTTTATGCATATATATTTGTGTTTGCAGGCATGTATGTTATATACTCATATGTGTTTATAACTATATCTGTCTATCTTTCTATGTATCTACATATCATCTATTTATCTACCATCTATCATCTGTCTGTCATCTATGTTTTATCTATCTCTCTACTGTCTCTCTACTATCTATCTATCTATCTATCTATCTATCTATCTATCTATCTATCTATCTATCTATCATCTATCTATCCTTCTGACCTTGGACTTTATAAACTTCTAATAATCATTTTAACACTTCATTCTTGAGGTGATATATGCTTATGTGTGAAACAAATATGGCAAATAGCTTACAAATAGGAGCTAAGGTTTAAAAAATAGTCAGTTAGTGAGTTGGTTTGAATGAAAATGGCCCCATAAGTCCATAAAAGGTGGCACTATTAGGAAATGTGTCCTTATTGGAGCTAGTGTGGCCCTGTTGTAGGAAGTGTGTCACTGGGAGCAGGGTTTGAGTTTCAGATGCTCAAGCTATGTCTAGTGTCTTATTCTCTCAGCTTCTCTCCAGGCCCAAGTCTGCCTGCACTCTCCCTTTCTCACCACCACTATGATAATGGTCCAAACTTCTGAACTGTAAGCCAGCCCCAATTAAATGCTTTCCTTTATAAGCATGTTTCCATGGCCACGATGACTCTGTATAGCATTGAAACCATAACTAAGAGAGTTAGTGTCAGATTATGGTACCAACAAGCTATTTGTTATCATCTCTTTCTTGGCTTGTTTACTTTGGAAGGGCTAGAACAAGCAGCTCCATCTTGTTGTTTTGAGGCAGGGACTGGTTATGAATCTCAGATTAGCCTGAAGTTTACCAACTTCTGTCTTTAGCTTTCCACATGGTGGGATTACAGGAAAGTGCTACAAAGACCACAATGGGACCATTTTCACTGTGACAATATCCTCTTCTTAGAACAATATATTTGGAGTACATTGCTGAAAAATTTCTGGGTAGTTTTGCCTCTACTGTCTGTGTGGATCTAATCTGGTTGCATGTTGTGGTTCACACAAGGAATCGTGATTCCACATGATTTGAATATGTGTCAAGTAGTTAGTATCAATAGACCCTATGTGGCTAATTTAAAGTAACACTGAGGTATACAAGAGTGTGTGGAAGGTCATATGTAGAGCCTTTTCTGTGTGTTGTGTGGGCAATAGCCCAGCATCTTAAAACTATTGCTTAAAAATGTCAATAGACAATAGTTAGTTATAAAGATAAAATAGGTGTGTATGTATATGTATTTGTAAGAATATATGTGTGTGTGTGTATGCAGATGTGTGCATGTTTGTGTGTCTGTATATCAAAAGCCATGACTCATCCCTTGATTCTGCAAGGCCCTGGGAAGGATTTAGTTTATGTTCTTGTCACATACATACTGATTTTTTTCTATTAGGATTTTGCCAGATGTTCCTTGGTTTATCTCACATCTGGCTCTCTGGACTCATCAGGATTCCCACTTACTCTCTTAGTCCTCCTTAAGGTTCTCTCTTGGTCTTCTCTGGGTCAGATATTTTCCATCTTCCTGGTGCTAGGTATCTCTACAGCATCCGTTCGCCTACTCCACTCATCATCAGGATTCATTGACTGCCTGAACTCTCTTATGTTTATTGGGAATAGTGAGGTGTTCCAAACAGGTCATCACAGATATTTTGTCACAGAGAACTAAAATGTGTTTCTACTTATTTCTAGGCACAGATCAGATCATCACACTAAAGCTACTACATTCACTGAGCACCACTAGTAATGATACATTGTGATTCCAAGCCATTGTACAATGAATCTCCCATGCATAACCCCAGTTACCCTGGGATGTGTGGCCATCCCAGGCCAGAGAGCTGCCAGCTTAGGGAGACTGCAGGTTACTAAGATCCTGGGCTTTTCATGTTACCAATTTGCTTTGTTTGTTTTCCAAAATAAACAGAGGGAATTGGGAATCTAGAAATCGAGAGTTGCTGCTGTCTAAGGCAGAAAATAAAGAATGTTAAATGTGTCATCTATCAGAGCAGGAAAGGCATTTTCAACTCCATTACATTTCTGTAATTAGGGAGTAGTAATCCAGACTTAAGAATACTGTGATTGGGTGTTATTTGCTGGGAGATGGGTTAAATAAGCAGTTATCTTGGTTTGATTGAAATTTATTTCTCAAGGTTAATTCAGTGTTTAATTTTAGAGCCATGTATCTCTCAAGGGGAAATATACAGCTCAAATTCCTTATTGGGTGAAACAATAATTCTTTTCATGAATATTACTTTATGATCAGTTTCTCAATACTGCTACAAATTTTATTAACAGCCCTTCCTGCTAAAGGGAGTCACTGGCAGTTGTGTGTCAGGGGTTATGGTAGATGACCTAGGAAACAAAGAACCACTTGATGGAGAATACTCAAAATCCACTTGGCCAGTAGTTCTATCTCCAAATGCTTTTGTCTGGATGGTAATCATATAGACTTTTATGTGCTCTTTTCTGTCTCTGGCATGGGGGAAGCTGTATAAAGGGTCATGTTTACATTTATTGAGCAGATGAGGGCTTCCATCTCATTCAGTTTTCTGTGGCAGAACTTAGATTCTGTTGCATGTAAAAATCTCCTAGGAGACTTCTCATAAATTCCAGAGACAGTGCTGCACCCCACACCAAACTCTTAATGAGCTCCCAGGATGTTCCACAGAGTGGTGGGGGTGAAATCAATGTCATACATGCCCACCTTGTACACTGGAACCTGATGGTCAGGAGTGGGTTACAGAGGCAAAATCTGAATGGAATTCTGCTCTGGAATGCTTTCACCTTTCACCTTTCACCTTTCACCTTTCACCTTTCACCTTTCACCTGTATATAGCCTCCCATGCTCAAACAAACAAAAAAACAAACCCTCATTCCTTCATTCCTTCATCCCAGATTGGGAATTAAAGTTAAGACCCATGACATGTAGGCAGGAACTCTACCACTAAGCCCCACCACCACTCCATCACTGGCGGATTCTAGGTAGCAACATTACTAGCCACAAGCTGATATATTTAAGTATCTTAGCACAGCATTTATGTTAGCACTTAGTCAATTTTCTATATTCCATTATTTTACATTTTTTTATTGGGGTTGTAGCTGATTTCTAGGCACTCTATCCTGGTGGCAAGGCAGTCATGCCGATCCGCTCGCTGTTGTCCCTGAAGCAGTGGCTGCTCCCCACCTTCCCTCTCCCTACCCCGTGTCAGGAGCCTGAGGAGTATTCAGCTATGTGGGAGCTTTCTTATTCTTTGTTGCATGTTCCTCTGTAGATACACATAGCTGCGACATGGTCATGGTTTTGTGTGTCTTCCAAGGATTTGTATATTGAACTTTAGTTCCCATTATGAGGCGTTAAGTGTGTGGAACTGAGTGCAGTAAGGCCATGACATTGAGAGGCAAGGCTTGTGGGGGCAGTTAAATACAAACACCTAAGATCGCCAGGCTAGAGCGGCATGTTTAATCTTGGTAACTATATAATGCTATGTAAGAAAACAGAGGGTGCCCACACATACTCACTCCTGTGCTCTTGTCTCTTGCCATGTATACCCCAAGCCACCTTAGTACTTCTCCAGGAAGAAAGCCATCTCTAGATATGAGCTTTGAACTTCCAAATCTGTGAGCTACATCACCTCATTACTTATACAGTTATTCAGCCACAGGCATTTTATTACTGCAGTGAAAAACTGGCCAATGCACACTTCCTGAAGTGGGTGCTCACAGGGACCCTGGCTTTCTGTGCAGAGCTGAAGAGCAGGCGCCTTTGCTCCTGTAGCTGAGGCCTTCAGGTGGCAAATAGCACCCCTGCCTGCTCCTTTCCTGGTCTGCTGGGTGGTGATCATTGACATTTAGATAAATAAAGGGGTGTGTTCTTGGGTCTGTGTAGCTAATTTCCTCTTGTCACTTACAAACCTCGGGAGGCTGCCTGGTGTGACAAAAGGCATTGCAGGGAAGTCGGAACTTTAAGGAGGAAACGAAGCAGTTGGCCTGTGTGAGAACAACTGGGTAGAGAACCCGCTTCACGTTCTTCTGATTGAGCTATCTGAAGGGAGAAGCCTTGCCAGTTAGGCTCCTCCTCCTCCCCTCAGGTTACACAGAGCACTGCTTGTTACTAAGGGTAAACACGTGCAGTGAGGATGGAGGGACTCAGAACAGAGGAAAGCAGGACCCAGGGGATCAGCCCTAGAAAACACCTTACAAAGAATTGTAGATACCTACCAATGCCAGGCCAGATGAGGGAAGAGAGCCCCTGTTTCCCATCAGCCGTTTTTCAACGGCCTCCCGGAGACTTCCTCTTCCTGGACCAGCCCTTGCAGGTGGACAGGTAGGCTAGCATCAGACAGTTTAGGCCATGAGTCTGTCTTGTTCCAGGCCTTTCAAGAACACGGAGCCCGGGGAGTCTGTCTTTGCAGACAGTTTCCAGCCTACAGTGTGGATGTGCTTCACTGATGATGAAGGCAGCTGGAACAGGTGCCTTGCAGAGCTGGTGGGTAAGGATTTTCTGCTAGCTTAATTTGAAGTATACAGGGATTCCAGAAAAACAACCATGCCTACAGGGAGGTAGCTTTTGAGAAATCTTGGTCTCTGCCTCATTCTGGTGATTGCTTGGCAGAGAGAGCTAGGAAACTATACAGGCAGCCTGCCTCCAATGGAGGAAGTCAGAACGTCCCTGAAAATGAAACCATGGTAAACACAGTGAACCCTGTTCCTGGTTGACAAAAGTATCTCAAGACACAAACAGACTTGTGGCAATGACCCAGGAATGTTACCAAGGGGTTAATTTAGCCTCTCTGGACATTAAATGTCTGTGGGAGTGTAAGAGCCAAAGCAGCAGATTGTGTGACAGATGAACGCAGGGATAACAGCCCATCTGTGGGCAGCCTGGCTAGTTACAGCATCAGGAGTGGCCTCCTTCTATGAAGTTTTAGCCTATTCCCCTTCAGGGTGGCTAGTGTCTATGGCTTTCTCAGGATTGACAAGTTTTTTATGCCTCAGATTTCCATCCTAAACCCAAATCCCAGAAAAAATGTGTGAGCTGGTCACACTAGCTGACTTGAGAGACACACTTGACTTTGCTCTTGTCCCCTCTAAGGGGCAGACATAATGGTTACTGTCCATGAATGAGTGAGACAGTAGCGTGGAGGGGATTTCCAGCAGACCCCTCTCTGCTCCTTACTGGAAGCTGGCTGCCTACATAGAAATGGGTGATAGAAATGGGTTTTGCCTCAGTTTCTAAAAGCGAGGGCCCTTGTGAAGTTTTGGCATCAAAATTTGACTGGAGTGACTGCAAACCACCTCTAACGATGCCTCACACTTTGTGCTATGCTTAGCTGCTCAGAACTGTCTTCTGTTGTGCTCATCCTCCAGATAGGAAGAAAGGTACTGTCTCTTGTAATTGAACAACAGGCTTCCAATGATTGGAGGAGGAGCCAGGGCTCCCCACCAGAACTTCTGGTTTCAAGCCAAGGCTGTAATGGTTTATAATCCAGTAAGTAACACTTACATGGATATATAACACAGGCACAACACACACAAATGTTTCAGTTTTCACTGAAGGCTTTCGTATCAGAAAGAAAGATGTGGTGGCATGTTAGTGAGTTCCACCTTTCAGATCGGATCTGTCTTACCCTCCAGTACTAACCCTGAGAAGGGCATTTTCTGGGCAAGACCTATTTAACTATTACTCCTCTTCTTGTTTTCTGTACTAGATTTTCCCAAGGAACAGAAACAATAGAACAAATATAAATTACAGTTGGGATTTATTAGATTGGCTTACACAGTAGGGGCTGCGTGGTCCCACAGTAGTTGTCTGAGCACTGGAGAGGCTCAGAATATGAATCTGTTCAGTTCACAAGACTGAATGTCAGAGCAGTGAGGCACAGTGTGCTTCTAAAGGCTTAGGGGATTCCTGGAGGATCATTGGAAGGGTCCACATTGGAAAGCTAAAGATGTTGATTCATTGAAAGAAGGCAGCAGCAGGAAACACAGAGTAAATGCACTCACCAGCAAGGAGCAAAGGCAGACAGGCAAAAGCAGCAATCCTCAACCTCTATATCTGGGCAGGTGCTGCCGCCCCTTCTGGGTAGGAACCCCTCAAAGACCAGTGTGGAAGCACATCTCTTGATTGATCTAAGATCCCATCAAACTGACAACCAAGACAAACATTCCCCAAGATAAGCTTCCTTTTGTGAGGCCCCAGAAAGTCAAATTTCCTGTGCAGAATAGTGATGTTCTGCAGAACAGTGTGGGTATGTCATGTATTGACACACCGTTTCATGCACCAGACAGATGCTCTTTGGGTTCTAAGGGAAATCAATCTCTGTTGAAACTGTTCATTCTGATGCTTCTGGGTGAAAGCAGCCTGGATGGTAGCCAGCAAGCATAGCTGTGTCTCAATAAAACTTTATTTACAAAAACAAGTGCCTATCATTCCTGCTCTGTGTCACCCAGCCCGTTTAACTACACTGAGCATATTGTATGAGTCATGAATTGCTTTTTTGTACTTAAAAATGGAGGCTCAGACAGAGATAATGACAGGGATTGCCCTGCTATGTCATGGCTTTTTGGTGATTTACTTGTTTTCTGTGTTAATTTATAAGCTCTCGACCTCGTCTGTAGTTATGGTAACCAACAGAGTTTGAGACTAATAATTCCTGCAGAGCTATGACTTGCTATCATCCCTGGTCTCAGTGTGAGAACCCCTGTTGCCTGTATTTGTAGAAGGAAGACTTCCAGGACAGACCAGGGGAGAGCATGGATTAGAGATGAGCTGCTGAGATTTCCTGTGTGGAGTTAAGAAAGCAAATGGAAGTCCGTGGATCCTCAGTTGGTTTTGGAAGCCAGGCTGGCAATTAGGCTGAGTGAGGCTGCGCTTCAGGCAGGACGCTATTGGGCGAGCACAGATGCTTTCCCCAGAAACAGATGAGGGAAGTACACAGGGGATGCCAGCCTAGAGCTCGTGGGGATCCTGAGGCTCAGGAAGCAAGAAGGGGAGAGTTGTTACTAAGCACCAGTTCCCAGAGACCCATGCTCCATTTTATAGCTAGACCCCTTGGCATTCTGACTCATCGGTCACATTAACTTGTTAGTGCGTTTGTTTCCTTAAATGTCTTTCTTTTTCCTATATCTTTACCGTGTAGCCTAAGGCTCTTTGTCACCCTGGATAACGTTTTGTACATGGTGTGAAGGTTCATCTCTGTATATTCAATTTTAAATTTCGTACCTACAGAGTGCTACAGCCCATCACAGTCACCTTCCTTACTTGCTGATTGGCTTAATAAAAAGCCAATGATCAATGGCTGGGCAGGAATGGGGAGGCAGAACTTTCTTGTAGAGAAGGGGTCTCTGGGAGAAGGAGAGAGGGGTTTTGCCAGCAGGACACGAGAGGAACAGACTTACCAGGGCTGTAAGAGAGGTAAAGAACTAGCCCTGTGGTAGGATGTGGGCTACAATGGGATAATTTTGATGAGCTAGGTGAGAATCTCCCTAGCAGGGATGAGGGAATCCTACTATATTATTCTTTTTCTTTTTTTTCTTTTCTACTTTTGTGCTTTCAAAGCCACCAGTGACTTCTGCCTGCTCTGACTGCTGACACTGTGGACTTTATAGATGCCTTAAAGTCAAGTCAGAGAAAATAGAATGTCAAAGGAATACATCACTGGAGTGTGGGAAGATCATGAGTTTGAAATAAGGGGCACCTAGCTTTGGCTTGTGACCATCCCATGTGCCGGCTTTGTGGTCATGGGATAGTAGTGTGACTCCCTTGAGCCTGACCATTTTTGTCTGTAAAACCACAGAGGCCTTGGACTGTCTCATTGGACTGCAGTGGAGCTGGAAGGAAGAACTGCAGCTAGATGTCATGGCATGGCGTTGCCAACATATTGGGACCTTGCAGACGCAACTGCAGAACATCATCATCTGAGTTGGAAGACGGAAGGGTGTGGATTGGTTTAGTGTTACCAAAGAACATGTATCTGGAGATTCCCAAGAGCTGAAATTAGTGATTCAGTGAAGCACAGTGAGACTGGGTAGCTTCCCAATATCCTGGAGAAAGAACTCTGAACATTTGAAGGGAAACAGCTGGCTCAATGCATGAGGTAAATATTTCATCTGAGAAGTGTTCTTTATGTGGGTGTGAGCCTATCCTCCCAGCCTTCCTGGTACACAGGAAACAGTACCTCTCTGCTACTCAGCCCCTCTGTCTCTCTCTTCTCTGTAGTCTTTTGGTCATGTTTCTGTCCCATAATTCCTCATGATGGAATTCCTACCTGGTGATTCATGACACAACAGACCCTGAGGACATCTGACCCACCCTTCCCCCATTCTGTGTTTTCTATCCTGACCTGAAGGATGACTTTGTTGAACTTCTATAATATGCACTCTGAAGGAACAAGTCTTGCCAGTCCTTCCAGCATTTCCATGTGAATAACAGAACTCCTAACTGACACTTTGAGGACAAATGAGATTCATCTGAATGGAGCCATAGTGCTCTCAACTCCTCTGCTAAGTTACAAAGGGCAGCATTTGATGCCTTCAAGCCTCTAGGACAAGGATAAAGTCCACTGGGCTTCTAATGAAGGACACATTGAGTCAAACATTGCTCTCTGACTGGAAGCCTCCTGGGACATGCCATTCAGGGTGTCATTGCTTCCTACACATGGTAGAGTATGTGCTCACATGTCCAGGTTGGGCACACCATTTGACCTTCGATACAATCAAAAATTAGTAAACATGGACATGAACAGCAGGATTTTGCTGCTATGATAACATACTGCCCTTTTATAGTACGTTCATCTATAGTTAAGTAGAATAGTATCCATCTGGGATTGTAAGCTAATAATAAACTCTCTTTTCCTTAAGTGGCCTTGATTATGGTGTTTTATCACAGCAACATCAAAAGTGACTAATACAATGATCTCTACTTTCCCTAGCCTGGCTCCTGTGACATGGTGTGGAAATCCCATTGGCTCTTCAGACCAAGGACAGTCCTCCCTGTGCTCATGGCCCTTTACACAAAGCTAGTATCAACTGGATTTCTCCAGCCCCCCAAAACTTGGTAACTGACAAATGGATGGAATATTAGTGTTCCTGAGAGCCATGGAGTGGCTTTGAGCCAGAGAAAGCACAGGGACATAATAAATACTGTGTCTTGATGTCAGTGGGTGTCCTGCACGGGACCCCAGAAATATAACCCTAAGAAGCTAAATCCTGATTTTTGATCTAGGGCCATGCTGGCCTTTCCTAAGGTTTTCAGTAGAGTGGAAAACAGAAAATGACAAAATCAAGTTCAAGTGATCATCATTAGGGTTTGCCTCACACTGGTACAACAAGCACACCAAGCTAATTAGCACATTGGCGAGCCTGATTAGAATGAATGTCAGGCTTGATTGCATGTCACTACTGCAGACTCCAAGTGAATCAAAGTTGAATAATCTTCATGTCAATGGAAAGTAATGAACTGAACCCGTGAGTCCTTGACAGACTCCATCCGTGTCTGTCCTTATTCCAAGTCTACACCCATCTCCAGCAGGGACCACAGCTTGCTGAAGCCCCAGGACAGAGTCATCCACATGGGGTGATTCCTGGTTGGGAGTGGGTCTGGAGGGTTTGCTGTCATTGTCCAACGACACTCTCAGTACTCATGAGGCCTTCCAGACAAATGGAGGAGCACACTGTAAGCCCTTTTTAGGGGACAGAGCTTGGGGTATTTGGAACAGTCCAGTCTCTGGGGGTACTCATTTGAGTTTGTTCAATGAACAAATGAATGAATGAACAGGTGAGTAAAGGAATGGAGTTGTATGTATGAGTAGAAGTGTTCAGGGGACACTTACATTCCTTGCATTTCTAAGTACTGGTTGGCGAAAGGAAGTCATGCATCTTCTCACTATCACCCTGAAAATGGGATGTGCTGTTCCCCTCATGATCAGCTCCACATTGCCCACTGTAGGACCTAAAGGGAGTCAAGTGAGTCTCCTTGTTCCTTCTTCCTCCTCACCAATGGGGAGAAAATTTAAGCACAGAGGACACTGTGATTAACAGCACATACAAAGTGCTTGGCAGGCAGTGGGCACGCAGTTAATGCTGTTCTTCTTCCTTAGCCAGGATTTCTGAGGAACTGAGTGGTCTGCTGAAGGGCAGTATTTGGAGAGTCTATGGTATGTTCTAGGTGTGAAGATGTGGTCAGTGGTTTTTACTCATTCCCAGGAGGAAGATCATAGAGACACAGACTGCTATGGCCTGAGGACTCACTTCCCCAGAGCACACAGCTCAACTGAGAGCGGGAGAGAACTGCTTGGTAAGGTGAAATGTCCTCAACCTTCTCTCTGGGTGATGGTGCCAGGTCTGTCCCCTGCGAGCTGGAGAAAGCCCTGCTGTCTCAGCATGAAGGCAGAGATGTGCACAGAGGACCTTGTGTACCAGTGTTGTCCCTGAGGTATGGCTGAGAATGTCACTGCTTTAGATTATTGTTTCTTGTTGGGGAAGACAGGATCAGTCCCACCTAGTTCTCTTCCATGTCTTTAGATTTTAAATCAAGAATGACAAAACATCTAAAAAAATAAATCACCGTAAAAGAGATGGTTATAATGGTCAGAAAGGGCCGGAGGTGGGCTGGGGTCTAACAGCACAAGGCTTCCTTCTCTTTTTTCTCTTTTCCCTCAGCTCTGCTTCCAAACCTCATCTGAACTCCACTCCCTAGGCTATGCAAGAGATGAAATCCAAATCACAATGGTGGATGAGGTTATGGATGAGGCTGGTAGTGTGGGAAAGACCTGCTCAAAAGAGTGGAGAGAGGGGTCCTAGGAAAGCAAGCTGGGCAGTGGGAGGGTCTCTACAGAGCAGTGCCTTGCCATGTGCCACCTGCATTTGCTGGTCTCCATTCGTACATACAGTATGGCTGTGCAATTGAGGGGAACAGAGGGCTCTTACAGGGAAAGAAGGAATCAAAGATAAAGGGGAAAGTCCATGAAAAGAATAAACAGAAGGTTCCATTCCCTGGTGTCTTTTCTTAGGTTGAGGATGCCTTTGGTGAAAGGAGTTGCTGAAACATAAATACTTCAAAATATGCTCTCAGATGTCTGGGTCAGAAAAGTCTGTGGAACTGGTGTTCACCTGCTCACTGTGAAACAGAGCCCTGCTTCTGCCCCCAGTGCCTGAAGGGAGGAGAGGCAGCAGCAGCTGGGGCTGTCCACAAACTGCTGCTGGCCAATCTAGAGGAAGGTCAAAGGGCACTGGTGAAACCCTCTGATAGAGTCAGAGAAGATTTGGTGTGAAGGAATGTTCAAATATTGTGCTAAATAATGTAACATTATTGAGATACTCAAATTAAAGGGATAATCAAGGTGGGAGATACAAAACCCCACCTGTGATGTTGCATACAGCATTGTTCTTCAATCTACTTGGATGCTGACAAAGAAAAGATCTCAATATGACATTGTCACACATATATCATGTATCCTCCTCATATTTACACCCTATTTTCACCATTGTTAAATTTTTATTAGTATACTAGTTGTACAGAATAACAAATCAAATATTTTTCATGCATATATCAATTGTTTTATGTTTATTTATATTACTGTCTGTGTGTATATATGAGGGACGAGACCCATGTGCTACAATGTAGAAGTCAGAGGACAACTTAGAGGAGTTGGCTCTCTTCTACCATGTGGGTCCCAGAGACTGAACTTAAGCCATCAGGTTTAGAAGCAGGCACCTGGGTGAGCCATCTTACCAACCCATCATACACACATGGAATGTGTACTCTGATTCCCACTTCCCTGTGTATACATTAACATAGTTTTGATTTGTAGTCCCCTGAGGGCTAAAAAGGCTGGACGGTTTTCATCATGTATTAATTTGCCATTTGTGCTTGTTTTTGTTTTTTTCTTCCCTCCTTCCCACCCTCCCACCTTCCCTCCATCACTCCTTACCTCCCCTCTCTCTTTCTTTTCTTCATGTTAGGATCAAACCTATGGTCTTAACTGTGCTGAGCAAATGCTCTGCCACTGAGTTATCCTTCAGTCATATACTATGTCTTTGCAAAAGCATCTGCTCAGTTCGCATATACGTTATTTATGCATTGTTATTTTGATATTTTTGCATTCAATTTTTAAGTTCTTTATATATACTGGATATTAACCCTTAGGCTGCCTAGCTGGTAAAGATTTTTCCAACCTTCATTTGTTGGGCAGAAACTTTTTATCTCTGTATAATCCCACTTGTCTGTCAATTCCCACAGCCATTTCATGAGTTATCAGAGTAAACAGTGTCTTATGGGCAGGGCAGGATCACTGCTTCATGAACTCGTAGCACCAATTGCTAACTCCATATGCCCTGCTTCATGACTCTCGCATCGGATCTCTTTCGTCCTGTGCTCTCATGGTTGTGCCTGTGTCCCTCTTCACTGTGTGGAATTCCTTTATGTTTCTTCTATAATATGGCTTATGGTTATAAATTACTTTATTGACATATATCTTAGAAAGCCTGCTTTTCTCCATCAGCTTGCTGGATATGGTGACCTAAGTTGAGAATTATTTTCTTTCATTATTTCATGGTCTCTCAGCCTTTAGGGCTTTTACTGAGATGTGTTATTGTGATGATTTCGCCTTAGGATATGAGGTGGCACTGCTCTTTGTGGTTGCCCATATTCTTTCTTTGCACATTTAGCATTTGATTTTATGACAGCCCAGGGAGGATCTTTTTCTTGTTATACCCACTGGGGTGCTAGACAGCTCTTGTGCTTGCTGCCTACTTCTTTTCTGGTATGTTATTAGCTCGATGACTGGGTTTTCTATGCCTTTAGTCTGTACCTGATTCTATACTAACAATATATGAGTTTGTTATGTTCTTATCCCAGCAATATTTGTGTTCATAGTTTCTTACCTTTTTCACTTACTACTGAATGTCTTAATCCATCAGCTTTGTCATGCTTAATTTTTTAAATTTATTATTATATTTTTTACTTTTTTTACTTTATATCCTGCTCAAAGCCCTCCTCCCAGTCATCCCCTCCCACAATCCTTCCCCTTCCCCCTCCCCTTCTCCTCTGAGTGTGTGAGGACCCCCTGGGTATCCCCCCACCCAGGTGCATCAAGTCTCTGTGAAGCTAGGTGCATCCTCTCCCCCCCAAGGCCAGACAAGGCAGCCCAGGTAGAAGAACATATCCCACATACAGGCTTTTAGGAAAGCCCCTGCTCCAATTGTTTGGGACCCACATGAAGACCAAGATGCACATCTGCTACATACATGCAGGGAGGCCTAGGTCCAGCCCATGTATGTTTTTTGGTTGCTACCCCAAGGGTCCAGGTCTTTCCATACAGTTCCCATCCCCTCAGAGGCTGCATTTTTGTTAACTTGATGCAAGTTAGAGTTATCTGGGAAAAGTGAATCTCAGGTGAGAAAACATCTCCATCAGATTGGCCTGGTTGGGATCTTCATGACTGGTGTGGGAGGGCCCAGCCAACTGTGGGTTGTAGCATCCCTGGGCAGTAGTCTTGGGTTGTATAAGAAGACAAGGAAAGCAAGCCATGTAAAGCAAGACAGTAAGCTGCATTTCTCTATTATCTCTTCTTCAGTTTCTGCCTCCAGGATCCTGACTTGAGTTTCTGAATTTGTTCCCCTCAATGATGAGACTGATTAGGATGTGTAAGTCAAATCAACCCTCCCCTGCCCAAGTTGATTTTGGTCATGTTGTTTTATCACAACAAGGTAAATCAAACCAGGACAATCTGCAAACCCTAACATATTTTCTGTTTCACCTAGCTTGTTAGTAAGACTTTCCACTAGATTTTTATTTGTCTAATTTTGTATTTCTAAGATTTTTGTTTGGTTCTTGTTTCAAAAATCTTTATCTCTTTTGTAAACATCTCTTTTATATCTTGTGTCATCTTCCCTGATTCATTTAGCTATTTTTCTTTATTGTCTTGGAATTCATTGATGTTTTATTAAACAAATGCTTTGAATTCTTTGGTATTTCACTAAGTTTAGTCTCATTGGAGTTATTTACCAGAGAATTGTAAACATTTAGATATGTTTTTCATATCTCTTAATATTTATTAGCTGATATTTATACATCTATTTGGGTGCATAAATTTTGTAGTTTTACTTGAGGATATTTTAAATGACTATTGTTGTATGTGTGCCAAGTCAATCAATTAACCTGTTAGTAAGTATAATTAATTCTTCTAAAGACTTTAATTTAAAAAAGTGTTGCCTCCACTGGAGTAGTTGTTTGGGTAAGAGTGAATATATCCTTCCCTGACAATCAGTACTTAGTTCCATGTCTTTGGGGGCTATGCTGCATCCCTTAGAAAGAAAACACTAAGGACTCTACACCCCTCTTTCTTTTATGGCACTGGTCACCAGGAGTTCAATGGGAGTGGTTTGAGAGCCCAGTTAACTGGAATAATTTTGCTTTCCTTCTTTCTCCAACAAGGTGGTATGAAATCAAAGGGTTCTTTTGGCTGGAATTTACTTTGAACAGCTTATTTCAGATCCTGTAGGGCCGTGAACACTGAATTAGGCTCTGTCTCTGAACTGGATCACCTCCTCTTTACTCCATGAATTTTACATGGAAGTTGGGGCAAAACTCTGAACTGTGAAGAGGGATGCAGTATTACCTATGATTTTCAGTGCCCAAGACTAGTTTTCTAAGACCTAGTTCTTATAGGCAAACCCCATTACTGGGTCAGTCCTTGACCTCAATTTATCTGGCCTTAAAACCATCACTCTATTAGGACAATGAGCTCTACTGTGGTCCAGGTTTCAATTTTCAATACAAGTCCCACTGCACAGACTTCTCAGTGAACTAATTCTCCCAGTGGCATCCCACCAGTGTCATGGATATGAGATGCCAAAGCTTTTAAGTTCAGACTCTATTTTAGAGAACCTGACCTAAGTTTGAACTCAGATAAACTAACAGGCTGGTACCTAACATTAGTTTCCAAGTTGCACCACAATGGTTTTCCTTTGCCCACTTGATGACAGGCATTCTGGCTGGGGTGATGTGTAGTCTCACTGAGGTTCTGGTTTGTATTTCCCTGATGGCTAACACTGTTGAGTGTTTTTATGCGTTACTGACCATTTGTGTTTCTTCTGAGAATGTCTGTTCGCCACTTACTGTCTTATGGTTGTCCTTCATCACCAGCCTTACTTCCCTATGGTGAAAACTCTAGCCTCACCCACCTCCTGTTTTCTGGGTTAATGTCAGTCTATGTCTGCCAAGGCTTGGTGATCTTTTAGACCCTAAATGATGGGCCATGTGGGGACCTGAAATTTCATAGTTCCAGAAATGGAAAATCCAAGTGCTTTTTCAGAGTGATTAAACTCCGTAACTAATCCATTATTGAGGTAATTACCTTTTAATTTGCTGAAATGTTAGAGCACAGCTGGCTGCCACACCAGGAAGAAAGCAACTACTTGGGGGTGTTAGAGTCAAAGGGATTAAACTGAGACTGACAAGAGGAGAATGTTGGGGGGTGGGGGGGAGGTGGACTGAGTGTCAGTGCTGCAAGGACACAAACATAGACCATGTTGCTCTCTTCAGTTTCCCTCCCTGAATGACCACAAGTCACAAAGGATGATTTTGGCAATCACTTCCCCTCCACAAGCTGAGCCCCACCCTGTCCCCTGCCTCCCCTTGGAAAGGGAAGCTTGATGTGAAGCACACTCTGTGTTGAAGCTTAGAAGGTCTGGTTAAGGAGACACCATTCACAGAGCATGAATGAGGACCCTGAAAACTCTTGGAGGCTGAGTGGAACCCTGGGACAATCAACAGGAACTCTAGTTAGCACTGTTCATGATGAAGATGTGTCTCAAAGCACCAGCTACCTGTCTGTAAGACAAGCGGAAGATGTTATAGATGGGGAGGAAGGCAGGATAGAAGAGAATGGAGTTGAAGGGGCATTGTATGTCCCCCAACCTCTGAATGGTGCCACTTGGTGGCATCCTTTGGTTTTGTCTTACCTGGCTGGAGACATAGCACTGCAGACATAGGACCGCTGAGGTTCAGAGAAAGCCACATGTGAATCCCTTGTTCATTTTTCAGCTATATCACCTTGAGTCCACCATATAACTTTGAGGTATATCTCAAATATACTGTTGGAAATTTAATATATGTCTCACATATGAGAGCTAAGTTAAAGTTGAAACACTACATGTGGTGAAGTATCTCAGCTTCAACCTGAGGTAACGCCCACTCCACCCTAGGGCTTTCAGCATCTGGTGATGGGGTAGCCTCAAAGTAAGCAAATTCCCAGGGGCTTTAAGGGGAGGCAGGGATGACAAACTTAACTTTTTGTGTGGTAAGAGATCAGTTTGTAAAAGGAAGCCACTTAGAATTCTAAGGAAGTAAGCCTTATAGTTTTAGAAATTTGCAAATTATCCATGCAAGCCTGTGCCTTCATGTCTTAGGGGCAGTGGTTGAAAAAGGAAGTCAAAATAAAGCATCAGAGACAAAGGAGAAAAAACCCATAAAGATGAGCTGGACTCCATGGCTGTTTCTCTCACCCATGGGCAGAGGGTTCTCTGCTAAGATATTGATGTCCCATCCTCTGCAGCCAGAGCATCTTGGTCCAGGACAGGGTGAAGCAGAAGGAAAAGACCCAGTGGAAGTTGAAAAAGTAAACTATCTGCAGCCCTCACACAGCCAGGTGAGTCTGCTCTTGGAGCAGTGACATAGTATGTGGCCCAGCACCTCATACCTTGGAGCTTAGCAGAACTGCTCTGTGTATATTTGTACCTTTTATTTTATTTTATTTTTTATTTTTTATTTTTTATTTTATTTTATTTTTTTTTTTTTGAGACAGGGTTTCTCTGTATAGCTCTGGCTGTCCTGGAACTCACTCTGTAGACCAGGCTGGCCTCGAACTCAGAAATCCGCCTGCCTCTGCCTCCCAAATGCTGGGATTAAAGGTGTGCGCCACCACTTATTTGTACCTTTTATATCTAAGTGACTTTCTCTGTATTCAAACTAGAGCCACATAAGGGACTTTGAGCGTGTCCTTTCAGCTTAGAGAAGTTGGTAAGCGAAAATCCTTTATGAATAATGCCTTAGGAGGCTGCTCAAAGAAACAGAACACAGAGCACAGAGAATGGGCCACAGCCTGGCCTAGACTTACCAAGGATGACAGGAAGCATGGGGTCCGTGAGGACAGGACAGTTAGACAGGAAAAGAATATTGACAAGGGAGTAATATGAAAATGATAATAATAAAAGACAATAAATCAATAATAAAATAAGAAAAGAATATGGACAAGGAGATAACAAAGAAGAGAAGCGCACTCCAGATACTGACTTGAAAATACTAATAGATTACTAACTGTAAATTTTGCCAGTGATGCAGCCAGACCACATGGATTTATTTCATTAGCACCAGTAAAACCTGATGCTTCAGAGTCAAATGTTCCTGTTAATGTCTCAGAAAACAAAAGCAATCACACAGATATCATGACAGCTAACATGCTTTAAAAAAACAAGTATCTTTTCGCTAATTTCATCTTTTATATCTGTTTCATGTCTGCTAGGAGCTGAGTAACTTTTCCTATGGAGGGCTCCTGCTAACCAATAAAGACAGAGCATTTCCTACCACAGTGTCCCGTTTGGAAATGGATGGTGGCGGGCTTAAAGGGAAGAGAGCCTTGGAAGAAGGACCTGGGAGGACATTTATTGCTTACTGCATGAGTCCTCCTGACCCCTTATTTCCACTTCCAATGTGTGACATATAAGGATCTGAACATCTGTGGCTGGAGTACCAACCTGGCAAAGTAGGGTGGAGTTCATCTTCGTGAACAGTCTATGCATAGAATGAGCTGAGAACAAGGAGCCCCAGGCTTCACCAGGCTTCACCTCAGAAGCTACATGTTTGGGGACCCCAGCTCTTAAGGTTGTTCACATTGAGTGACAGTTGTCACATGGCTAAACTCTCATGACACATGACATTTAATAGACATACTTTGTAATTTTTTTGGTAACTGATGTTTCCCTTTTAATTCAAATAAAACAAATTCACTTACAAAGTAAAAGGAAATTGGAGGCTAGTATCATGAGAAATTACATCATCCTTGAAAGCTCACTATTATTGTTAGATTTATGAAGTAGTATATAGAGACAAAAGGCGGACAAAGACCAGAACCTGCCCTTCAACAGATGAGACTGTTTATTAGCACCCATAGCGAGGGGAGCCTCTCTTCCTTGGGAAACGGAGGGTCTGCATGGGGATGGGGAAGCTGGCTGGGACCCTTTATAAGTGTGGGGTGAGGGTACTGGGTGTGATGAAGTTGTTGCTGCTGTAAGGAGCAATGTGGGGTTTACTATAGCTCCTTGAAATTGTTCGCTGAAGGTGGGCAGAGGATCTTGGGATACAGGCTGTCCCAACAGATATTTCTCTCTGGGCTGACTGAATAAGGCCACCTATAATCTCACAGGAGTCCTGTTTTATAACCGAGGCACTCTATCTATTACCATTTTGCTGTATTTCCTTCCAGGTAGTCTTGTCATCTAATTACCAAACTGTTGATTTTTCTAGGTGTCTGGAGTGGGGCCTAACATATACTATATATATGTCATATATATGAAGTACCAATGTATTATTTATTATATATTATTTATTTTAAAAATTACACTTCATAATTTTTATAAATCATTTTAATAATTAACATAGAATTCTCTTTGTATAATACACATACACACACACACACACACACACACACACACACACACACACACATATATATATATATATATTTCATATCAAAGTGTACTGCCACGCAGCATTTAAGGATCCCCGGCATTCCTTGTTCTGGACTGTATAAGTATCTTTTGTTGGATGTTTGGTCATTTTCAAGTTCTTGTCATTAGAAAGAATGCAAATATACACATCTTGAGGCTAAGTGTTTTCATATGCCCTTAATTGTTTGTTTGTTTTCTTTTGTTGTTGGTATTTTTTTTTTTTATCTCAAGGCAACTCTAAGAGTGGAAATGCTGGATCAAAGGCTATATGCACTTTAAACAGTAGTCTTCTGTGTCACCAAATTGCTTTCCAGGAAGGTTATGTCAACTCCTTCCTGTAGCAGAAAATTTGACTTTGTCTTATAATACTTCCAGCAAAAGAGATTCCTGCCATTCCTGATATGTAGAATGAACATATGTCTTGTACAATGTGTACTGGGCCAGCATCCCCCACCCCTGCCCCCACTGCTAATATCTGCAGGGTGATTAACATTTCAGAAAGGAGTCATGGTAGCCAAGGTTTGCTGAGACTCTCTGGCAGTTGTCAGCAGTAGGTCATAAGGGCACCAACTGAACTCAAGTCCCAGG
>CM052708.1:96388474-96445646 GCA_028551405.1 Uromys caudimaculatus
GGACGCACACACATACACAAACACACACACATACACAAACACACAAACACACACACACACAAACGCACACACATACACACACATACACAAACACACACATACACACACACCACACACACACACAAACACACACACACATACACAAACACACACACACACACATACACAAACACACACATACACAAACACACATACACACACACAAACACACACACATACACACACATACACAAACACACACATACACACACCACACACACACACAAACACACACACATACACAAACACACATACACACACACAAACACACACACATACACACACACATACACAAACACACACACACACATACACATACACAAACACACACACACACGCACACACACACACATGTACACGTACATGGACGCACACACATACACAAACACACACACATACACAAACACACACACACACAAACACACACACACATACACATACACGTACACGGACACGGACACACACACATATGTATATATGTATATATTTGACGAGCCTGGGAGAGGGAAGCAGAAGCCCCGCCCCTGAGAGGGAGAGGCCTAGAGTAAGGGGCTGGATGAGAAGGGCTGGGGGGAGCCACAGGTACTGAGTGAGACTTGTCCCAGGTTTCCTTGAGACACATAGTATCTACTCAGTTTAGAAAGTCAGATTTACATCAACTGCCTGTGTGGTTTAGAACCCTAGGTTGCCATTGTTAGGGTCTGAGGACTGGGAATAGTCCACTATGAAAGCCAGGTTCAAGCCAACAAAAGTTTCTTTATTCGAAAAGCTGACATATCAGGGAAACAGCTGGGTTTGGGATCCAAACCGTGTCAATGAGAAGCAGAACAGAGCAACCTTTTAAGGCAAAAAACAAAACAAAACAAAAAGCAAAGCAGAAGGGGGTAAGGCCAAGGTTGGGGCGACCCAGCAGGCATACACTGTATGCTTCCAACCGTTTTTTACTCCTGGCATCCCGGGCAGGTTACTGCTTGTCAGATACTCAGAGGGCTTCCCTGATAACCTGGTCTAGATCACAGCCAGCCAGCCAGAGCATTCATGGGGTTTCCATCCTAACTGGGTGGGCGCTAACCAAAAAGGTGTGGGGTGGGACATTGTGGTCGAGTTCATAGGGGCACCTGGGGCCAGAAGCTGTTTCTGGAAATTTAGCTGATTCTTAGAATTCTGCCTAGGACAAGATGGAGGCTATATACAAGATGGGGTTTCTGAGGCTAAAGTGGCCCCTAACACCTATCAGAGTCATGGTTCCTTTCACTTTGGTGAGAGAGTGGTGGATTCTCAGGAAAATAAAAAGAATTCTAGGGTACTGGAGCTGCAGATATGTAAGGTTGAGGTTTAGAAGCCTTAGCTGTAGAGGTACTTCCTAAGATTAGAGTTCTTAACCTCCAATGAGTCAGCCACTGGCCACTGATGGGTTCAGGGGTCACATTGTCTGAAGCCTTCCCTAAGCAGTTCCTATAGCCAGACATTCACATAGAGGAAGTCACAAGGAAAGTGCTGCTGCCGCACTGTGAGGTGCCCTGAGGGGTTGAGGTGGCACTTACAGTGCCTGTCTGCTTGTTTAGTGATGCCACCAGCTGCTCCCTCCTGCAGGCTAAGACTTTAGATAACTCAGCAGGCTCTCACCAACTCTCCCTTACTTCTGTGCTGTCAGCCAATTGCCCCAGCAGAATTATCCTCTTGGGTTCTGATTAGAGAAACTGAGTCAGGACAAAGGTGTTGCTAAAATCAAGTGCAAGCCTCTAACCTGGAGCAGCACTCCAGGTCTAGAAAGCAGTTAGTTAAATCTTGTTTAATTTGTAATCATTAAAATTGATTCCTTCCAAATTCTGGTTGACATTATAACACTGAATACTTCACCCCAGGATTCTGAAAGGGACTGCCATTAGTAAGTGGTTGATATTATTTGGATAGTCTGACCAACAGTTCCTCTTGATCTGGCAGGCTCATTCTGTGACACTGCAGGAAGAATGCCTTTGATATACACTGGTTTAAAGGGCTTGATTAGTAATGTTTTTGTGTTTATATCAACTTCTCTGGGAGCAAGAGAGGTTGAACTGATTTAAAGGTCCCATGTGGGGAGTTCATGAAGTGCTGTTTCCGGAAGTTATGGATCCCGCAAGTGGTTTTTGTATTCTCCCCCAAGTCTGTCTTTTCAATCTTGGTTTGGTTTCAGCTACTATGCTAAGCACCACGGCTGACAGGTAACTTGGAAGGGAAAGCATTTGTTTCATCTCATAGTTTCCCATCAAGTCCCATTCCCAAGGATGCCAGAGGGGCATCCTGGAGGCTGGAACTGCAGAGACCACAGAGGAAAGCGGATGTCTGGCTTGTCTGCAGAGTGCCAGGTGGACACCAGCCTGGACCCAGTCTGAGGTCCCCTTTGGCCTACAGCTTTCTGTGTGCTGGCCCTAGGGAAAAACTTCCCAGATTTCATCTCGATGCTGATTTCTCATCAGTTAAAGCTGATTCTTTAGTTCTCACCATCCAGAAAACACAGATTCTTAATTCAAAATGCAGAAATACCCCTGATGGAGTCTCTGAGGGAACCTCAGACACCAGCCTTGCTGACATCGCCAGCATTTGAGGTTAGAAGTTTTGAACTTTAGCACAGAGGAGTCCCTTGTTGAACCAGAATATATGTCTTTGCTGAGGACTGTCAGCTTTGGGCCTATGCCTGTCTTTTCTGGATTGCCATCTAAGGTCTGAAGCTGGAAAGAACTCCCACCATGATTCAAGATTGTGTATTCTCCTGGAGAATTTGGCCTGACTTCTAGAATTACACAGAATGTCAAAAGTATTGTTGATGGCTTCCTAAAATAACAGAAAGAGAGAAAGTAAGTTAAAGACTCTCAAAGTAAATTCCTCCACTGTTTATTTGTGGACAGAACATGTCTTCTTGTTTTCTGGACCTCCTCTGTCAAATATGAGCCCACAGAAGGTTGGCACTGCTCTTTTTGTATGAAAATTGTATGGTGAGGGTAATAGAGCTGTCTGAGAATGGTAAATAAAACATCCAACCCTAAAGAAAGTATTCCAACATGTCTCATTTGCGGTTTCAGGGCCACTTTATAAATTTAAAGATCATTGGGACACCCCACAACACAGAGTTTTTGCATGTTATATTAGGAAAATTCTTATCATCAATAAAATCATTGCACAATTACATACTATTTTATGCCAAATGTCTCTCTGTTTTCCCAAAGCAAAGGAGAAGAATGTCTTCTATTTGCATTTTTTTTGAGTTCTTTAATTTCTGTCTCCATAGAAGATGGCTGGGATCAAACCTACTTTTTTCTATTGAATCTGCTATGGTCTGTTGTTTTCATTGAAGGATATGAAAAAACACATAGAGCATGTTTTTTGCATATGTATAACTCAGACAGATAGGACCATTACATATGAAGGCCTCACAGCATTGGTATAACCCCAGGGAATCTCAAAACCCACATCGAGAATCAGTGCCCTAGCACCCAAGAACGAGGAAGGGTCAGATTTGAAACACGGAAGATCCATTTTTTCCAAACAGTGAAGGGCTCACTGGGAGCCTCCACAGTCAGCCACACACAGAGCAAAGATCTGCCATGTCTATGTAGGAGGCGGCCCACAGGCTGTAGCAGCTAGTACACTGAAAACTAATGATAAAAGGCATATACTTATTGTTAGAAATGTGTATGAATTCCCAAGAAAATGATCCCACGATTCAAAGTATTTTGACAAATCAAAATTTTACCTTTGCATCAAGGATGCACAGCTCCTTAGATATCAGGGCCAGTAAGCCACTCAGGAGGAAGTCTGCTGAGTTTTCATCTGAAATTCAGAGGGTCCTGTGCATCATTCTGATTGGTTAGAACAGGGCCTCACATTCTTACATGATTGACTAATTTAAAGAATGGTGAAGTCTCTAGGAAGAAATGAAACCCTAGCATATATGTTGATTTCAGGTATTGGTGACTCAGAGTTTCACCAAGAAGCGTGGAAGTGTGACCTTGTCTCAGCTACTTCAGTTTGTAAAAACCGTTTCCAGGCAGGGCCGCATTCTCAGGCTTGGGTTGGGAGGGAAGGTATATTGTTCAACTCAGAATAGGTAGATATGATTCTCTCCTCATTTTTAGAGTAATAAACCAGACAATGGGAAGTAAACTTCCCGAGGTCACACAACTAATGATGGCAGAGCTGGGATTCGAGCCCAGGACATGAGGGGCCAGAGTATGTTCTTAGCCAGTGTACTATATTGCTTCCTAAAAGGAGAGTGGCTAAGAATTAAACTACTGGTTTTTGTTGGGGACACTGCATTCATTGCAAACTGGTTTTCAGAAAGAAGTTTTTTCTAAAAGGACTCAGTTCCAAAGTCCGTGTGCCGTCGCAGAACCATTCCGGTTGACTTTTAGGCAGGAAGGGCTTGGACAGGACCATCTAGAATGCTCAGAAGTGTGGCTTAGCACCTCTGCATCAATGCACTCTTGCTGATGTGCTAATTTAGCAAATGAGTGGCTTAACATAAATTTTTTTATTTTTCCGTTAGAGGCTAAGGAGTACTGAATAGTTTCCATCTGGCTAAAATCAAGGTGTCAGCAGAGTTCACAGGGAAATCTATTCCCTGCCCTTTGCTTGACTCCATGGGCCACTAAAGGTCACTTGCTGGCAACCTGTTCTCCTAGCTTTGAGGCCAACAGTATAACATCTCTTTGATTTGAACTGTTCAGCCTCCTTCTGCTATCCCAATGTCGCTTTTGATTGTTCTGGGCTAACTAAGGGAATCTAAAGTGATCACAGTACCAAAATCCCCTTTGCCATGTGACATGACTGTCTTAGTTTGCTTTCCATTGCTCTGATAAAACATTTGGACAAAAGAAAAAGAAAACACAATTTGGACAGGAAAGAGTGTATTTGGCTTACATTTTCATGTCACAGCCCACCACTGAGGGAAATAAGAGCAGGAACTGAAGTAGAGATGCAGAAGTATGCTGCTTACTGGCTTACTCGCCATTGTGTGCTCAGCCTGTTTTTTTATATAACTCAAGACCACCTGCCCAGGGGAGGCACTTCCCACAGTGGGCTGGGCCCTTCCACATCAATTGTTAATCAAGAAAATGCCCCACAGGCCAGTCTGATGGAGAAATGTTCTCAGCTGAGGTTTCATATATATATATATATATATATATATATATATATATATATATATATAAGGCATATATATATATATGCCTTATTCCTTACTGCATATACTTTCCTTATCCCTTACTATATATACATTCTGCATCCCTTACTATACATACATTCCACATTCCTTACAATATGTACATTCTACATCCCTTTATATATATATATATATATATTATATATATATATATTATACATATATATATTCCACATCCCTTACTGTATATATATTCCATATCCCTTACTATATGCACGTTCCACATCCCTTACTATCTTGTAACGACTTAACACTGAAGCATTTGTCATCCCAGAGTTCCCCAAACCCTTCAGCATCAGCAGCCCACAGTGGTAACTCTGCTTGATGCTGGATGGCTAGCTGATCCAGTTTCTCCCCTACCTTCCCTGTCCTCCCTGTATGCTGGAATACCTACCAGATCAACTTCTTCCATTGACCCTTTGTCATAGAGGAACTTGGATGAACCATACTTCCACCAAATCCTCAATTCAATCTCTTTAAGGGTAAAAATAAACCAAGGAGAGGTCTTTACTAGAAAAGCTAGCAGAGATAGGTATGAGGAGAAAAGGAGAAAGGATCTAATCATACATGATGAAATGGTTCTTATTAGGACCATTAAAAGTTGTAAATCTGAGCCTAGAGTCAGGGCAAGCATGACGTAGGAAGTCACTATAGGGTGATTTTACTGAGAGGACTGGCATATGTTCTGATTCCTAATCAGCCCAGACAACCTTGTAGTTTGTATCCTAGAAAGAGGTTGGCTGAAGTCTGACTTCACATATTCAGCTTGCCTGTCACTATTACGGACACCACATGAGCCAGGACACTTTTCTATAAATCCCGTCCCCTGGAAACTCCCCAGGAAGATCTAAATGAGTGCTCTGCTTCATGTTCCTGAAAGACTCCTCTCCCATAGACTCCCAGGTAGTGTTGGTCCCCTGGGTACATGGTAGTTTCCATTCTGCGTCATGCATCAGGGCTCACACTCAGTCCTGACTTTCCTTGTAGCCAACCACAGAGCTGTGTCTCTCTTGTCTCCTGCAGTATTTCAGTCATGGCCTGACCCAGCCATACTGCTTGCTGGGAGGGCTGGGCTCTGGCTCTCGCATAGCACTGTGACCATGGTGCTTCTAGAAGCTCAGTCTTTTGTTTTGCTCCAGCTTCTTTTTAATTTGGATACTCTGGAGCCTTTGGATGAAAATCTTTTCTATCCTGTCTACATTTTACCTCAGAGTGACCCCCAACTTCTCCATGTTTCCAAGCACTTCTATTAGATCATTTGCTTAAAATCCAGACAGCCATTAGCTTACCCCCTTCATTGAAGATGTCTCATTGTTGATGGTAAAAAAACAAAAACAAAAACCAGAAAATTGGTATGTCTGCTAATAAAAGCATTTCCTTTTTATTTTATTTTATTTTTCTGAGAGTATCTGGTAGACATGGCCTGATTCAATATTTGAATGTAATGGCCTGAGAATTAGATTTCAGAAAAAAAAAATAAACGAGATTGATGGAAACACTGTGCCCAGGATCCAAGCCATCTGCGGGAGTGTTCCATTATCTGTTTCTTCACTTGAAGAGAAAGATTCATTTCTGCTTTCTCTGAGTGCAGCAGAGGGAAGGCTGAGGTTTTGCTTGAGAAAGCACTCTTATTATCCGCTCCTATTTTTAGAACTTTTAGATGGCTGACTTATTGATGTGAGTTTATAATTTAGGCTTAGAACCTTCAGAAATGAGACTTCCCTTCGAAATTTCTCATGCGTTTTTAGCACAGAAGAAAATTTGGGGGAAAATTTAGCAGAATCTGTCTCAGCACTAGAGTTTCAAAGCCATTCACAAGGGAAAGAGGACTGGTCCAGCCACTTCCTAGCACCATTCTGAAAGATCATGGCACATAGGTGAAAGAGTTGGGGGAGTTCTGAGTTTTATGTAGTTAACACTTGCTTATCCAGCATTCTTGTGATGTTTACTTCCTGTATAGGTGGCATATTAGGAGTTTATAGTTGATATTCAGGGCATGTATGGGAGATGTTACCAAGCAGCCCTTTGGAAGCAAGCATGGTAGCTGCTGCTGGCTGATAGAGGGAGGCCATCTACCACTCCCATAGAAGTGCTAGGTGCTGCCTGACACCGATTCCTCTGACTTGAATACATGCCCTTTTCAAAACATAAATTTAAGACTAATCTCTAGTGTGGTAATATTAAGAAATAAGGTCCACCAAGCCCAGTAAACAGGCCTGCCATCCTAGCTGCATAGAAAGCTGAAGCGGGGAGATACTGCTCCAAGTTCAAGGTCATCCTGTGCCATTTAGTGAGAGACCTTGCCTCAAAATAAAAATAAAGGGCCTGGACATACAGCTCAGTGGTAGAGCATTTGCCTGGCACGTGGAAAGCCTTGGACAGATGAGAGAGAAATGAGGTTTACAGAGGTGACTGGGTCATGAGAGCACTGCTTGAATATATAGGATTGTTGAATTAATACTGAAAAATCTATTTTCCTCTCTTGCCATCGGAGGACACCAACAATGTCACCCTGAGCAACCAGTTCTCATCAGATTCTAAACTGACTAGAATCTTGGCCCTGGACTTCTTAGCCTCAGTGCTGTAATGGGGACATTCTGGTTATAACTGAATTTCTGTGTGTGGCATTTAATCACAACAGCAGACTAGACGATGATGGATCAAAGACTGTGATGGATGTAAAGGTCTCCATCACAGAATTTTTAGTCAATGGCTGAGGCCTCTTCCTCCCTTTCAGTTTTGCCATTGGCCACATTGATAGTTCAGAACCAACACTCTCCCCCAAATTAGTCAGCTCCAGATTCGCCCATCCTCCAGGGTCTCGGGACTATACATGCTTCAGTGGGCTCAGTCTTATAGCCCGCCCAGGTAGATCTTCCTGCTCCTTTTCTCTACCAACTCACACGTGCAAGAATCCTCAACATGGAGTCATAGGGAGCATAAACTAAGTCACGACTATTTATTTTGTTGATGAATCTTAGGTGTTATCTTAATATAATTCATATTCATTGGTGAAACAAGAAGATAAAAACAGGATACAAGGATTGCAAGGATGAATAAATGATTCTAGGCTCCAGAAGTTTTCATGGTTGACCTAAGCAGATGTTTATTTATTTACAAATGTGCTGTGGCTATCACGTTGTTGGCCCTCCGCAGACTCTGTCTCTGTCTGTATCGTACTTCTTCACCACATTAGTATTTTGTCAGGTGTTGTGCAAGCCGAGGCTTAGCATGGGCTTGTCTATGGGCCTATGCTTGCCAGGTTCTTTAACCTTTAGTTCCTGATGCTCTAGCATTGGGGGCCTGATCCCTGGGGACACTACCTCTCAAGGACCAGATGATTCCTCCTGATAGCAAGTTTTTCCCCAAAGTGTGACATTGACATACAAACCGACTGGTCCAAAGCTCATTCCCAGTGTCCTCATTTGTAACACTCCTAACTCCAAGCCACTGCGGCCCTGCCCTGAAACCGCCATGTGCCAGCCCTGTACCTTGTAATTACCTGTACTCTCCAAATCCTAAGCTTACTCTGTGTGCCTATTCTGCCTCAATCCATTTCTAGGAAACCTCAGTAAGGGTTCCGGGTCATTGAAATGGTTTATCTTTACTTTAAGCATAACTGGACTTAGAACCACTAGGAGGCACATCTATAGGTGTGTGTGTGTGAGGGCACTTTAGAGAAGGCTAACTGGAGAAGGATGTAGCCAGAATGTGACTGTCACCATCCTATGATCCAAGGGATCAGACTGATAAAGGAGGGGAAGAGAAAGCTAGAAGAGTGTTAACATTCTCCACTCTCTGCTTCCTGATCCATGGGGACCCGAGAAGTCCCAGCAGCATGTGCCAAGCTCTGTCATGTCCCTCATTTATGGGACCTTCAAATGAGAGCCACAGTAAATCCTTTTTCTATTAAGTTGCTTCCACCAAGCATTTTGTCATAGCAAAGAAAAGAATAACTGATACAGCTATGTTCTCTACTCTGTTTCTGCCGCTTCCGGATGGTCTGGTGCTTCTTTACATGGCTCTGTATCCATGTGCCTTCAAGGGCTTCCTGCCCATCAGCCTTTTGCTCATGGTCATTTCCTGCCTGAGTAGTTTATACTATCAGAGCCAATTACGTTTCAGAGAGTTTTAGAACAGGATTCATATCACACATCCTCCATAAAGGCAGTCCTCACACATAAAGCAGTTTAGGTGACACTGCTGCCTGAAGAGTTGAGAAGTCATCTAGGCATTCTGAATGTCACTGCAGAGGTAACCTCAGCTCTAGCCCCTGGGGCAGAGTTGCACATAAGAGCCTGCCTTCCCATGGAAAGCTGACCAAAATGGCATTGTTTTCTGAAGCTATTGAGCTTCGAAGTGGTTTCCATGCAGCAGCAGACGCCTTAAACAATGTGTGATCCTGGGATTGCCTTTGGTCCGCCAGAGTGCATCTCTCCTTCCATCAGTCTAACTTCAGCAATTCCACTCTGCTAACTACAATGTCTACTAGGGGGCCATGTCCCATGTAGTTAAATGGTTGTGTGTGGCCTACCCTCAGCAACCTCTCACTCTATACAGTAAGGACAAGAAGACAAATTTAGGACTGACACAGGTAGTTACTTATGGTTGTAAGGGTAAATATTCAGAAAGCAGTTGGATACTAGCAGTTCAACAAAGTAGTGGTGTTAGGTTTTGATTCTGTGAATCCATGACTTCTCTAGGGACAGATTCTTGGTTAGATTTACCCCACTAGGCGTCAGTCTCCTCCTACTGGTCAGGCCTTAAGTCTAGTCATACAGCTGTTGGATGCTTCCAAGATAGTAGTTCCATTGTTAGACTGATGGGCCCATTGTGAGCAACTGATGGTCACTGAAGGAGGCAAAGTCAATTTTCATGATTAGGGTCCTTTTTAGGTTGCCTGAGTTCAAGTGGTCATCTCTAAGCACATATGGGGAGCAGTAAGTGGTTTCACCAGGTCTTATGTAAATAATAATGTTTATAAAGGACAAGAACGTGAATTTGAAAGGATGGTATGGGGAGCTAGGAAGAGTTGGATGGGGAGAGAGGGATGGATATGATAAAAATACTAAAGTATAAGATTCTCAAAAATAAACACAGTAAGAAGAAAAAATGAATAAACAAATGTATACATAAATAAATAGTTAAATGGCAATACATAGATAACTACATGAAGTAAACGAGTCCAGTCTGGCTCTTCCCTCTCCCCACATGGAGGCTTAAGCAGGCTCCCTACATTTGGTTGTGTGTGGTTGAGCCCTGCAGTGTCATCCGATCCCCGCGTAACTGACAGTTTAACAGATAATGTCTTGATGCTCTATTACTCTTTAGATTCTTTCTTTTTATTTATCTTGCTTAAAAGTCAAAACAAAAACAAAAAAAAACTAAAAAAACAAACAAACAAAAAACAAAACAAAACAAAATAAAAAACCTGGACACTGGACGTGGCAAAGGCCAGGCCTTAGTGAGTTGCTGTTCTCCAACAATGTAATCAAAGCATTTCGCATCTCAGCTTTCAGACTTTGTTTTTTAAAATAAAATCATGTCTTTTTTATAAGTTTGCTCATTAGCATAAAGAACCACAGCTATATTTTTTGCATCCGTTAAAAAGATCTCCAATGGCAAAATATCCCATCACATGGGCATTCAATTCACACAAGCAATCAAAATTTACAAACTTGGGTTCTATGATTTTATTACAATACTGATTTATTTTAATAAGCACAAGATTTAACACTTCAAAAAAAAAAAAGAAAAGAAGAGAAAAGAAAAAGCTAGGACTAATAAGATAGTTACAAGAGCCACAATGTCTGACTGAGGATCTCATCAGCAGAGAGTGCTTCTGGGGCTTCCAGGAAGACATAAGAAGGTCACAGAGAGGCCCAGGTTATTTGTGCTCAGGGTTATTGTTGTTAAAGAAGTTTCAGCAGAGTTGTGATTCAGGCTAAAGTTCTGATTCTGCCCACATCCTGAATGCTCCCCAGGAAAAGAGAACTTGAGAACAGGCAGTGGGAGGTTTTATATTTGTTCACGTTGAATATGGGGAATTAGGATTAAATACAAATGTGTTTCTTAAGTAACAGCAGCTCTCAATTCATTTCATTTTACTTGGAATGGTTTAAACCATCAAAACTAAACATTTTGTTACATTCAATAATTAGAAACACTTTATAATCTCTAATAACTGTATAACTAACTTCAAAGAGACAGTATGTGATGAAATGAAGCAGCACAGAAGATACTTAGTTCTTAAGTGGGTTTGCGGCCACACTTTGAGTCTACTTCACAGACACTTCTCCATCTACATGGTGTCAGTCCAATCCCAAGTACATATAGCCTGCCTTTTTACTGTGATGGAAATGATCAGGCTGGAGAGCTGGCTCGGTAGTTCAGAGTATTTGCTGCTCTTGAAGAGGATCTTAGTTCAGTTCCCAGCAGCCACATGCGGCCCCTGACGATTACCTGTAATCTTAGGAGATCTGAGATCTGATGCCCTCCTCTGGCTTTGTAGGGCACCTGGTTCTCTCTCTCTCTCTCTCTCTCTCTGGTTCTCTCTCTCTCTCTCTCTCTCTCTGGTTCTCTCTCTCTCTCTCTCTCACACACACACACACACACACACACACACACACACACACACACACACACACACACACACACACACACACACACACACACACAGAGTTATTGTGATAAGTATTCCTGAGCCTGATACAGGGTGCATTCATCATCATGGCATTGTGTACCACACAGGCATTTGGATGTTTAGAGGGCTTGATAAACACTGCTGCAGCCCTTCTAGGGGAATACTGTTCCATTTTGGTAGTGGAGGATGTGTTAGACACTCCCTGTCACATTATCATTGCTAATATTTTTATTTTTACAAGAAAGATTCAATCTCAATATTTTAATTTCCACTTTCATTACAAAAGAGGCTAAATAAGTTTTACATTTTAATGTACCATTTTGATTTTTACCTATGACTTGATCATTCATAACATTTAAAAATCTTTTAATTTGTATATACTATCATGCAATCAGAAAGCCACATCTTATTAGCCACTCATTTTATAAATTATGAGAGTCTTTTATAGATGACTCTTATTGACTTGACCCAAAACCAAAAATGTATGCCATGTGCCTTGGGAAACATACATTTTCCTTGGTAGAAACCCAAGAGCTTCTACAGTCCAACTCTCTTCAATCTAGGAAGGAAAGGGAAAACGCTGCCTTTTAAGATGAAAATTATTATGCTGTTGCAACAAGAACACTGAGCTTGGCTCCGCCCTCCTGCTTGACTGACACTTTTCATTTATTCTCTACTTCCTCCCAATTGTCTTTTCTCCCCAGAAAACTGTTTGTTTTTTTTAAGATCAAAATAAACAATTATATTGAAAGTCAAAAGTCAGAATGCAGTCCATTCATTACCAGGAATTTAGTATGAGCTAAAACCAGAGAGATTCAGATAAATCCTTGGACATGAGACCCACGATGTCATAAATGTCCAATATAGGGTATTAGAATGTGTAGAGTTTGATTATGTCACTGACATCAAGAGTCTACACACATAGACCATGGGAAACTTCTCCCAGACTCAGCTTTAGTCCACACATGAAACAGTGTCAGTGTCGGTAGATCATTTTCTAATGCTTGGAAAAGTGTCAGACATAGAAAAATTCTGGAAAAGAAAGCCTTGATGTTGTCTCAAGACCATCAGGGACACTGAAGGCACCTGCTGAGAAACTGCTGCACTGGGCTGCTCCATCACCCTTGGTGTCTGAGCCTTTGGTTCCAGTTTGAGGAGGCTTTTCTCATTGGGTGGTCTAGCACTTACTTTGCTTCTAAGATGCTGTGGCAGTAGGGACCAGCAAGAAGCTATTTTGAGAGAAAATGCTGAATGTTTTCCCCCTTCTACCCTTCCCTTGATCCATCTCCCTCTTTAACTTTCCGGTGGCTGTTTTCAGCTTTGCCTCTGCAGAATGAACAAGAGCTCTCTGGTGACCAGCAGCAGTCACCTTCCATGTTGTGTGAGCGAGGGCCAGTTGCATAGTTGAACATTGTTCACCTGGAACATTTGCTTCAGAGTTTAATCCGACAGTTTGAAGTGGTTGCTATGGCTACTTTGCAAGAGTGAATTGAAGTCAGATTGCCTATCACATGAACATTGCTGTTCTAAAAGGAATTATATTTTATATAAGGCACTATGAAGGAAGGCATTCTTCTCTGTGACTCTACTGTACCTTCCAGGAGGAAGAACTCAGCAGTGGAACCAATGATGAACTTGTTTTCTGGTGGCATCATGGAAGAGCCCTTGTCACAAGGCACCTATGTGACCTGGGTACATTAAATAATCGAGACCTCTAATTGGAAGTTGATAATTTTACAATTCTCAGATGAGTTTATCTAAATCTAATTGTCTTTTTCTTAACCAACATTTCTTCTAACGCATTTGTTACATTTAGATGTCTGTCTTTCAGTCTGTCTTTCATATAATTTAGTATGTTTTCATTTACTCCCTCAGACTTTTCTTATTTCTACTTTTTAAATATTTTAAATTTTTTATTCATTTATTTTATGTATATAAGTATACTGTAGCTCTCTTCAGACACCAGAAGAGAACATCGGCTCCCATTACAGATGGTTGTTGCTGGGAACTGAACTTAGGACCTCTTAACTGCTAAGCCATCTCTCCAGCCCCCTTGTTTCTGCCTCTTAAAGAGCTTATTTTTTGTAGGGAGGATGACATCCTTTAGTTTCATTACTTCTTTCTTGTCTTCATACTCCTTAAATGTGAGTTCTGGCAGTTGTCAGGCAACTTTCTAGAAAGTTCTTCTGAGCCAAGTAGGAGTCCATCCTGGGAGCCAGCTTTAGATGTCTCTTCCCCACACTCTGTGTGAGGATCTCTCAGCAGCGAGCCTCAGAACTTGTTTTTACAGGACCACTTGAGTAGCAGGCACTTTGGGCCACACTCCCTGGATTCTGCTTTGTAAATGCCATCGTTTCTTGTAGTGTCTCTAAGACTGTCAAGCAGCTGTCCAGTTTTTGACTCTGAAAATTAGACTTGGTATCTGAAAGCATAGACAGAGCTTGAATGACAGTAGCTTTAGTAATCAAAAAGGTTAGAAGACTTTGTTACGTTAGGTTAGACTGTGTTAGGTTAGGTTAGACTATGTTAGGTTAGGTTAGACTGTGTTAGGTTAGGTTAGACTGTATTATGTTAGGTTAGACTTTATTAGGTACAGATTAAGAAGAAGAGACACAGGATTTCGCTTTGTAACTTCAGTCAGCTATTACACAGGGCCATCGGCACTGGCCCTCTTGCCAGTTGAGAGTGCTACCTGCTAGCTCTATGACAGGACATTGCCTTCCTCGGCAGATACTTGTTCATTCTCCCAGCTCCACATTTCCAAGTGCGACTCCCCTGCCATTCAGGTTTGCAGAATGATCTCTTAGGAAAAAGGATCACAATGGGGGCTAAAATGCATAAATTATCCCATAAACCACTTAGCAAAACACTTGCAATTGCCATTCCTACTACTAGATTTAGTTGTGATGAGGTGTAAGTTCCATGCATATTAAACACAGTCCACCTTCTAGTCTAACCCCCAAAATGCTGGGAGATTGGGGAATATTATTATTTACAGTTAATATATGGGGAAACTGAGGCTTATGAAAATGAGTAAGTGGCTTGCCCAAAGGGCTACACTTAGTAGGCGCAGAACTTCAGCTTAGATTAGACTAATTTGCACAGCATCTGCTCTGTAGTTAAGCTGCTGTGGTCTTCACCATGGTAAGAATTTGGTATCACCAAATGTAACAGTTTGAGGAGAGTGTTTCTACCCCTGTTTGGTAAATGGGAGGCCTGAGGCTGATGTGTTCTGGTGCTGGTTCTCTTCTGGGCTGCAGTCTGGGGACTTCTAGTATACTCACTCCTCCATGGCAGAAAGAAAGCAAACTCATTCTTTCACTCTTACTGTAAGGCCAGGGGCACAGATTGTCACAGAATTCCCATGTCCATGCCCTCGCTGCTTCTTGACAGTTGAATCTCCAAATACCATTGTGCTAGCAGGTAGACACCAGCATGTGATAGGGAAAAATTCTCCTGCAGCAGGGTGGCTTTCTTCTTCAAAGCCAGTGAGACCTCTGACTTTAGTCTGCTCTGTGTAATATGACATCATTTTTCCTGACTGAAAGCAAGTCACAGGTTGGAAGGGGCCCAAACAAAGGCAAAACTCATTAGGTGTTATATTAAATTAGTTTTTCTTCCTTTAGGAATCCAGTTTAGAGAGGATGTATGTAGCAGGTGACAGAAGTTAACCTTTCTCTCGGATCGTAAGCCTGGTGTCACATTAGAATTGCCCAAGGAACATTAACCAAGTGGCCTTATTCCTACAGAGCCTGATTTCTTGAGTCAAGTATGACCTGGCCGCCACATCTCACAAAACATCTTCCTGATCTAGGCCGGGAAAACTGGACTCCTCTTGGGAAGGTTTATAATTATAACTACTCAGGACATATGAGGCAACCCTGGGAGGGTTATGGCTTGAGTGCAAGGCAAGCCTGGGCAACTTAGTGACCCTTCCCCCTTTCAAAACAAGAAGTTAAAACTGGTTGGAGTTGTGGCTCTGTAATGGAGTACTTGCTAACTTAAGAGGCCCTGGTTTTAATCCCTAATATTGAAAACAGAAACTAGGGCTGGAGAGATGGCTTAGTAGTTATGAGCACTGGTTGCTTTTCCAGAGGTTCTGAGTTCAATTTGCAGCAACCAGATGTTGGCTCACAACCAGTTATAATAGGATCTGATGCCCTCTTTTGGCATGCAGGTGTACATGCAGATAGAGCACTCATATACATAAAATAAATTAATAAGATAAATCTTAAAAAGAGAAAGCAGAAACTAAATATTAACCACAGATAAATCTAGCCAGGTTTGGGAACCCTGGTCTATTGTAACTGCTTTATTTTACAGATGTCAGAGGACTCAAGGCCCTGGTAAATTATGTCTTTTTGATATCCACATCCAGAGGGCATGACCTTGGTTTCCTAAATATGACATGCATTCCCAAAACTTAGAAAAAAATATATTACCACTTGCACACCAGTCAGGGTTTCTCTGAGTAGTCCTGACTATCCTGGAACTCTGTAAACCAGGCTGGCCTTAAACTCAGAAATCCTCCTACCTCTCCCTCCCAAGTCCTGAGATTAAAGGCATGTACCACCATTACCTGGCAAGAAAAAGATATATGTAGAATTTGCCATGAGATCCCTCAAGAATAAAAAAAATCTTTAAATTGTAGGCAGATTTAGCCAAATCAGGGCAAGTCTTTCTGTTGTATAGACAGCTTAGTACTGACATGATTTCTCAAACTGTTTGCTGTCCCCAGGTTCCAGAGAGGGAAAATATAAGTAAGTAAAACATAATTGTAAGGTCGATAGAAAAATAATCTCTGATGTTTGGGAGAAACAATTTTCCTCCTGTGATTTAAACCATATAGAATCTGATGCTTCTGTAAGAGGCTACATTGTATGACATGGCTAGAATGGGTGTGTGGGCTGTGTTGCTTAGAAAGGTGGCAGACGTGTGTTCACGGTGGAATATCCTAAATCCACAAGTGTTGACAAAGCCCACTGAGGACTAACGGATTCTGATCTCTGACCTGATGATTGGTGGATAAGAACTTTCTCTGCTTTTGCCCATGTCTCCTCACTCTCCTCAGCCACCTGCCCACCCTGTGCTGCCATGGAACTTATCACTTAACACAATGCTTTCTGAGTTTGGATGAAAAGTGCTGGTCAGCAGAAAAAGCCACAGATTCCTAGAGACACCACATTCTACTGCTGTCACTGCGGTTTAGGAAGTCTGTATCCTGTGTGCATCCATATCCTGGACCTAAGGCTTGACTGGCTTGAAACTCATTCTGGAGGAATCTGGAAAAGCTGCCCCTTTGCTTGTCCACTGAGGTCTCCCCATGTTGTGGCTAAGATGATGGAATCCTTTTGGAGTGCCACGCAAAGAGAACAGAGGTCCATCAACAGAGGACTAGCCTTGTATGCTTGTTGTTCCTTTAGCAGGCTGCTACCAGTGACCTCACAAGACTTTCCAGATGGTGACAGTGGAACTAGTTGTCCTCAAAATTCCCCACAGACAAGCTCAAGAACATGAACACAACTGCACGAGTTGAACCCAGAGTCAGAGTGAGTGTGTTATCTCTTTTGGACTGCAAACACAGTTAAACTGAAATATGTTTGCAATTTCCAGAGAGTCCTAAATATACAATTAAACAGCAGGTAATCATGACAATCACTGTGGAAAGTGGCATGAATCCCCAGGAGCTTGAAGGCCATAGCAATTATGCTTCTGCTGTTTATTCAGGGATTCTTCTCTATATGGCAACTTTCTCTCCTCTTCATTAAACTAGTTACAAGTCACTGAGAAATGCAGCCTCAGTCTGGATAGATGCATGAGTCAGAGAGGAAGCCATTTATATAACCAGCTCTCTGGCCTGGTGCAGGGTAGCAGAACTGAAAGGCTGAGAGATGTCTCTCAGAAGATTGGGCAATGGTGCAACCTCTGTAGGATTCTGCCTTAGCCACTGCGTTATGCTCAGTTCTGGATTACGGAGAGAAGACACAGACCTTCCAGAGAGAGTTATTTCTGTTCTTCATTCAGGTGGTTGCAGATAAACTTGC
This sequence comes from Uromys caudimaculatus, assembly GCA_028551405.1. NCBI lineage: Eukaryota > Metazoa > Chordata > Mammalia > Rodentia > Muridae > Uromys > Uromys caudimaculatus. The sequence goes on from CM052708.1 coordinate 96,406,401, forward strand.
CATGGAAAGGCAATTTTATTCAGATCTGTTCATATGGTAAGATGGATCATCCATAACCTTCTGGTATAAATAGATGATTAATAAAATTAGCAAGAAAACCATATGCTAGTAAGACGGCTCAGCAGGTAAAGGCACGTGCTGATGACCTGAGTTCAGTCCCTTGGACTCACATGATGGAAGAGACAACCAATTTCTAATTTCTTCAAGTTGTCCTCTGACTTCTGTGATATGCTATGATCATATAACCATCTCTCTCTCAGTTTCTCTCTGTGTCTGTCTCTCTGTGTGTTCTTGTCTCTCTCTCACACATAGTCTCTCTCTCTTTCACATACACAAAATAAGTAATTGTAGTAAAAATTAAATTAAAAATGCATGCAATCCACTTAGTACAGTGTTTATGTAATGAAGGCTTTATAAAATTGAGTCATTGCTGATATGATAATTGCAATGAAGACAGTATTAATGACAATTCTTGCTTCTTGTTCTTGTTGCTGTTGTTGTTGCTCTTCTTCCTCTTCTTCCTCTTCCTCCTCTTCTTCCTCTTCTTCCTCTTCCTCCTCTTCCTCCTCTTCCTCCTCTTCCTCTTCCTCTTCCTCCTCCTCCTCCTTCTCTTCTTCTTCTTCTTCTTCTTCTTCTTCTTCTTCTTCTTCTTCTTCTTCTTCTTCTTCTTCTTCTTCTTCTTCTTCTTCTTCTTCTTCTCCCATTTCAGGATCTGTGCCATCAGCATTTAACATATTTTTTACATTCCAAACAATATTACTGAACAATTGTCACCATTACCATTTGATAGGGAGCTATAAGCAAAGGAAATGTAGTGGACTGGCCACCATAGAGCCAGAGGTGAGATGAACAGGTAGGAGATTAATTCAGTTTAGGCCAGAGTAGAAAAAAGTCCAGGTTTATTGAAAAGTATGGGTACCCCTTCTCCCCTCAGGGTGGTGGTGGCTACAGGCCCATGAGGGTGGAGGGAGCAGAGGCAGGGGACAAGGTTCTGATGGCTATGAGTTTGACAGAAGGACTTCTGGAGAGAGCTTCAGTGAGATGGCTCTATCTTTTTGCTCTAGAGATAGGGTATGTCCAGGCTCTTTGGGGTACTGGTGGAAAGGGGTGATTGGTCATAACACAGTACCTAGTTATCATATGAATGGGAAGGTTGATTTTTTTATAACACAGCACCTAATTACCACAGGGGCAGAAAGCTAGATCAGGACTTATGTACTGAGTCATGAAGCATTTGGAAAAAGCTCTGCTTAGGGTCATCCTTCAAGCAAGATCAGGCATCTGCTCAAAGACACTCTCCAACCAAGGTCATGTAGAGAAAGGGAAGCCCTGCTGAAAAAAGGAGTCCTTCATTTTGTGCATAGGTCGGAGAGCTATGCAGACATGGTGGATGCAGCCTTAATAGCAGGGTTCTCCAACAAGAAAGACTACAAGGGCTGATGGGTGGGCAGCAACAAGGATACTCTCTGTGGCATTACCAATGTTGCACGATCTGTCATCTCTGCCAGCCCAGGCTGTGTTATAACCTAGATTTCATCTCAGCTTCCTGCAATGGCCTCCCAGGGCCACCTTGAAGGATCTGATGTTGTTACTCCAAAAGACTTTCTGGATCTATAACCCAAATGCTTCTTGCATTTTTCAGACTGCACAACCAGTACCATGTGGACAATGCTGGTAAGTTCTGCTGCTGGTCCAGGTGTTCTCCTTGGACCACAGTTACAATAGACTCTGGGTGCCTTCAAGGCTGAATCGGAGAAAACGCTTCCCTGGATAGGTATTTTGTAGCAGGAACCACTTCAGATTTCTGCTTTCAAATGAATTTACATTTTCACAAGACAGAACCCTTGATGGGTGTGGTCTTGCCCACAGAGCCTTTCCTACTGTCCTGGAATAAAGCAAGAACTTTCTTTTTATATTTCTAATGAATGCTCTATCTTCACCTTCCATGCCTGGAATTTTAAACTTGCTTACATTCCTTTCTTTGTAAAACTTCATTTTTTCCCCATTAGTTTGTCTCATCTTAGGCCTGAGTAAGAGCAGTAAGCAATAAACTGAGCCCAGTGCTGCCAGGTCCCTTGCCCCACCCCCACCCTCATTAATTTATTGTCTTTGAATTCAACCTCACTGAAAGCCTCAGGACACAGGCCTAATATAGTCACAGTTCTTGCCACAATGTGACATGAATATCCTGTAACTCAATTCCTAATAGAATCGTTGTTAATCCCAGAAACCTCAGGACTATGGAGATTGTCTCATGAATCTCCATTGTCTGTTTGTCTCTTGAGTCTCCATTGTCTGTCTGCTTAGCATTATGGTTTTCCAAGCTGCTACTGAAATAGTCCATTGAATTCTTCTTACAGTGTTCTAGGCCATCTCCAGACACAGTTCCAAATTATTCCCATTTTAATAAGCCAGTTCCTGAGGCCTGTCAGCCACATTGTCAGGCTTACTTCAACAATAGCTCCACTCCTGGGTATCATTTTTTGTTTAGTTATTTTTCTCAGTCATGGGTTGAGGGATGTAGTTTATCATAGTGGGGGAAATGAAGTGACCTGTGAGGTGACTGGTCACATTGTGTCTGTAGTTAGGAAGAGCAGAGAGGTGAATGAATGTTGGCACTCTGCTTACCTGCTCATTTTTAATCGGAGAAACACTCTACCTCATGCAGTGGTCCCACACATACCGCAGCTGGTTCTTCCACCTCACGCAACCTCCCTGGGAATTCCCTCACAGATACACCCAGAAGTTTGTTGGCCCTCAAGATTAACCATCCCAGGAGTGAAGTCACACACCCTGACCCATCCAGTCTGTGAGCTCCAGATTCCAGATTTACTTATGTCTCTTTGATTGTAATGACATCTTTGGTCATTCTGTAAAATTTCTTTTTCCGAAGTTATGTCAATTGCTGGAATTTTCCACTTTCAGTCCAGTTCTTTCTTGTTCTACTATCCAATATTAGTAACCACACTAGATCCGTTTCCCTGATTTCTTTGTACTCCGTCAACACTGATGCCACCCCCAAACCCCTCCATCTTCTCCTCTGAAGGGCTCAGGTAGTGCTTTGAAAACAACCTTGAATTTAGTGAATGTGAACTCTAAGAGAAACTATCTTTCTTTTGGCCAAAAGATGTACCTCAGTTGTTGAAGAGGCACAGACAGCTTGCCTCTGCACTTTCGAGCCTCCTCCAGAACTTCCCTTCCTCCTGCTCCTTCTGGAAGCCAATACAGAGCTTCTCTCCCCTCCCCGGCCTTGCAGAAAAGGCCTGGTCTGGCGCCGAAATATTGTTATTCCCATTTTCATAATGATGCTCCCTAATACTCCCCCCCACACACACACCAGGAGTGACAAAGAAGGGCTTAGGGACAGACATACAACAGCACCCCTCAGCCCCTATGAAGACTGGCACTCTCACTGATAGATGGCCAAGCACTTCCCAGCGCAGCTGGCACTTGTCCTTGGGAAGAGCGAAAACTAAACATCCTTGAGAGATAAAATGCCTCATGTTCGAGCCCTGAAAAGAGGGCAATTAAGCATCCACAGACAGCTGTGGCTAGCTGTAAGAACACACTAGTTCCTGATAGCACCATAGAGTTACTTCCCAGGTCAGAAGAGCTCCCCCTCCCAGTTGCGTGATTCTTCCCGCTGCCTGAACAAATGATACTGTGTTTGAAAGATGACTTCCCTTGTTACCTCTCCTGCCACCCTAAAATCCGACGAATCCCTGATTATGCTTGTATAGAAACACTAAGCCCTCTGGATGTGGAGTCGCACCCCTCTCCCTGTGCCAAGGGAAGGTTTGGGATCCGAGTTTGACTCTAATAAAAAGACTCTTGTGCCTCTCTGCATTGGTCTGCAGTTCTTAGAGTTTTCCTGGGAATCCTGCCGAGATCTGGGCATACCAATGTGAGTCTGAATCACTGCCTCATGCAGCTGCAAGTCTTACTGTGCATCTCTGCACCATGTACCTGTACTCAGTGCTCTTGCTGTACCCTGATTTTCACTTGTAATGCAGCAGAAAACTGGATGAAGGAAGGAGGATGAGGTTCTCCTAGAGTACTTTCAACCTCAGTGTTTGAGAGTCTGTGATTTGTCTCTTCCCCAGAGATCTGGAAGGTTCTTCAGCAATACTTGTTACATCCTTGAAAGAATGAACATTGGTATCGTCTGATATTTTATGTTGATGAAAAGTTGGGGAATTCTCCCTAGATAGGCTCAGTCCCTGTCTTCTCCAGGCCTGTTAGCAGCTTATGTAACTCCAGTCCTATTCTTTTACTTTTTTCATTTTTGAATTGTTCTTCTCTTGCTGGTAGCTTTCTCTTTCCCCAACCTTATTCATGTTTTCACATTTTTTATTTGTCCTTTTGAATTTTTAAAAATTTTTGAGATTATAATATAATTACATCATTTCCCTTTCCCGGTTCTTCCTCTAAACCTCTTCATATACCCCCCCCCTTTCCAATTCATGTCCCCCCTTTCATTAATTACTATTATGTGCAAACGTGTATATACGTTCCTATTTAGGAATACATATGTTCTTAAATATAACTTACTTAGTCTGCATAGAGTTACTTGTATGCATGTTTTCAGGGCTGACCATTTGGCATTAGATAATCAATCAGAGTGAGCTTTCTAGGAGAAGACTATTTTCCCTGCTCTCAGCACTCCTTAGTTGCCTGTAGTTCTTTGTTTAGGATGGAGGTCTTCTGGGCTTTCCCCCACCCATTTTGGCATGTCTAATGGTGTCCTTATACAGCTTGTTTAGGCTGTCATGTCAGTGAGACTTTATGGGTGTAGCTTTGATACAGTCTCACAGCAAGCTCCTTGAACTTCTGACTCTTAGAATCTTTAGACCACTCTTCCACAACGTTCCCTGAACAGTAGTTGTGTGTATCCATTGAGATTAGGCTCCACAACTCTCCATTTTGATTGTAGTTTTCTGTAATGCTTTCCATCTATTGCAAAGAGAAGTTTTCTTAATGAGAGGTAAGAACTGCACTTACCTGTGGGTTTAAGGATAAATATTTAGAATATACTTGGGGGTTATGCTGGTTTAGTAAATTGGTGGTTGTAGGTTCTCCTCCATTGTCTGTGATTTCATTATCTCCATGTAGGCAACTAGGTTTCCATTACCAGGTGTGATTCCCCTCTTGTTCAGCAGGGCTTAATTCAGTTACAGTGATGTTGTTTACTACCCAGGTATATATGCCGTTACTGTACCTTAGGGTTATTGTGCCATGCTGGTCACTGTTCATACACATCAGAGCTGGATATGACTGTTGGTTTCTTCCCTCCTTGTGCCCTTTCCCCAGCCTTGAACAGGCTAAACAGACCTTGAGGGCTTGCCACAATGAGTTTTATGACCTAGGCCCAGTCGTCTGGTGTTGGACGGCTACACCTCCTTTAGAAATTTGCATGACACCTTATTGAGAGTAAAAGCTTGTCCTCAGTAGCCGGCATTCAGGTCAGTTCCAGCTTAGAGGCCTCTGGGCTGTGTATCTGAAGTGCATGATGTCTTTCACAATAGAAATTTACCTTCCACAACCAATGGTAATACCAATAGTCTACAATGTTTAGGGAGTCTCTTAGACAGCTCTGACCAACTCCAAAGAGGACTTCTCATGCTTGATGCTGGAGTTTTTATTAGGTGATCTTTGGCTCTCAGAGGAGGCATTGTCAGACTGATGAAAACATTTCATTTGAACGACAAATGTATATTTATACACAGGCTTACATGTATTATTGCTTACTATAAAGTAGATGGTTAAGCTGAGTCCTTATGGCTTTCAGACATCCTTACTGTTATTTTACCTTTTTGCCTTCTCCTTCTGTATTTACCTCCCTCCCTCTTTTAACTAGATTTCCCACCTTTTTCTCATTTCCCCCTTTATTGTTCCCCAGCCCACTACAATGGTCTCTTTTTGTTTCCTCCATTTATATTGTTACCCCAGGCTATGTGCTCACATCTGAATACTTGGAACTAGGTCTGGGTTACCCCACTCAATAGGATCTTTTCTAGTTCTCTCCATTTATCTAAAAAATGCTGATTTAATTTTTCTTTATAGTTGTATAATATTCTGTAGTGTATACCACATGTAATTTCTGACATTTTTCATTCATTCTCTGTTACTTAACAAATAATAAGTTGATGGATCTTACTTACCACAGACGTTGTTGAAGAAACTGAGATTAATGACATGGTCCAGACTCAAGAGCTCATGGTGTAATACTTATGTGGCAAACATTGTAGAAACAGAAAGAAAAGGTGGCAGGCCCAGAGAGAAATGGACTAAGGGAGGTTTGGGGGAAGAATGACTGGATGTTGCTGATTCAAGGAGATCCATCTTCACTTCACTGTTTCTTCCACAAGGTGGCATGGGAAATGCAGGTTCAGTGGAGGTAGAGAGCACCCTGCTAGGATAGCCTCAACAGCTTGTAGGAGACACAGGGACTATTAACATATGTTAAAGTTCAGAAGAAAAGCCCAAACTTGGCAAGGCATGAGGTCGTCAGGAAATGGATGTGAATATAAGAACTTCACCCTTCTGTGCCAGAGGTGTGAAGAAGTAGCGTGGATCAGAACCACGAAAGCTCAGGCCTCTTTCTGCCCTCTTTAGTTAAGTATTTGTACATTATAGAATTAAGTGTACTCAATACAAATACATTTTGGGATCTGAGGAAGGTATATAAACAGCAGAAGAAAAATCTGTGTTACACATAAAAAACAATCTCAATGAAGGGATTCGGAGATGGGGACCTCTGATCTGAGAGGCCCAGAAAATTATGGATTCTGCAAAATTAAAGGCAAAAGGCATCACACAGGAACACTACTCTAATGGTATATGCTAAATGAGTATATGCTGGTATATGCTAAATGAGTATATGCTGGTATATGCTAACTGAGTATATGCTGGCATATGCTAAATGAGTGCTCTACCACTGAGCTATCCTCCAGCAGCCCTTCATATATTATTTCTGTCCAGTTGTTTCACACAGGGGGAAAGGCTATTGGTTATGATGCTGTGGTGGCTTGAATATGCTTGGCCCAGGGAGTGGCACTATAAGGAGGTGTGGCCTTGTTGGAGGAAGTGTGTCACTATGGGGGTGGGCTTTGAGACCCTCCCTCTAGCTGTCCATGAGACACTCTGCTTCTGGCTCCCTTCGGGTGAAGATGTACAACTTTCATCTCCTCCTGTGCCATGCCTGCCTGGACACTGCCATGCTTCCTGCCCTGATGATAATGGACTGAACCTCTGAACCTGTAAGCTAGACCCAATTAAATGTTGTCCTGTGTAAGAGTTGCTTTGGTCATGGTGTCTCTTCACAGAAATGAAAGCCCTAACTAAGATAGACATCATCATTCTTCCCAGTCCACGTAGGAACTGAAGTGCCAATTAAACATATAGCAGGCATCAAAGTTCAGTATTCTTGAAGGTGCAGTGGGAGTTTATGGATAACAGTAGGTTAGTCGTGACTGGTGTGGTTAGGAATTAGAGTTGAGAGTCATCACCATGAATCCTGCTTGGCTTGGTATTCAGATGTTCACATATGAACTGTTTACAGGCATGTATATGTACACAGGTTACTATAAGCATACACAATCTTGCTCTGATCACTGAGAGCCTAAAACCTCAATATCAACCAAATCCCACAGTCCTGGTTCCTAGTGTCATTTGAAAAGAAAAGAATCAGAGAAAACTGAAGAAATGACTTAGAGAACTGGGGAAGAAAATACACAAGATGAGCCTGGATTGTTTTGCAGTGTTAGATAACACACAGCCATTGCTCAGAAGCAGAAGGATGGAGCCTTCTGTAAGAGCTCCCAGTAGCCAAGGCTAAGAAAAAAGAAACTAGAACACAAAATAAATACCCCTGTTTCTTTGATGATAAAAATGATTGAGCAAGTTAATAAATAAGGGGAAAGTCACAGTTTTTAATGTCCCCACAGGCTCACATGTAGGATGCTGGATTACCTACTGGGGGCACATGTAAACAGCAGACCCCCAGACCCAGGGATGGAAGGCAGTCCCTGGGAGCTGGAATGCTGGAATGCAAAATGGTACCCTAGTTACTTCCCATCGCTGTTTCATCATCACAGCATCATGGCTCAGAAATTGCAGAGCCAAGGGTCCTCTGGATCTGAGGGACCATGGGCAGAAATATCTACAACCGCAAGAGTGAAAAAGGACTTCATTCCATGAATTGTTTATTTCAGGGGCTTGTCAAAGCCATGGGAAGCTGACAGTGGTGGAAGAAACAGTGGTTTCCCGGTGGAATTCTAGGTAGTTATGTAGACATTCCACCCGGAAGGACATCAAGCAGAAACCCTGTGGTGCACCAGGTACCACTGTGATTTTATAAAGCTTTAGCTCAGGGGTAGAAACCTGGTATACAGGCTACATACCCATAGCTTGTCATTAAAATAACCATGCTAATCCTTTATTTAAATGGAAGGAGGAAGGCTTGAGAGAGGGGGGGTTATTTTCAGATCTTTATGAATTGAGTTTCTGAATAGCCCCCAACCCCACCCCAAATCCCACATAACAATATTCCAGTGAGCAGCTGTAGGCATTACTGACGTAACCATTTTGTCTATGCTGCTTTCAAGCAGGGTGAAGGTAGGTGGGAGGAGTTGGGTATCTCTGGAAACAAGCACAGTTTAAGTATCCTCATCCTGTATGAATTTGTATGAAGTAGTGAGATGAATGACCACTCTGCCGGGATGGGGGTGGGGATGGGGGTGGGGTGGGGGTGGGGTTAATCCAGTTCTTGCATCTCAGCTTCCTGGGCTCATGCTGTGCTCCCTGCTGATAAGACAGGAGCTTGTGCTGACAGAGGCAGCAAAAATACCAAGAACTGGGGTACTGACAAGACTTGGTCAGCATCAGGCAACATTGGTTTATTTTGGCTTAGCTTCTGCTGTCCAGGTATCATGAAGATAAACACAGGCAACCTGCCTCTCCTGCCTGTTGAAAAAAATTGCTCCTAGGACTTACCCAACCCTACTACATCAGAAGCCTGGATCTCATCAAGCTTCTTTCTGATACATACACATACACACACACATACATGCACACACACACAAACATACACACATATACATGCAAGTGCACACGTGTACACACACACACACAAACAATAGGTAAGAAATGGATAGTTTCTAACTTAGGATCATTTCTTTCAGGCAGTTTCAGTGCTTAGGATTGCTAGGCTATTAAGCAAAATAAATAAATAAATAAATAAATAAATAAATAAATAAATAAATAAGTAAACTCTAAAAACCAGCACACGTAAGTAGGATTTTTATCGTTTGCTATGATAAAGCCAGGAGAAGGTAGGCCTATGATTGATCTTATCAATGACTACAATTATCCATGCACTACATCATTTTAAGTGTGATGATCTTGTTACTTCATTGATTCAAAACAGTTGTTGCAACTCATGCAGCTGAATCTAGAGACTGAAGCAGCTGGAGAAGAGGAGCATACTGTGAGCTGAGAGATTTCACCAACTCTTCTGCTTCACTCTGATAGGAAATCTTTCTCAGACAATATCATAGGCTATATTTTTCTTTGTTTTTCATTAACCAATATTGGTCTCATGCTTGTGCCTTATCTGACATAGAAAATGTCACCAGATTTTGTGTTGGTCCACATCCACACCCAGCACTGCCACCAGGCTGTACTGGGCTTCAGGGGAACATAGAGACAGATCCAGGGATGGAAAGCACAGTCTGAGATGTGGGAAAGCTGGAGCTGACTCAGGGGTGCCCAGGCCTGCAACAAGGCTGAGGCTCTGCGGCTTCTCTGAGTCTTGGACATCCAGGCACTGCTGGGAGTCACATCAGAGACAGAGTCAGGAGACCAGCAGGCTGAGGATAGCATCTAGTCTGGGACAGGAGGAAGGGGGAGCTCAGACTTAGCTCAGGAGTGGTTGTCCTTAGCTTGGTAGAGGTTGACTGGGAGAACAGATGGGCCTTTTATGGAAGATTTAGCTGTGGCTCTATAGGTGAAGGCCGTTTCCGTGTTCCCCATGGCAGTGGTAGATGAGACAGTCCATGTTTATTTATAGCATTAATTGGCTATTCATCATGGAAAATGGATGTGTACCTTACCCTACCAACTTCTCAGGGTGGACTGGAGATTAAATACCTTTGGCAGGGAGGAATTCTGGGAATGGAAGCATATTGGCTAAGCCCTCAGGACCTCTAGGTACCTCATTAGCATGGAGAACTCTGTTCTGGGGCTACTTGACCATAGGTCACATTTCTTTATGTAGGGAGTGTGACATGTGTTCCAGGACAGGAATCTGGCAGGGAGCAGGGAGTTGCCTAAGTCTCAGGTGTGTACCCACCGAGTCTCAGGCATGGCTTACCAGCCCACAATTTTGAACCATGGTAGGAACCAATAAGCAGGACAAGAAAGGGGCCATGAACACGGTGGATGACCAAGCATGTCCACCCTGCCATGTGACCCTCAAGGCATCCTGGATATGAACAGAACCCTGGAGATCTATTTAATGCTGTTCCCTGATGGAAAAACTGGAGTGTCTTCGATTTCTCAAAACAGATAGATCAGAGGCCTAGACAGAAGCTAGCAAGTCTTACCATGATCTTCCTCTATCACAGACAATCTATTTTGTAATTAAATGACACTCATATTCCTTCTGAAATTGGTTGGAGAGCTACAATTTTGCTTTGAAGTGTTACAGCCATATTGAAAACCATTGGCTTGGGAACAAATGGAGAAATTATCCAAGAAAGCATTGTTATCCAAATCAATGCTCATACAGAAAAGGCTTGTTACCTTATTCAGATGGGGAATATGAATGTGACAACAGAGGCAACAGCAGTCAGAGTGCAACTACATGGACGAAAGTCACTGGCAAAGGGTGCCCGGGTGACACCGAATCCTTAGGAAGCTGTGCAACCATTAAGGTGATGCTGTCTGGCAACGTTGGATGTCTTGTTGCAGAAAACTAAAAATGCAAGTCATTTTAACTGTGTTTCAATTGCAACATGCTGCAGGGTGTAACACCAACTGGTCACCTTCCACCCAGGTTCTCTCCCTTCTCCAGAGGGCAGCATGGAGGAGAAAGCCTATCAGAACCATCTCCATGTTGTAGGCATTCTGCAGAGAAGTTGCTCCAATCACTTTCTCTTGATTTGTCAAACTGATGGACAGTGAGAGCCCATTGGAAGGATGAGGTCCTGGCTGGGGCTCTGCAGAGGGGTTTGCTCCTGCCACCTTAGATGTTGCTTTCTCCTTTTGAAGCACCTTAGTCAGTGGCATCTTCTCTTGTTGATGGCTGGGGATTCTCCACTTCCAGTGTTCCACTCACGATCTGGAGGAATGCTGCCTGAGGTGCTGGCTATCCTCTCTCAGCTGGCACTAGGAGGCCTACAGCCTTCTCTTGGGTCTTTCTGGAGAAGGCTTCTAGAAGCATGCAGTTGGTGCTAAGTCTGGCACTCCTCTTTCCTCTCATATATAGCAACTGAACCTCAGCAAGTTAGATAGGTCCTGGTTGTATCCAATCCTGTGCCTCTGTGCATGGAACAAGAATGTTTCTAAGGATGAAAGGAATCTAGATTCCTAGGAGAAGCTCTGCTCCAGCGGCAACAGATACAGGAAGGATCTTCAGTATCTAGCTCTACAGTTCTGACCCCTGAGAAGGGAGAATGCGTTTCCTTGTTCCTTGGTTCGGGGCTCACTCATGTGGCTTACTGTGGGCCACTGGGTTGTTTGTTGTCAGAGGCGAATTGAGCAGAGGCTTAAGGAGTGCTACTTTAGGCTCTCTGTTGAATGGTTACCATCACTATGAAGACAATCCTCAGGGTCCAGTTGCCCTGTTAATTACTTGCCTCTCTGTGACTAAAATACTCAAGAACACAACTTCAGAACAGGAGGGGTGATCTTACACGTTCTCAGAGGTCAGTCTAGGGTTGCTGGGTCCCATACATGGGCAAACCCTTGTGATGGTGGGAACGTGTGGAGGAAGATGATGCCTACCTCACACCAGATGGGAAGAAGAGACATAGAGGATAGGACAGTGGGCTTCAAAGGGATTCCACCAGTGGCTTACCTGATTCAGGCCTCTTCTCCTAAAGCTCCCAGTTCTACCCATAATAGCACCTCTGCCTGGGGACCACACACTGAATACACCGTCACTTGTGTGGGGATACTGCAGAGTCAAATCATAACATGGTCCCAGGAGGAGAAGGAATACATGGTGTCAAGATGTTTCCAGCTGTCTCAAAGCAATCAAGCCCCAGCCAGTGTAAAGATCCAACATCATGTCTGCAGACACCAAATCCAACACTGTTGCTGTGGTCAAGAGGCACTTTCAGACAGGAACCAAGTGTGGCAGTTCCTGGGGCAGTCCAGCCAGCAACTAACCAATGCAGATGTGGATGCTTGGCGCCAACCATCAGGCTGAACTCAGGGAACCTGGTAGGAGAGCTGGCAGAAGAACTGGAGGAACAGAGGAGGATTGCAATCCCATTGAAAGAACAACATAGGCTGGCCTGACCACCCAGTTCTTCCAAAGACTAGACCACTAACCAAGAAGTGTACCTGGAGGGATCCATGGCTCCAGAAACATATGTAGCAGAAGATAGCCTTGCCCAACAGCAACGGGAGGGGAGGCCCTTGATCCCGGGGAGGTTTGATGCCCCAGAGTAGGGGGATGCTGGAGTGGTGGGGTGGGAGAATGTGGGTGGGTGGGGGAGCACTCTTATACAGGCAAAACGGAGGGGGGAGGGCAGAGGTGGGATGGGGAGTAACAGAGGGGTAACCGGAAAGTGAGATAATATGAGTTAGGGGGTTGGTGGAGGGAGTAACCTGGAAGTGGGATATCATTTGAGATTGTAAACGAATGGAATGATTAATAATAATAATAAAGGAAAAAAATAACACCCCTCCCCAAGACTCAAGAGAAATAATTGAAATTATGTTCTTTTAAGCCACTGAGTTTTGGGTATCTTATTGCACACACATATCTGACATGGCTGGTCTTCTTAAGAATCAAGGTTATGTTGTGTGGTGTGCATTTACGGTGGAGGCGCCCGCCCTTCCTGGTTTACATCCGGTGGCTCCCTGGCATGGTATCTCTGAGATAATTTCAGGCCAAGCCTAGCATTTGTCACTTGCTTTTTCAAGTCATTTTCGAATGCTCTCCACTGACTTAAGCCTATGAAGGGGACAGTAAAATTTATGGAGGTGATAATTGCATCTAATGAATTTTTCAAGTGAAATTTCCCAGGAGAGTAATTGGAACTAGAAGCGACATTTTTTTTCCTTGAAACCCATCAGGATTGGCAAAGCGTGGAGTTTCGCCTGGACTGCAGTGAGTTCTTAGGATCTTTTTAAGTCCTCAGATTTGTCACAGGTTGCTGTTCTTCTGGTGCTTTATTCATGACTTTAATGTGCCCAGCAGGATGCACAGGCAGAGAGATCTACTTCAACATAGCTTCTTAAGGAAGTGTCCATCTGATTTCTCTTATATAAATAAAATATTTCGAGGAGGCTGGAAGGAATATTTGGAAGGCGATTACGGACAGACTCTAGATGTGGACTGATGGTGTATGCACTCTACAGGTAGACAGCAGCCAAGACTGCTCCTCACACTGCTTTGAACTGATCTGGGCTGTGCTCTGCTTGGATCACCTTAGGGTCTATTTGGAATCACTAGAAATGTTCATTTTCAGGGATCTAGTTATTTACCAGCAAACCAGAAGGACAGCTTACATCTTGCATTTCCAGCATTAACTCATCACAAATGCCTGGGGAGTGATTCTATTGCCTGTGTCTATAACACACCCACACATTGTTGTAAATTGCCTAAGTATATATCGATATAGTACATACGTAGACTTCCCAAAGTCATAAGAAAGCTTTCATAGAAGGAGATGACTGGAAGGACCTGCATATTTCATCTCCTTGTTACCTGAGGCAGGATAGAGTTCCCCTGAGGCCATAGCAAATGCTATTTCCAGGCACACAAGAAAGGTTTAGTTGGTGAGGTACATAGAGTAGCAGTCAGTACTCAAGCATTCCTCTTTAACACAAAACACTTCATGTTCAATGTGCAATTGATACTTGTATCTATTGAATACTTCTAAGGTGTTTGCTAAAATACCCATTTTCATAAAGAGAGGGCATATTAACATTTCAGCAAGAATGAGGATATTCAAAAAGATAGTGTGCCCTTCGACTTGGCTATCAGACAATTGAAACAATGAAACTTATGACATTGAAATTTCCCATGGCACAAGGAGAAGACTGAAGCATAGTGACAGCTGGGGGGGGGGGGAGTGCCTCCAGAAAGAGATTTTATACAATCTATTTGTCTGATAAGGTAGGTGAGTCTGGAGTTGAGACAAAGACAAGTCTGTGATGGGTGGGTTCACACTTTGACCAACACCATTTAATTATGTATACATCTTGCCTTCTATTTAAACCCAAGCTTCATGTTAGGACCCCAAGATATACTTGGGGGGGGGGGGGAAGGGAGTTATTACACCTCTTTGTTCCTTTACCACTGTGGCCACATTGAATCAAAGTCCTTTTCCTGCTTTTCAGGATTATCTGTTTACCGATTGGACTTCTGAAAACATGTGAGCCTGGTTTGTTGGGGCTGACATGGTTCAGGCTTTGACCTAACAACCCTGGTAAGAGGAATGGTAGTTAGAATTAGTCTTACTGCTTGAATAATCTGTATTTATTTCTATGAATGCCTTTTACCTGTGTCAGGAGAGCTAGCAGTCTCCTACAGGAGCCACATGGAGGAAGCAGAAGTCATGAAAGTGATATCCCTTAAGATGGTGACTAAAACCAGGGGAACACTGTAGTCTAGTGCCATATGGATGAGGAGTCTGCTGCCCCACACATAGGAACTTGGTTTCCATGGCAGTGCTGCCTGGGGAGTTGATATTGGCGTCTTTGAAATGATGCATAATCCATTTTTATACAAGTGAGTTAACTCAGCATGCTGAGAGTAGCATGGACTTTCACAGAGTAGCCTGCCTCAATCCAAGTTCTAATGTATGTCACAAGCAAGTCAAGGAAAACAATATAAAATTCACTGTCAGAGATAAAGAGACACTACCAGACTGGTTCAACTATAGTCCCTCTACTCCTCCCAGTTCTCCCTAACTTTCCTTTGCATCTAGATCTACCCCCAGTTCTGTCTCTCCCTAGAAAACAAATAGGCACAGTTCATTCTGCTGAAAATATAGATCAAGGACAATACTCACCCATTGCTAGAGGGAGTGCAAACTTTTATAGTCACTATGGAAATCAGTGTGTGGTCCCTCAGAAAGATGGGAATCAATCTACCTCGTGACCACTCTTTGGCATATACCCAATGAAATGCTTCATCCTACGACAATTGAAGAATGGATAAAGAAAATGTACAGTTACAGAATGGAGCACAATCGACTGTTAAAAATAATGAAATCAAGACAATTTCAGGCAAATAGATTGAACTAGAAAAAATTATCCTGAGTTGGGTAATCAAAGAAGGATAAATATGGTATATATTTGCTTATATGTGAATATTAGCTGTTAAGTAAATAATAACTGAGCTGCAATCTGTAGACTCAGAGAGGTTAGATATAGAAGAAGGAACTAGAAGGGACTAGGATCACTCTGGGAGGGGTAAATATAATAGATTTTATGGGTGGACTGGGGACAAGGGGGCAGTAATGGGAGGACCAGGTGGGAAAGGGGATGGGGGATCAGGTTAGGAGGGGATTGGAGGTCGGATTGAGGGAATGAATGCAGGGAGAGACAGCTGGATTGAGGGGTGTTTGAGGGAGTGCCATAGAAACTTCTTAAGTTGTATGAAGGCAATCTTAATGACCTTCCCAAATAATGAGAGAGATGGAGTCACATCAGGCCATCTCCTGTCACCAGTCAAAGCTTCCAGTCCTGGGAGAAAGTCACATCCAGATGAGTTGTTGACTGAAGGGGTCCCATGGAAATCTTCAAGGACACATTGCTAAAACAGTGAGTCGTTCTCCACAAACTGACAGCAAGAGCCACTGCTGAAGACAACATCTATACAAGTCATTGATCAGTGCGAGGTGGAGCTAGAACCTGCATCCCTATGTTCTAGTGTCTTTAATATGGGAAGGTACTCTGCATTCTACCAAAAGAGAAACAGAGAAACAAACCCAGCCACAAACCCGTTGATCTACAGTGTTTTCCTGCCTGCAAGATGTGCTAGGGCAATGATGGCACAAAGCTTTTGAGAATAACTAACCAATGTCTGACTTGACTTAACCCCACTCCATGAAATGGAACCCATACCAGACACTGCTTGAGTGACCAAGAACAGGAGACTAGAGAGCCCAGCCATCTAGGGTAAAACCAAATACTACTGATCTTAAAAAATATGTTGTGATAAAATGACTCCTAATGATATTTTGCTATACTCATTGATTAGTGCCTTGCTGAGCCATCATCAGATAAGCTTCCTTCTGCAGCAGATGAGAACAAATACAGAGACCCACAGCAGACATTACACACACACAGAGAAGCTTCAGAACACATAGCTATAAATGGGATGCCTCCATGAAATCCCTTCCCTTAGAGCTCAGGTAACTCCACAGAAGAGGAGACAGAAAAGAGTACAAGAGTCAGAAGGGATGGAAGATCCCAGGAAAACAAGTCTCTCTAAATCAACTGAGCAAAGCTCATGGGATCTCACAGAGACTGAAGCAGCAAGCACGGGGCCTACACTGTTCTGCAAAGTTCTCTGTGAACTATTACAGCGTTCAGGTTAGCGTTTTATGGAATTCTTGTATGTGTGAATGAGTGGGTCTCTGATTCATGTGCCTTTTTTTGGAGTCCTTTTCTTTTGGTTTGCCTTGTCCAACTTCAGTGTGACTGTTTTACCTTATTATATTTTTTGGGCTAGGTTTTGTTATTTCTTAGAAGCCTGTTCTTTTCTAATGAGTGACAAAAAAGGAATGGATCCTGATGGGAGGGTAGGTAGGAAGGAACTGAGAGGAACAGAGAAAGGGAAAATTGTAATCAGGATATAATGTATGAGAAAAAAATTTATTGTCAATAAAATGGAAAAAGAAAATGAAAACAAGCAGGCATCCAAAGGATAATAATAATATATGAAATGATATGACATAATATGACATGATATAATATAATATAATATAAAACAAAACTAAACACATTGGAATAGGACAAAAATAAATGAACAGAAGGTAAAGAGCCCAACAAAAAGTACAAGAAAAAGCTACAGATGTTATAGATGCAGAAACCCACTTGTTGGAATACTTAAGAATTCCATAAAAACACAAAACTGGATATACACATACATATACACAAAGGGCCTATTGTATAAGCAAAATAAAACAAAAATAAAAAGATAAAATTTAAAATGAGAAAAGAACAGGAAAATACTTGACAGGACATGTGAGAAAGGGAAACTTTCAAAGATGTTATTGAGTTCATTATCTGTTGGCCATCTACTTGGGCATGGGGCCTTTCCTTCCCACTGACACTCCCCTGGAGGAAAATAAACTTTCATTTGCAAGTGTTTATCAGTTGGCGATAATTTCTAAGTTAGGGATAGGGCATGTACTCACTGCTCCTTTACGCTCCAGTCTTCTTGGGTTTAGATGGCTATGTTTCCCTCCATCCCACTGGCTCTTACACTGTCTACCTCCTCTTCTGCAGGGTTTCTACTGAGCTGGAAGGAGAGCCATTTGAAGGAGACATCTCAATTAGGGCTGAGTATTCTAAGATCTTTTACTTGATACATGTTGTCTGGTTGTGGCTCTCTGTTTGTTTTCTCATTTGCTGCAAAAGTAAGCTTCTCTGCTGATGGCCGAGCAAGGCACTGATCTGTGAGAATAGCAGAATGTCATTAAGGAGCCGTCTTATTGTCCCTTTAGTACAGTGGTTCAAAACTTTCTTAACACTGCAACCCTTTAATACAGTTCTTCGTGTTGTGATGACGCTTATCATAAATTATATTGTTACTCCACAACTGTAATTTTGCTATTGTTATGATCATAATGTAAATATCTGATATTCAGGGTTTTTGATATTCAGCCTTGTGAAAAGGTTGTTCAACCCCTAAATGGGTTGAGAATCACTGACTTAGTAGAACAATAGTATTTTTCCCCTAACTCCCTAGGATATCTAGTCTCAGGTTCTTGGTTATCCAAGGAGTGTCAGGTATGGGTTCCATCTCTTGGAGTGGGCCTTAAGTCAGATATGGGTTGGTTACTCCCATAAGCTTTATGCCACCATTGCCCTAGCTTATTTTGTAGGCAGGACAACTTACTGTAGATCAAAGGTTTTGTGGCTGGGTTGGTGTTTATGCTTCTTCTTTGCAGCCTGCAGAGTATCCTTCTATATCAAAGATTCTAGAATAAAGGGGTGAAGGTTCTATGTTGGCACCAGCTCTACTTCTCTGAGTTCACGAAGTTGTATAGGTGTTGTCTTCAGCAATATGGCTTTGCTGTCATTTTAACAAAGGTGACTTATATCTTGGCAACAGCCTTGGTTGTTTGGGAATTCCCTTTGGTCAACAAGTCAATTAGATGTAACCCAATCCCAGCATTGGAAACTTCATTTGGTGACAAGAGATGTCTAATTGGAGCTGTCTCTCCCATATTATTTGACAACTTTATTTAGATTGCTTTCATATATGTATATAATTTAAGATGCTTTGACTATTGAGGTTTCCATGCTGCCTCTCAAACACCTCCTAATTTCAGCTTTCTCTCCCTATATCCCTTCCCTGATAACCCTCTTCCCTTCCCTTCTTCAAATGCTCTTCCCTTTCCTGTTGCACCCTCACCACTCATGGTCATCCATAACTATCTATTCGCTTACTTAATAGCTAGAGAATATATACGACATTTATTTTTCTGTGTCTGGATTACCTCACACAGAGTGATTTCTATCCATTTATGCATGGGTTTCATTTTTTAATAGCTGAGTAATAATCCACTTTGTAAACATGCCACATTTTCTTTATCCACTCACCTGTTGATGAGTATCTAACTTGTTTTCAATTTCTGGCCTTTAGGAATAGAGCAGCAATGAACATGGTAGAACAAGGGTCTTTGTGGTAGAACAAAGTGTCTGTGGGTAGATGCCCAGGAGTGGTAAAACTGAATGTTGAGGTAGAGGACCGATTCCTATCTACCTGAGGAGCCACTGTACTAATTTCCACAGTAGCTTTTTAAGTTTGCTGTCCCACCAGCAATTGAGGAGTGTTCCTGTTATTCCACATCCTCAGCAGTATGGGCTGCCATTTGCTGTACTGCTCATAGCCATTCTGATGGGTATAAAATGAGCTTTACTTTTTAAATCAGATCCTAGGTAACATTTCTATTTTGTGTAAAGCTCACATTTTCTATTGATAAAATTTTTTATTGGCTTTGTCATTTCCACTGAGAGAAGACATGAAAAAGTATAGGGCCTCTTGAACTGGAGACAATACCTGTAGATTAGTATTATTTGACAATTTTATTTAGATTGCTTTCATATATGTATATAATTTAAGAAGCTTCGACTATATGACGTTTTCATGCTACCACTCAAATGCCCCTTAATTTCAGCTTTCTCTCCCTTGGAAAAGGCAATGTAATGATGCGCAGATGAGTCTGGATGATATTTATAAGCAGGTGGCTATGTCTTCTAAGATGAAATTTCCCATGTTCCACATCTTGACTCTGAGCTAGGGTGACCTCAGTGATTCTGCTCAGTGATGAATCTGGTACATGGAAGGTGCAGAAGCAGGACATGTAAAATTCAAGATCACAAATGGAAGTACATTTTTGCTTGTTTGGTTTTGCTACTAAGATTGTATCTAGGGATTTGTAGGCAAGAATTATGCTACTAGGCAAAATCTTCACCCTTTTCATATTATTGTCTTATTGTGTAGACCAGGCTCGTCCTGAACTTGGAATCCTCCTGCTGTAATCTTCTGAGTACTTGAATGGCAAGCCTGTGGCACCAGGTCTGGTTTAAACACAAGTTTATTTTCAATTTTCACCAGTTCCCAGAAGTTCACTCAGGGGAAGGGGGCAACTTCATTTTCCTAATGAAAACAATGACTCGTGCTTTCCTGTTACTTTAACTAACAGAAGAAAATGCAGTAAGTTTGTTTTTATGACTGTAGTCACTAAAGGGTTCAGTTGGAAGTGCCCTAAAAAACTGCTGTGGAATGTAATGGAAACTCTCTTCCCTCTCCAGGCTTTGGCCTGGCTCAGGTATCAGCTCTGCCTGGGAAGACGAGGCATGACTCCTGTTGGGACCTTGCTCTTTCTCAGCAGCTGCTTCCTGGAATTCCAATGGATTGAGATGGGATAGAGGAGTGTACCCCTTCCTGTCAAGCACTGATAAGATCTGTTAAAATCACTTAATGGTAATGATAAGTTCTTACGTTCTTCCTATAAGCAAAGCTCCTTCTGATGCTTGTTTTTCTGTACATAAGCAAAATCTTGGGACAGGGTGATTGGACTTCTCAGTGGCAGGTGTGGGACTCTTCCTTATTGCCTTGCCTGCCTTGAGCAAAAGGACTGTTGATTAGGCAGGCTAGCCTTATGCCTGCAGCAGCAGTCTTACATACTCCATGCATACCTTGAGGAAATAATATAGTTATGACTATCTTCAGTTCCTGAAGGTGTCTCAGTCAGTACTGCTTGAAAAAGTTTGTCCAGACATTTGCTATCAAGGTCCTCAGTGAACTCTGACCTTACTGTGTTTTCCCTTCAGGACAGGGGCTGGGTACTAGCAGGACTGCTATAATTGGTTCTAAAGAGGAAAAGCTTTGATTGGAACAGACACAAAACTTTATTTAATATAAGTCTTCATTTGCATGTAAGGATTACTGTGATTGGTGAAAAACAAACCTTAATTTGCATATGAGGTATGCTGTCTTTCATTCAAATGTTGCTCCTCTGACCATACAATCAGGTTATTTGGGCTTACTTGGTGAGGTGGCTGGGAGATTGTCCATTTTGTTGCCTCTCCTGCTTTTGTGACTGTAGGCCCAATCAAAGGCTTCTCTCTTCACTGTTCTCTCACCTCCTCTCTGTGAACTGACCTGGATGCATAAAAAGCAGCAACAGAGACAGTAAAACAGTGGTAACTAGTGGCAACTTGGCCAAGTTGGGACACTGAAGCTGGCTCCTTGTTAGCTGAAGACTGGCTAAACAATGTGGCCAGGACTGGGGAAGGAGCAATGGAAGTAGAGTTATAGCAAGAGATATCAGTGAGCTGTAGCTGAAGGACCAAAGGAGCCAGAGAAGAGAGAGGACAGGCTCAGATTGCTGGGAGAGTTCCAAAGGGCTTTCAATCCTTAGCTTCAAGGGTCTCAGATTTCTCAGACCAAGAAGTAACAGTTTAGCGTTAAGGAATCCTGACTTCTGAGGCTAACCCAAGAGCTAGAATACTGGTTAGTGTCCAGAGCTAATGAGTCCTAATGATACCCAGTCCTTCCTGGAAGAAGTAAAGCAGGAAGCAGACAAGAGATGAGGAGTCTCTATCTCCTAGGTCCATAAAGGAGAAAACATTCCTTCTACCTGTCTGCTGCTCCAGCACTTGCATAGCTTCTCCTTGTCTACCCAGAATGTCTCTGAGCACAACAATCCAATCAGCTAATGGATAGCAGGGAGGAAGGAAAGGAGATGCAGGAGAATAAGGAGGATGCAATACTTCAAGGCCAAACAAATGTTCAAACTTTCAAATGACGCTTTGACAAACTCATGGAGAGTGGTCTGCCTTTCCCTCTTTTATGGTCACTAGGACCTAGATGAACATAGTGCTATTTCAGGGAGACTAATGGGATTCTTTCCTTAAGTTTCTCAGGAATTGGACAGCCCCCATCCCTGTTCATTCTGCTTGTAACTGTATTTGTTGTCAATTATTCTTGTTGGAAAGACTGTTAGGAATTCTATACTATGCCTCTTTTTCCTACTCCCCATCCCTCTTTCTGATCACTGGAGATTTCATGTATCCCATACTCCACTGAATTCTGAGAGCCTATGGAGTGTTCAAACCATCAGTCTCTTGTGCCAAGGCAGCCAGTTAACCTATCTCTGTGATTGGCCTGCTTACCTGGGAACAGAGGGGAAGGAGAACCTGTGTGCTAGTTCTCTGAATGGGAAAGATGGAACAGTGAATTTTCCAAGAAGCCTTCCGTGACTTCTATTTACCAGGCAGGCAGCAGCCCTATCCACCCTTTCTCCTAGGAGGTAGAATGCCTGTAGCAGATTGGCACTATTCTATAAAGAAATTCTTGCAAAAGTCTTCCTCCTCCGTTCACTAACATCTCCATCTGACAAAGGAGTGTGGAACTTGCTCTCAGACTTCCCTTATGAAGGGTCAAGTGCTACTTTGGCCACTTACTTTCCACTTTCACATCCACTGAAGCATGGCTACCCACTGAACTTTCAGTTTTAAAATTCTCTTCATTGAATTCTGTCCAACCACCGAAAAAGTCATTTTTCCATGTGTTGTTGCATAATTTCATTACGAATCAAATCCGTTGAATGCAGCAGGTTCAGCCGCACTCAGTGCTCGAGTTTATTACAGTCATGTATGTGGACACTAGTTATATAAACATAGACACTGGTGAGCACTACACCAAGGTGATCTTGCTAATAGACGGTTGTGGGAAAAGCAAAGGCAGAAGAGCTTTCACAGAGCAATAACAGTAACAGCAACAGCAAGAACAACAATAAACAGTAGTATTTATTACAGTAGTAGTAGTAACTGTCTATTGCAGGAATAGGTAAAGTGTTGATTCTCCAAGATGAATTTTGAAGGTGGAAGAGAATTTCTCAAATAGTTTAGAGGTATGGACATCAGAAGCTGAGGAAGCTGTTCAGTGTCCTCGAGCTTCAGCCCAGAGATTTGTAAAATGATTGTAGTTATCTCAGAAGACTTTGCAAAACCACACAACTTGAACAAAATTTTTTTGTATAATATTTTGTTTTGAAATTCAGGTTCTCTGAGAAGCAGGGGCAAATACAGAATTATGAACTTTGAAGGCAAATGGGTAGAACTAGAAAAATACCATCCTAAGTGAGGTATCTCAGGCCCAGAAAGACAAACATGGCATGTATTTGCTTATATGTGTGCATTAGCTTTTAAAGCAATGATAGGCTTGTTTAAGTCGAAGACAAGCAAGCTCTAGTCTGTAAAATCACACATGTAAGATATAGAATAAGGGATCAGTCCCCAAGGAAGGGGAACTAGAATAGTTATTGATGGATGAGGATGGGTGGGTGGATCTGAAGTGAGAGGATCAAGTAGAGGATGGACTATGAGGAGAGCCAGCTAATATTAAGGGCCTTTGGGTGGTACTACGGAAATTTAATACAGTAGGAGCTTCCTAAAATATATACATATATGAAGGCAATCTAAATGAAGTCACAAATAACCAGAGAGACAGAGTCCCAACTGGTCATCTCTTGTCATAAAATGAGGTTTCCAGTTCTGGGATTGAGTTACATCTAATTATGTCGTTGTCCAAAAGTATCCTATGGGAATCCCCAATAAGCCAGACTGTTGCCAAGACTATAGGTTGTGCGTTACAAACTGATGGCAAGATTATATTGCTGAAGACAACATCTACACAACTCATTGAACATAGAGAGCTTAAGTTGGTACTTACATAGAGCCTTTATCCTTATTTTCTAGCATCTTTGATGCAGGAAGGTACTCTGCATGTTACCAAAAGAGAAACATAAACACCAACCCATCCACAAACCTTTGATTTATAGTGATGTCCCACCTGCAAGATATGCCAGTGCAATGGTGGTGCAAAGCTTGTGGGAATAACCAGCCAATATCTGACTTGACTAAAAGCCTACTCCATGAGATATAACCCATATTTGACACTGATTGGGTAGCTAAAAACCAGAGACTAGATAGCCCAGAGACCTAGGATAAAACCAAATACTACTGGTCTTAAAAAAAGAAAAAAAAAAAAAACTGCAATAAAACGACTCCTAATGATAGTCTGCTCTACTCAGAGGTCAGTACCTTGCTCAGCCATCATCAGAGGAGCTTCCTCCTGAAGCAGATGAGAACAAATAGACTCACAGCCAGACATGAAGCAGAGTAGGAGAACTTGGAACACTCAATCCTAAATTGAATATATTTTTAATTCCTCCCCTCAGATCTCAGGGAACTCCATAGAAGAGAAGGCAAAAGAGGATAAGAGCCAGGGGGACAGAGGACACCAAGAAAACAAAGACCCTCTAAATCAGCATGAGCAAAGCTCATATGAATTCACATAGGCTGAAGCAGCAAGCACAGGGTGTGAATGATCTGCACCAGGTCCTCTATGTATGTATTAAGAATTCCAATTTAGTGTTTTTATGTGAATTCTGAGTGTGAAAATGAGTGGGTCTCTGATTCTTGTGCCTTCTCTTGGGCTCTCCTTTTCTGTTTGCTTATTTTGTTCAGCTCCAATGTGATAGTTGGTTTTCTTTGTTTGTTTGTTTGTTTTTTATCTTACTACACTTTTTGTTCTATTAAAAACTTGAGGATTTTGTGAATAAAAAATGATCTATATTGAAAAACCAGAGATATCCATGTAATCTGTGTATGGTTTGATAAGGTTATTGATGTGCCCTTGAGATTTATAGTTGAGTGTCCAAATTCTGTGTCCAGTTTATAGTGTCTTCTGTGTCTTCTTTGATGTTATTGCAAGTGTTGTGGCTGACTATGAGACTAACAATTGAGTGCTGGGTGACAGTGTGGATCAGCTGGGGTCCTGCCAATGGAGGTACTTATAGTTAAAGTTATAGGAGGGATATTTTGTCTAATTAGAATCCTTGGTGTGTAAGTGGTACTTATTTATATTTATAAAATAGAAACTATAAGACCCAATAGGAACTGGAAATAAAAATGGGTTTTAAAAAAGCACTTCAGTTCGCTCGATCCCATTTAAATATAAAGTGAAAATTCAAGAATAATAGTAATTGGGAGGCAGCAGGAGCCAGGTCTCTTGGATTAGTCAGTGTAGGCCTACTGTATTGCCTATACAAACTCAAGTATAAATGTGCTTATTTATTGTATGCCTGAAGAAAAAGCAGCCTCCATTCTTGTGGTGACTGGAAGAAATTAGACCCTTCATCTGGTGGCTTTCCCATCACTCAGCCCCATGATCTTCATTTGCCTAGTGAAGGGGAAGTAACCAATGAGGACTGGAGGACACTTTCATGTTCAGCTACACTGTGATTATTCCAAGCACACCCCTTATACCCACCCACCACCTCTACATACCAGACTTGCCACCTTGCCACACCTACATACAAGGCTACCTATACAATTCTGGGCATTTGTTCCTCAGATATAATTCCATGCTAAAGAGAACCAGGACTGATTACGACCATGTAGTGAATTGCCTTGGCTACTATGGTGCTTAGGTGAACTGTGGGTAGTAGAGGACCCCTGTGATGGCTATTCTTGGATGTCAACTTGACAACATCTGTAATTAACTAAAACCCAAAAATGGAGAGGCACACCCTGTCAGGGATTTTTGTTAGATTTCAAATGGAAAGATCCACATCTAATTTGGACCTGTGAGAGGAAAACATTGCTTTAATCCAGCTATTTTGAAGGCTGACCTCTAATCTGGACCACACCTTCTCCTGGAAGCAGAAGTATAAGAACAAGCAAAAATGAAGCTTCACTCTTTGTCTGCTTGTTCTTGCTCCTCTAGGAAGCCGTTTGTTCACTGGCAGTAGAGCCTACTTCTTTGAGATTCCAATGTATATTGAAGACCAGCTGAAGTATCCAGCCTCATAGATTGAATAACTAGTGAATTCTTGGGCACAGGTAGCCATTCTTGGACTAACTGATCTAACGTTCTAACTAACAATCTGGGGGGAATGTGTGTGATATAATCAAGAACTCTAGCTGATTTCACAGGCAATGAGAAGTATGCTCTGCATGCTGAAGTTGAACTAGACAGCTTTGGCCAAATGATGTTTGCAACTACCCCTGTTTGATCTGCTTTTCTCCTTTACAAAGTAGATGGCTATTAATTTATTGGATGAATTGATGCAGAGTAGACAGATAGTATGTCATACAGCGAATGTCATTGAACTAATAGTAAGGAGCCAAAGTCCACCTACGTGGTTTATTTTGCAGGATGGACCACAAGAGCTAGTGAGCAATGGGGAGTCTGTTTTCAAGGAAGGGCAACCCTTTTTTTTTTTCTTTTTTGTTTTTTCGAGACAGGGTTTCTCTGTGTAGCCCTGGCTGTCCTGGAACTCACTCTGTAGACCAGGCTGGCCTCGAACTCAGAAATCCACCTGTCTCTGCCTCCCAAGTGCTGGGATTAAAGGTGTGCGCCACCACTGCCCTGCTGAAGGGCAACACTTTTAACAAATCATTCCATGTCAGCTATTTTCCCTTCGATGTGGCCCTGAAAGGACAGAGCCAGGAGATGGAGCAGTTCTCAGCTGCTGCTCCTCCTGAGGGACAAGGGTGGGATAGCACCAACTATGAGATGTGAAGAAGTACAGGTCGTTTATCCTGCCTTTTCTTCTTCTGCAGTGTGGCACCCAAGGGATGGCAGGGGAAATGGCCTTTTAATTAGCTTCTTTCAGTGATATGCACAGAACTATAGCTTCAAAATGTTGGAACGAGTCAGGTGAGACTTGTTTTCTTTTACTTTGTAAATACAAAGCCATTTCTGTTGCAGAATTCTTACATTTAGAGCTATATTGTGAGTGTCCGAACGAGTGTAGCAGGCTGAAAAATAGCATTATTTGAATAGTTGGCAGTGGAGTTTCTCTTAGGGGAGAACAAATATGAATTTAGACAAGTGCCTTGCTAAAACACTTAGGCGGTAGAAGATGGAGCCTGGGGGAAATGACTGACAGGCAAGGGTATTATTATAAAGGCAAAAGCTGTTATGCAAATATTTTGCATAAGAAATAAACAGGAATTGGGAAAGAGAAGAAATAAGAAGAGGAAAAACTTCAGGCAAGATGGCAATATGGTAGGCGGGCCATCTGGGAGGAGGGTTGACGTCAACGGAGCTCAGGGCTGAGGGGCCAATATAGTCTTTCCTTCCTCCTTCTCTCCCCCACTCCTTTCTCTTCATTTCCTTCTAGCCTTCATTCATCTGTCCATTTCTCCTACCATCCCCTCTGCAGTGTGAACACCTGGCATTGCCCTTTGGGTCATTTGAAACACACAAACTACCATATGGCAGATTTTTTTAACACAATTAAAGAAAGGGAAAGGTACACTTTTTAAATTTTTGAATAAATGGAGCAAAATGCGAGTAGTTCAAATGCAGGAGGAGATGGGAAAGCAGTACCAAGAGCAGAGCAAAGGCAAGTGACACATCTTTCAATGTGATGTCCTATATGAAGATAAAGGAGACTACACTCAAACTAGCACTTCTCTGTGGACCGAGAAACACCCTGACATTAAAGACACACTAGGCTATAAGCCACATCCCTCCTTACCTTCAAAGTACAGGTAGAAGCTGCTTAGTTTAGGTTCTTACGGACAGAATTCCATCTCTGGTCAGATACGTAGGCTGGAAAACTGTCTCACTTATTTGTAAACTATGTACAGTTAGGATATTTTATCTCATGTTTTTGTTCTTCATAGAATTTAAGATTTATATTTTGTTCTCGGTTTACCAGTTAATCTCTTTTCCCAGTAGGGAGCCGACTTCAAGGTTCATGCAAGGTGACAGGGTCTGTGTACTGTTGCTTTTGTGTGGTCCAGTGCCTCAGCACGTATACCTTGAGTGAGTGCCTGGCCCTTTCACCTTCTGTTCTTCAACCTCCAAAGTAACAGCATCCTTCACAGCACAGTCTGCAAGGAAGGGACACAGAAGGCAATGAGACCTAAGGTAAGCTTCACAGTAAGTGTCCACCTTTATTGCTTATTAGCCTGTAACCTTGTTCCTTCCACAACCCTGTTGTGTTTTCTGTGCCACCACAGTGTGTCTTTGGTTCTGTAAAGATGACATAAGAGAATGATGAACGCACTATGCAGTTCTACCAGGGGCTTTGAGAAACATCCCAGCATCCTCTTCAGTTGGGAAAGATTCATGACAGGAGATTCTGCAAAGCCACCAGAAGCAGGGAAAGCATTTGTTTGGATCCTAATGCCACAAGGCTGTTCTCTCCATGATTTACATTAATAGATCTTGAAGCAAATGCTAGGATTTTGTTAATTGGCAGTTATCAAAGGAGGAAGCAGTTGGGCTGCTTGCAGGAACAAGGTAGGTGAAAGGTAAAAGAAAAAGAGCATGGTACTCTTGGGATGACCAAGAATGAGGCTAGTTGGTAGATTCAAAGGGGGACAACTCAGTTCATCAGAAGGCACAGCACACAGAGAACACCTATAAAAAGGAGTCCTGCCCAAGCCCAGAATCAGCCTTGAGACCATGCCTGTTTTCAAATTCACAAACCAGCAGGCCTTCAGAGTTCATGATCAGGAGGTGGCTGCCAGGAGTAGCAACATCCATCTGTTTGGATAATCTGAGACTCAAGATCTGAGTACCTATGTAACTTGGTTCCTGTATGGTGGGCTTGAAAGGTGGAGAATTTTTTGAGGTTCCTGGGAAATAGATGCTTCTAGAGTCTGCCTATCAATGAGGGTTTAGAGGATTTCTTGTTTAGGTTATTTTGCTTAATGCTTGTTATAAATATTTTAGGTTGAGCAATATGAAAATCATCATTTTATATGAATATTATTATTATGTATATTATTCATGTTTGAAGAAAAAATGTTTTGATTGTGGATATAGGCAACTTATACTCTAGATTGGCACTCTCTTTTTTGAACTCTATGATGTATGGAAACTCTCAAGCCCTCTCTGAAGTCACAGAATGTTTTATATATAAAATTAAATATCACTGTGGAAACTTTCCCCACACAATTTGGGAGGCTTGAGATTCAGCCCTGTCAAATGATGCCTTCCCTTTGGGGTGGGTTCCTGTTGTGTTTAAAAAGTGTCTGCGGTGATGCATGCTTCCAACTTGATGCTCACAATAGCAGAATGAAACAACATCAGTTATACTTGGGATGTCTCCTCCATTTCAGACCTGGGTCTATTAAAAACCTTCAAATTCCAAGACAGAGAAGAAGATGGGCAGCAGTCCATGACCTTCATTTTCATGATCATTGCAAGTACTTTATAACAGCAAACTGTTGTGTTTAAAGGAAACTCTAATTTCCCAGACTCCCAAAGGCTGTCCAAATATCCAGCCTGGACTATAGGAGGATTTCTGTTGGTTAGATAAAAGCCAGCACTCCTCAGGAGCTTGTAAATTGGTTTCCGCCTGCCAAAATACCAAAATGAGTTTGGCAAAAGGAACCCACTTAACATACACCTGTGGTATCTGTCAGCATAATCAAGTTCCTGCTAACTCCCAGCCCTTCCTCAGTCCCTACTGACAAGTACTTGTTATGTACTTCCACTCTCCCATTCCAGCCTCATGGCCTTTCCCTCACTTTAGCTACTCATCCTTTTAATAACCAGCTATTCTCACTCTTCTCAGCTCCAGCTCCCGCTCTTCTCACTGTGCTTTTTCTGTTCTCTATCCCCTGGTTGTTCTCACTTTCTCCCAGGTAACTCTGACTATGTCTGTGGTTCTGTTTTTCCACTTCCCTGGTGGTGTCCAAGCACTGCTGTTGCACACCGAGTGGGAAAATGGAGTAGAACCACGCCCATGGACCCAGGTCTTCCCATGATGTGTTTAGACACTGGTCTGGCAGTGGATACAGGGCGGGGTGTTCCTCTGGAGAACACCGTGTTACAGCCCTTTAATGTTACAGCTCTTTAGACTGTCAATGAAGCGGCTCCTTCAGACAGTATTCAACAAAACAGCTTGTGCGCATATACTTTATTTTGGCTGAACCAGGGGTTATATAGATTTGGGGAAGTGGCTAGGAATATCCAGGGTGGGCAAAGGTCATCGGCTGAAGGCTAAGTTACTGAGATGCCTCATTAGCATGAGGAGGCATTCTAGGAATCTCAGATGCTTGCTGATCGGGTTTCTTATAAGGAGGATTAGTTTGTATAGATAATTTCCTAAGGGCTGTGTGACATTCCTCAGGTAGGCTTTGTGGGATCCCCCAAGTAGAGAAGATCCTGCTGACAGCTGACAAAGGGAAACACCATTTTGCCCTGAGCTCAGGGCTTTCTGGTAACCTTAGCATCAGGGTCTCCTGACATATGTCCAATCTGCTGCTCATGCCTAGTTCTTTTTCTCTCTGCTCTGAACGCCTCCAGATACCTCTAGAAAACTTCTGGGATATTTCCTCTCATACTTTCAGTTAAAGCCTCCCCCTTAATCATACCACGGAGCAGTCCCGTCATCAGTTTATATACAAACCCTAGAGATGCCAACATTTAGAAAACTGAACGCCATCCTGGAAAGCCAGATTCTAAACACATTGCTTATGAATGTGGTAGTTGTATAAATTCATTAGCAAGCTGTTTATCAGTGTTGTTCTCAGGAATTGTTGGGGAAATTTTTCACTTGGAAATGATGGAAGGTAAATAGAATGGAGAAAGCACAATCGATCATGTCCCGATTTGAGAGTTAAGCAGAACACCCAAGACCTTTGCTCTATGAGACCGACATTTTCCTTCATAGCTCCGTTTGTTTAATCAGTTTTTTTGCTGCTACCTGGATTAGGACAGATGTTGCCACTTTTGAGTTTGTTCAGTCAACTGAAGTATTCTAGAACCATCTGTGAGCCACTCCAATGTGAGTGAGATTCCAAAGCTAGAAGTGGGGGCAAGCATTTGCCAAAATTCTTTTGAGACAGACTGACTCCACGACAGGCTTCAAATTGGCAATTCAGGCCTAAATCTTTGTTTCCAAGAACTGGGCAAGTCCAGGCAAGTCCAGACCTCAGAAGCTACCTCACCATCTGGCCTGAGGCAAGTATAATGGGTCAGCAGCCATTTCCAGACGTCCTCAGCAACAGTTTCCAGCCCTTATGCCCTGGTAATGGAATGTCCCTAGGGATGGAGCAAGATAAAGGTCCCCTACCCCAGCATCCCCTGCCAGCTCACTTGGTTGTCTCTCTATCTTGGTAATGGGAGACCCCACCATGCTGAACTTCTGCAGAATAAAACACTCTTTGCGTTTACATACTATTTGAGTCCAGGGTATCATTCTTCAGTGAACCATGGACCCTTACACTTTCTGTAAGACTTTATGAAGAAGAGAGTTTTTCATTCGTTCATTTATTCATTCACTAGTTAATTCATTCATATTTTCATTAATTATTAATATATCCATCTGTGCAACTTTCCATTATTAATTTTAATTTTGCAGCAGGAGTGGTGATTGGCAACAAGTCATAGATTCTTTCATTTGGAAGTAAAGGTCATGAAGCAGAGAGAGAGGAGATTTTTATTTTCCTGTTAGGGTTTTCTGAACCACCAGGGATGTGTGGATTTCAGATGCTTCCTTTTGAGGGAAAGAGGCTGCTGTGAGTCACAGCATGGACCAGTATGCTCTTCCTACCGCTGGGGACATGAGAGAGGTGGAAAGCTGCTCCTGGGAAGAACAGCAACCAGGGGACATTTCCCTATATTCTTGGCTCTCAGGATGCAGCTTTGGGGGCTCTACATTGCACACAGCTCCCCAGGATTTCTTTATACTGGCTTCCTACTGAATACTCTTCTAGGATTAGATCCTAGTGTAATGCAATGCATAGTAAACACACACTTCAGGAAACTCTAAATGTGCCTGCCTAAAATCAAAGCAGTTTACTTACAATGTTAAACACCTGAGACTACAGTCTTTGATTTATCTCCTCAAACATAATGGATTTATGAAATTCATACTTTTATTCAGAGTATAATGGGTTTATATTTATCTTCCCCAAAGGTCAGTTCTTTGCTGGCCTGGTGCCAGTTGACTTGAGCTCCCTGAATGGCCTTCTTGGATGGATACATTGTGAGCCACCTTGGAAGCACTTCAGAAATAAAAAAGTAAACTCAAAGTCCATTGTCCAGTCAGCCAAAGCATTTGGGCACTGGGAAAGTCTAGCCTGAACTCAGTGCAAGTCAGGTACGATTCCATTCACCTTAGGGACAGGAAATTCAAAGGAGAGGAGGAGACTTGGATGACATTGGGCTTCCTAAGGTAGCTGGCCATCTACAAGGGTGTCCCTCCCTTCTCTGAAAGTAACACAGTTAATGTATCTGCCATTTCTGTTGAGCAAAGAGCTGTCCAGGATTCTCAGGTTTCTGATACGTGGTAGCTATAGGTGCCATGATTTGGAGTTGGGTAACCAGGTAAGACAAGAAGCCTAAGGGTTCTGCCATGACTTCTTGCTCCAGGATACCATGAAGCACAGGATTTGGAGTCTCTGTCAGCCCAGATTCATCAGCCTAGGAGGGTAGCCCATAGTGTTTATCCAGAGCTGTGGAAGAGAACATGGCCAGTGGAGGTGTCCAAACTCACTCTCACTGACTCATGGACCTTCATAGTGGTTAAGAATGTTTTCTGTTATTACTGATTCCCACATCTCAGCTTCAGCAAAAAACATTCTCTCGTAAGACAGTGTCTAGGAAAACATCACATGATATAACTGAGTCTCCAAAGAAATCAGAAATTTCCACTTCAGATAATTGCTTACATGAAGCAATCAACCTAATTCTTGAGTCTCAGCAAGAGCTCAATACATGATAGTTACTGTGTATATTTTGGCTCTTCATGTCATGATCTTTCCTTGTGTAAACCCTGGAATTAAAAACTCTATGGACTGTAAGAGGGGAAATATTTACAAAGCCATCCATAGAGGTGGCCACTTGGATGGAGTGTCTGGTTTCTCTTCACTTACCTATCACAAAGAGTTTACCTTCACAGTATTCAGGAACTTCAGACTCCAAGGAGCAACACACTCAATGCTTAAGGACTGGGGCAAGTACTATTGGTATCCTAGTGTATCTCATTATATCATCCTGCTGGGACAGGTACTGTCTCTATCTGTATCTCGTTACATCATCCTGGCTCTTCCTCTGGTTTTAACTCTGGCCTCTGTATCTTCTCTTTCAGGATTCCCTCAAGGCAGACTGTGTTTAACAGGCTCATCCCCTTGGCTGCTCAGAGAGGACAGCTCTGAAAAGATTTCCTCCTTTCCCAGGGAAGTTGCCTGGGTTGAGGGGCAGTCTGTGCTCTGTGTTCTCTGGAGTGATTCTGCATGAGTTGCTTTTTCTCATCTGGAGCATATCTTACAATAAGCTTCCTTCCGAAGCCCTGTATCATGAGATAAAGCTTGGGGAAGAACATTCAGCAGCAGCCTGGCTCCTCTTGCTTTTGTCTCCTTACACAATCACTGAAGGAAGGAGAGACGGAAGCAGTGGTGTTTGTTTTGTTCTACTTTTATTTCTTTCTTACTTTTATCTGATTAAAGGAAAGGTTTTAATGTGGATGTCAGCATGGGCACTAATAAAACAGGAGTTGGAATCTAAGAAAAGGACAGTAACCTATTTCTAGCGTGGGTGTGGCTTCTGTAGAAAAAGTCATTCTTGTGTCTTTAGATTTTTCTTTTAAATTAGACAGCATCTTTTACTGGCTTACTGCTCCCAAAGCTGGTCAGGCTGGCTGGCCAGCAATCCACAGGGATCTGTCTGCCTCTGGCTCACCAGATTGCAAGTGTTTACCACTATGCTCAAGTCCTCTTATGTTGAGTCCAGTTCAGGTCATCATGTTGATGATAGCAAACTTTCATTTTCTGAGATGCCTTCATACCAGACAGAGTCAGTTTGTTTGGGAATCAGAGGTCTCAACTTGTACAGAAGCACTGTAGCCTTCACTGAAGCAAAAGTAGATTTGCATAGCCATTAACATTTAGAACTTTAGAAGGCAATCTCATAATACTCCCAACAGCTGTTGACAACTCTGGTTTTGCAGATGGAGAATTGCAAAGCTAACTAGCTTAGGCTACTGCGGACAGTAGTACAGGATCACACCTTAGTACCAGGAGCTTCTTTATTTTATTTTATGTGTTGGGGTATTTTTGCCTACATGCATGTATGGGTGCCATGTGTGTGCCCAGTGCCTAGAGAAGTTAGAAGAGGGTGTTAAATCTGGAATGTGTATTAGAAATGGTTATAAGTCACCATGTGGATGTGTCAGGGGAACAGATCCCAAGTTCTCTACAACATCAGCAAGTGCTTTTAGCCACTGAGCAATCTCTCCAACTCCATACATATTCGTTTGGTTTTTTTTTTTTTTTAATAAATGCGACTTTATTGTATCTTAACAGTATAAATTTGGTCCTTAAAATGTTTGAGCTTTTTTTTTCCCCTTTGCTAACCACCTCTTACACTTTTAATTTTTAAAACAACAATTTTTTGAAATCAGTTGTCAGTTATTTAATTCTAAAACATATGACACATCTTAACAGTTTCAAAAACCACACATAAAACTCCATAATACAGTTTCATCCTATTGTGAAGTTTACCCTTACTATCTCTACAATTATCTAGATCTGTCATTTAAAATATACCACTTAAATTTCAACTTCGACATTTCAAGAATGATATTTAGTAGTAATGTAAGTATATTTTCTGTGGAGTTATTTCTGACATTATTTTTCAGAATATGGGAATATATATATATATATTTATACTCTTGTGAGTTCAAAGTCTGTTTTCTGATACTTTCTATACGTATGCCTATAAAAACTTTTGTATAATTTTGTGATAATGTAGTCCCTCCAAAATTATTTAAAAATTATAAGCTAATAGTAATTGGGAGCATTTCAAAGAATCGTTCATACATTTTTGCATTGTCATTCCAACTATGTTTACCCTATATGACCATGTCTCTACTTACTTTCAGAAAGGCATGGGACCTCAGTCCACTCTACCAAAGTAGCACTAAAAATAAAAGCCTATATTATGCTTCTAAGAGGAAATTCATTTGGACATTAAAAAAGAAAATTTAAACTAGTTGTTCCAGAGCTGCCTCTGTTTCAAAGTCTGGCTACTGTTACCACACTGGGTTACAAACACTGCAGTACCTTTGGGGAAAGTAGAGTGCTTCAGCTCTGAGGCCACTGGCCTTCCCACAGCACTAAGCCCTAAGCTGCAGTACCATTACCAAAAATGATGTTAACAGAGATGTACAAACATGCTGCAAATGTTTTAATAGAATTTGGCTTTTCTTTAAACTGTCTTTTTCATAGTCAAAATGAACAAACAAAAAATGCTGAAACCACTTAATAAACTTACATACTTGAAAAAGTAGACACTTCAGTTGGGCAGTAAAATTCATATTATGAAAGCAATATATTCTAAATTTCAAAGACGTGACAAGTTCTATAGAGCATCTCTCATCAGATGATGGAAGCTTTCAAACTACATGATCTTCTGCCAGGCAGGACTAGGGCATCATTCACTGGTTTGAGATCAAATCCATTTCAAAGCATGTCTGTCTTGGTGGTACAGCAATGGTGGGATAATAAAATGTGCAGTGTGGTCTTGTACACTGAGTATTAAACCTAAAGTGTTTTGGGTGGTAGAAGGGACATTCCATTTTCTTACAAGCAGGGAAGTAACAGCAGAGCTGGCCATTCTAAGACGGTGTTGGTGATGACACTGGTTTTGGTGTCAATACTGGGACTCTTCTACTCATGTGAATGAAGGGACAATCTGCTTTAGTACTCTTTGCATCATATTTACAATTTGGATGGACAAACAAACATTTCTTAGCAAATTTATAGTTCAGTTGTTAAAGTAAAAAGATTTAGCCACGATGGAGAAGAGGAGGAAGAAGATGAGGATTATTGGACCCAGATAGGAAACTTGTTCAGCGGTGTGCCAGTGCCAGCAAAGTCTGAGAGGAGACCTTCTCTTTCACCTTCTAAACAAGCTAACAAGAATTTAATTTTGAAGACTTCTCTGACACTTAGGAGTCTGTAACAAAACAACTAACTATTCTGCAGTTCCACAGAAACAGGCACTTCTAGTCGCTCCCAGAACTCAAACTTCTCAAGAAGAATTACTAGCAGAAACAGTCCAGGGGCAAAACAGGGCCCCCAGAATAAGTGTTTCTGTTAAAGAAGAGGAAGCAAAAGGAGATAATGCAGAAAAAATTCAAGAAACTCAACAGAGGCAATTGTTATCCTGACTGCAAATTGATCCAGTAATGGTGGAGACAATGGAGATGAGTCAAGATTACTCTGACCTGGAATCCATGGACCATGTAGACACAAGATCATTTATTCTGAAGAAGCCAAAACTGCCTGAGCAAATAGTAGTGACACCAAACCAGGATTCGGGGATGAAGACCGCAGATGCCCTTCGGGTCCTTTCAGAACACTTTATGCAGTCAGGAGATCTTGTACAACTAGATAAACCTGCAAGTCCCAAGTTTATAGTGATGCTGGATGGTTTCCCCAGAACCCCAGGATACATGTCAGATGGAGAGGAGGAGATGCGTTTTGAAGGACTGAAACCCATAAACCAAACTTCAGCCTCAGACAAGGGACTCAGAGGTCTCCTCCACCCACAGCAGTTGCATTTGCTGAGCAGGCAGCTTGAGGACCCAGATGGTAGCTTTTCCCACACCAAGATGACTGACCTGAGTGTGGCACAGACACCAGAGAAACGCTGAGATGACTGACCCGAGTGTGACACAAACATCAGAGAAACTTTTGGTGCGCTGCAAGTACTGGCCTGCTTGTAAGAATGGGGCTGAATGTGTGGACCATCATTCCATTTCACCTTGCCCATCTGTAAATTTGCAGAGAAATGTTTGTTTGTTCATATTCTTAAAGAGGTTCCTGATCCAAAGAAAGAGCTAGCATCCAAGTTGCTGCTGTTACAGATTAAGGACACCAACCAAAGAATACACATGGAGGGACCCATGACTTGGACCACATATGTGGCAGAGGAAGGCCTTGTTGGCCATCAGAGGGAGGAGAGGCCCTTGGGTCTGAGGATGTTAGAGGCCCCAGTAAAGGGGAATGTCAAGGTGGGAAGATGGGAGTGGGTGGGTGGGTGGGAGGGAGATTACCCTCATAGAGGTGGGGGAGGGGGGAGGGGGATAGGGGGTTTCCAAAGAGGAGACCTGGAAAGGAGGAAACATTGGAAATGTAAATAAAGTATCAAAAAATTAAATTAAATTAAAAAAGGACACCACTAGGACAGGTGTTCTGCCTATTTCTACTAATTTTACCTTTATCACCATCGTTTTTGGAATTTTCAAAAATCTAAGATTTCTCACGGAATGCACCCTCCCCCCTTTCTTCTCCCTCCTCTCCACCTTTTCTCTCCCTTCCCTTCCTCTCCCTCCCTTTTCCTCCCCCCTCCCCTCTCCTTTCATTCATTCTTCCCCTCTACTCTTTCCTAGGAGTCAAGACCTGTCACTGGCTCCCTAATGTGTAAGAACACGTTTGCTTGTGTGTCATATTGCTCATGCTTCTGAGTTTATTCAGGACTCTTTAGCATTGAGCAGCAGTCAACTTGTCCACATCCGGCTGTATCAATTCTGTCTGTCTTTGGAACTATGCAGCGAAACAGGAACAGTCTCATTTCCTAAATGTTTCCTTCCCTCTAGTCTTTGAACACATAAATCCCATTTGAAATGTGGTCTCCAACAGTTCTTCCAGCTGAAAGCCTACCATTCCTTCAAGGCACAACTAGAAGCTGAACCGCTTTGTCCTCTCACAGGGTGCCATGTGTAATGATAGCTCACACTTATTGGGG
Organism: Uromys caudimaculatus; assembly: GCA_028551405.1. Classification (NCBI taxonomy): domain Eukaryota; kingdom Metazoa; phylum Chordata; class Mammalia; order Rodentia; family Muridae; genus Uromys; species Uromys caudimaculatus. The sequence goes on from CM052708.1 coordinate 96,444,115, forward strand.
ACTTGTAATGTTCTGGGTATGCTAGAAACATTTTGGCAAGTATTCTTCTACTTTTTTGGATTGGATATTTTCTTTATTTACATCTCAAATGTTTTCCACTTTCCAGGTCTCCCCTTCAGAACTCCCTATCCCACCCTCCTCCCCCTGCTTCTATGAGGGTGCTCCCCCACCCACCCACTCCCATCCACCCTCCCTGGCATTCACTTACACTAGGGCATCGAACACCCTCAGACCCAAGGGCCTCTCCTCCCACTGATGTCCAACAAGACCCTCCTCTGCCACATATGTGTCCAGAGAAAATATTATTATTTCTTTGCTTACACGTGGGGGTGTGTTCATGTGTGTGTGCATATGAGGGAATGTTTGTGCATGTGGAGGCCTGAAATTGAAACAGATATTGATGCTTTCCTTTGTTATTCTTTACTTTGTTTATTGAGGCAGAGTCTTCTGCTGAACCACGAGTTCATTATTCCCAGGTAGAATAACTAGCTAGCTTGCCTCACGGATCTTCTCTCTGCCTCCCAAGGACAGGGATTAGAAGCAGGCACCATGCCATGTGTGCCCAGCTTTTACATAGGTTCTGGAGACCCAAACTCATTCTTCATGTTTGTATAGCAAGCACTGTCTATTGAGCCACTTCTCTAGGATGTGGCAAATATTTAAACTTAAACTTTTCAAGATGTAGAAAGACTCAGATTAATATTAAACTCAGGGGAGACCTCTGCCTGGGGCCAGGAGTCGGTAGCCAATGAGCGCCGGAGAGGGGTGGCCTCCCAGGAGCTTGGAAAGGCTGTGAGTGGGGTTAAGGGGAGCAACACCTCTCACCCAGACCTGCCCGGATCTGCTGGGATCCAGGGCCTGAGAACCTGGGGGCAGAAACCCCCCCGAAACTTCCGGTTTTCACCTGTGGGTGGAGACCTATGCCTGGGCCACAAGGGGCCTGTGCCTGGGGACCTCAGCCTGGGCTACAAGGCTCCACGAGAGATCGGGGAATCCCAGGAGTGCTGACACACCTTTGAGCACAGGCAAAACCACCACTTCTGTTCCAACTCACTGGATCAAGAGGGACCCTTACAGAGCCTTCAGGGCATAGGAACCAAGGGACACTTGGGGACAAGATCCTTCTGATTCCATTCTGCACCCCAGAACTGACCCTGTGTGACAGTTCTCCAAACCCAAACACCTCTCAGAGAGAGCTGGTCTTCAAGGAGTACTGACACAGAGGCCTGCAGGAGGGGCAAGCCACAACCAGACAGAGTAAGATCAGCTAACATTAGAGTCAACAAGATGGCAAAAGGCAAGGGAAAGAATATAAAGAACAGAAACCAAGAGTACTCCGCACCATCAGAACCCAGCTCCCCCACCACAGCAAGCCCTGGATACCCCAACACACCAGAAAAGCAAGACTCAGATCTTAAATCATTTCTCATGATGATGATAGAAGACGTGAAGAAAGAAATGAATAACAACCTTAAAGAAATACAATAGAACAGAGATAAACAACTAGAAGCCTTTCAAGAGGAATACAAAAA
>CM052708.1:96446146-96466474 GCA_028551405.1 Uromys caudimaculatus
CCCCCCCCCCCCCGGTCTTCCTGGAGTTTGGACCACCAACCAAAGAATACACATCTATGGACTCATGGTTTGGACCACATATGTGGCAGAGGATGACCTCGACGGCCATCAGGGAGAAAAGAGAGGCCCTTGGGCCTGAGGATGTTAGAGGCCCCAGTAAAGGGGAATGTCAAGGCGGGAATATGGGGATGGGTGGGCGGGTGGGTGGGAGGTGGAATTCCCTCATAGAGGAGGGTTGGGGAGGGGATAGGGGGTTTCCAAAGAGGAGACCCAGAAAAGGGGAAATATTGGAACTGCAAATAAAGTATCAAAAATGAAAAAAAAAATAATAAAAAAAGAAAGATAAAAAAATATTAAACTCAGAAATAAGAGGAAGAAGAAAGACAATCTCCCCAATGTAATAGAACTAAATCTTCTTTCTAAGGTCTATAAAGCCCAAATAGCTTGCAGATAATCAGACATCGATGGTGTTTAAGGCATGGCCTTTCCATCTTGTAATTCTTCCATGCTTAGTAAGTGCCTACTGTCTAAACCTTCAAGATCAAGAATAAAAGATGACGCATGGGAAGCTCCTGTGGGCTCCTATTCATTGTCTAAATGGAATCATAAAGCTATAAAACAACAAACCCGTGCCAAGTAAGCTGACCTGGTGAAAACTTACAAGTCCTTGCTGTAAAGATACATCTCCACCATCATGGTGTCAATGTGCCTCTTCAGAGTAATATGCTGGAATTTAAAGCTAACCTGGATGGAATCTGCAGGAAGGACATTTGAGATGGCTGGGCCATGAGGTGTGGAACTCAAATGAGTAAGATTGGTATCCTTACCAAAGAGGCTTTAGAGCTCCCTCAGCCATGCTTACATGTGAGGTGCAAGAGGCCATGGCTTGTGTAGCTGAAAGCAGACCCTCACTAGGTAGTGGCCTTCACACAGGGAGAAGTAAGGCCCTCATTATAGGACAGTGATCCATACCCATATTATAACTGTCTGCAAAGAATAAAACCATAATTAAAAAGGAAGGACAATGCTGAGCTGTCCCTAAGCCTTGACTCCTGAGCACAGCTAGAAGCCATATGATCTGCTGTGTTGTGAGAAAAGCTCAGATTCCCAGGTTTACAGACTTTCACTGGCTCTTGGGATAAGTGGTATATCCTGCCTAGTTACCTCCTGAGGAGAGGTTGGCCTTAGAGTGGGCACATTGTCCACTCTGAGCTCACAGACCCCCCGCACCTGCTCTATTTGTCATCTTACTCCTGAGGTTCTGTAACCCTGCTTACAGTTGAGACAGTGCAGATCTGAGGGCATCTTCTTCCCATGGCCATAGTCGTCCCTCCCTCTGTAGGGACATTTAACTGTAGAGTTATTTCTTGTGGATGTCTGTACTTGCTTCCCACCTTCATATTACCTGTATGTGGCCTTTAGGACTTTTCAATGGGGCAGCCATGGTAGGACCCAGCTATCTCATCGGACACTGAGCTTTCAGCTCCTTGACTTTAAAATATGCCTGCGGATGTCGGATGCCATCCCAGACAAAACTCTCCAAGTGCCTAGTGTGCCTTTCCCCTCTGGTTCTCTCAAGAGAACTTGGAAGATGCCAGCATGGTAAATGGAAAGCACTTGATGTCGTTGCTTAAGGGGAGGTGTCCCAAAGAGCCACTCGGGCAGACAAATGAAGACGCCTAGGAATAAGAACACATTAATAGCAGCCAAGTGTGCTGCAGTGGGGCCTGGACAGTGTGCATTCCCTATACAGCTGCCTTTGTGCTGTGGGCCTCCTCAGCACCTCATGAGGCCTGCACTGTATGGCAACTAAGTTTATCCCCATTTGCTCACAGCATATACATCTTCAAGATACATTCAAGCTATCAGTGCTCAGATTGAGCAATTTTTAGCAGGTAGTGTGGACTGACTGTTCAGGCTGAATGACAGGTCAGTCTTATTTTCAAAACTTTTTTTTTACATAGAGAGGACAGATTTATTTTATTAGCCACGGTCACGAGTATAAAGAATTTTGGAAAATTAGGCTTATCATTACTTTTTTTTTTCATCACTTTTTTTGTCACATTTGTATATTTTATGTTAAAATTTCTATTTCTATTTACAGCCTTAGTAGAGATGCATTTTGCTAGTTTGCAATTTAATTTTATAAGATGGTAATTTTTGCTTGCTGTCATTTTGTCTCTATAACCATTGTTTTTAATCCTCTTTATTCAAGTAGAAATGACATGACTGAGCTGTTTGCTTTGATGTGTGCTATTAGATATAGCCTCAGTAAAAACCTCAATGCATACAGTATTTCCTTCCACTTATTCATAGCATTTCCTTGGAATAAATTTTCAGATATAATATGACTACACCAAAGAATGTGAGGATTTTCATTGCTACTAATAGATGTTATCAAATTCTTTCTAGAAGATTTGTATCTGTTGACAAAGAATTATTGTATTCTTGCTAACATGATTAAGAATGGAATATCTTTTCTCCAACTTACATAAAATACTGCTTTGTTTTGCATCACATTTTGGATTACTCAGAATAGAGATGCTTTTATATTTCCTCAGTTATGTCTTCTCTTGTGGATTTCCTATTTCTATCCATTTTAATCGTTGCTTTACTCAGGAAGATTTACTGTGCCAAGCAATGTGGTGGAAGATCCAGCAGAAAACAAGAATAAGATGGCTCTGTAGGTGATAAATGTTCGGGGAGTAGAGAGAAGGAAAGCCATTGAGCAAACAAGTAAAGGACAGTTAGAGTTTCCCTGGTCCCCGACTTTGTTTTAGGTGACCCACAAATACCCTGAGAATAAGATTTAGCGGTGACCTGAACATTGTCATTGCTATAGAATCCCTGCAGGATATGGGATGAAGATTCTGAGTGAAGAGACAAGGAAGTGTGAGGACACTGGAATGCAGTCAGTCCTGGCGTATTTTGGAGGAAGGGTGCAGTAGCTGGAACATTGTGAGAGCTAGGAAACACCTGAGATGTGCAGGAGAAGCTGTGGAGCTGCGCTGAGATGGGGCATCAATGTTCCATAGGCCATGGTAAGAAATGCGGATTTATTTTAGCATAGTAAGAAACAACTGAAGACTTTTAAATTCAGTGATAGCATCACACTGAATGCTGGGGGGAGAAGAAAATTTGAGGGAAAACATATTAGGAGGCCATTGCAGCATCCTTACCAAGAGATAATTTCTTGTGGAGTAGGATGATGATGATGATGATGATGATGATGATGAGGAGGAGGAGGAGGAGGAGGAGGAGGAGGAGGAGGAGGAGGAGGAGGAGGAGGAGAAGGAGGAGGAGGAGGATAAAGGGGGGGTCTGTTTTCTTTTGGATCATACATGGACCAGAGACAAGAGACAAGATTACAGGACCCAGAGAAGGTGGCCCTAGCAAGTGGAATGGGCAGCAGAAGAAGAGAGATGGGAGGATGGAGAGTCAAGAAGGATGCCTCAAATCATAGCTACAGGAAGCAGGAAATGGTTGCTCTTAATGTCTTCTGTGTATAGGACACTTCCCATGGCTGCCTATCCGAACACTGCAGCTGGTACCCTTCTCTCCTGCCTTCAGTGCTCAGATGGCTCCTGCAATGCCCATGTATGTTTGACAAGCCACACTGAGGAGAATTTTAAAGCTTTGAGGAAAAGCCTGGAGTGAAAAAAGTGGACCAAGGCAGTTGGCCCTTGAGACGACATGCTGCTAAGAAGATGCAGATAGCTGTCCATCTCAGAGGACTGTTAAACCGGACATGGCCTGAGTGCATTGACATCCGACACTGAAGAGATCTATATATACATAGGATACAACAACTTTTTTGGCAGCAATTTTTTTCTTTTGTCATTAGGAGTAGAAACTGTTAAGAGGGTCACATTCAAAGCTAATGCCGACATCTATCTGGTTGATGTCTAGATATCGAATTAATGTAAAATGTTGGTAGAATATTTATGTTTTTATTTAAATATTTAGTATATAATTAAACTTTTCTCCGTGTTTGAAACTTTTCATAAAGATTATATTAGAAAAAATTTCTCAAACATAAAGGTCTGTAGTTCCACTGAAGACACCTTGGAGAAGATCAATTTATAATTTATGTAATACTCTGATCTTTGTTATTCTAAATTGTTTTCCTTATGCAAACATGAAACATTGATCAACCACATGAAGGCACTTGAAAAAGGAAGCCATGAGACAGCAGCTTTGCTGATGTCTGTGACATTGGGACAATGGTCTCTCAAAGATGTCTGCGTCTTGAGCCCAGATGTTTGCATGTGTTGGGAGCCATTAGAGCACAAGCTTGGCTTCTGGCCTCACGTATTGTGTGAGAATATGAACTCTTGGTCCCCAGAGGTTGCTGCAATACCAGGAATTGTTTTTCTCAGGAGTGGCCAACTGCAAAATGTTCCGATGGCAGAAGTTAAGCAAACTATTTCCACACCCTCTCCCTTACCCCAGCTTCCTCATTTTCTTCTTCCTCCTTTTGATTTCTTTCTTCCTCTTTTGATGCTTTATAAGCAGCAGCTTGCTAAAAATAAAATAGGCCTTGACAAATCTCTACTTGGTCTTGCTCTTCTTTCTCGGCCGTTTCTCTTACAGGTTAGGGTCCTCCTCGACCACCGCGAATAACTAAGGTCCCGCTGGACGGGACATGCATGGAAGAAAATCAGTGTGGATGTCATTGTATGATGTATTGTGGGCGGAGGGATCATTTTACATCAGTGTGGAATCACAGAGTCCTTGTAAGTGAGTGGGGGGAAGAACGTCCATCACGGAAGATGTGATGAGGGCTGACAACTGGAGATAGGGTAACGGTCTGTTGTAAGACAGTCGACTGGGAAGGGGACTGGATTTTCCTCTCAGGCCCCTGGAAGTTAAGTCCTGGGTTTTAGCTTACTGAGACCTGTGTCAGATCATCAGATGTGCCATGAGATATATCTATGCCATTTGAAGTCACTTAGCCTTGATAATCCACAAAAGAAAGTGGAACTGGTCCCATTGTCAGGATTCCAAAGCATTATGGGGGGCAGTTAGACTGAGTCATACTGACATTGCTTGGTGATGTCTCTTAGAGAAGCTCTGGACTAAATCATTGAGCAAGCTTGCAATATAAGTTTTGATGATTTAATTTTAATGTACAGATAAAAAAGAAGAAAGCATGAATCTTAGCTACACTTGATGGAAACCCACTAGCTGCATGATGCCAGGCATTGTGGGAGCACCTCTGTGATGGATGGTTAAATGTCAACTTGACATCTGAGGTGAGGAAACCGCAATTGAAAAAAATGCCTCTATAAGATCTGCCTGGAGGCAGGCCTGTAGGGCATTTTCTTAATTAGTGATCGATAGAAGAGGGCCCAGCCCATTGTAGGTGGTGCCATCTCTGGCCTGATGGTCCTGAGTTCTATTAGAAAGTAGGTTCTATGGCCTCTCCTGCTTCTGGGTTTCTGTCCTCTTTGAGTTTCTGTCCTGACTTCCTTCAATGATGGAAGTATAGAAATGAAAGCCAAATATTTCTTCCTCATCTACTTGCTTTTTGGTTATGGTGTTTTACTGCAGCAACAGAAATCCTAATTAAGGCAAGTCCCATCAAAGAAGACTGACATCTATGGAAGTGTGGAGTTGAATGTCACTCAGCATTCAGAAAAGCATAAAGACCTCACCTGACATTGCCTACTGGTCCTAACTTAGTACACCTTCCCTATACTCTAGTGTACATCTGCCATCCTCTGCCATGCACAGCTGTTCCCAAAGGACACAATAAATTTTCATTCAGTGACCTCTCCAGATGTTGTAGACACAGTGAGTCAGCTTGCAAGTGGCCCTGTCCACCAGTTCTTTAGTTTCTACTGTCTGTCCCTATAGTTCTTGTTTCCCAAGGCTTCTGATATGTGCCACTCTTGTTTCTTTATAATCTTAGCCTACATGCTTCCCTCTGAGTTTGGGTTTTAAGTGTGAATTTTTAAAATTTTCTTTTACTGCCAACTCCTTGATTTTCAAATTGCTCATTTGATTTCTAGAAACAAGATTCTAGTTGATTAAGTTGATCTTTGTTTGAGAAGAGCCTTCTGTTACAAAAATTTATAACTCAAAGACTTACAAGCTTTGGATCAGGATCTCATCTCCAGTTTGATACAAAGAATAAATAATTTAGAGAGGGGAGAGGACCTGGGGGAGCTGGGACAACATCTGTCACACCTGGCTTAGGCTTCAATGCTGGTGGGTGTGTTTATATGGATATTTTGCTCCTGTTCAATGAATATTTGGGAAAGCAAAAGCAAAATTGGAGCTAGCATCTGTACTGATAAAATCAAGCCAAAAATATAAATAGGACAATCAAAGATGACCTCAAGGGACCAAACAGGAAAGAGCATGCATGATTAGACTACTGTGTCTGTGTAGTTGCTTGCTTAGAAAGGGATATGTTTGTATGCTTCCTGGTAACCAAAAAAAGTGAGACTAAAATGTCTGCTTTGTTATACAGAAGGAAGTGATAGCATTTTTCAGTTTGTTGGGGAGCAGCACCATTAAATAGGCCTTTGCTCGAATTCCTGCCAGCAAATGGTAGAGCTTAGAGAAAGACTTCTTTGAAAATATCTGTCAAGATTAGAAACTTGGAATGCTTATGGCTCAATCATCATATCAGTCAGGGTTCTTTAAAGAAACAGAACTAATACGTTCTAACACGTGTGCGTGTGTGTGTGTGTGTGTGTGTGTGTGTGTGTGTGTGTGTGTGTGTGTGTGTGTTTGCACATGCGTTTGACCATGGTTCTAGGAGTCCACCAATGGGAAGGCTGAGAATCAGGTAGTTCAGTTGTTCAGTTGTAAGGCTGGGAGTCTTAGTTGTCCTAGTGCTGGAGTCCTAGATGATTCCTAGAGAGATGATAGTCTTCAGTCTGTATTGAAATTCCAAACACATTGGTTCTAACACAAGCGAAGGATTACCTCAGCATCAGGGTGGATGTGCTTTCCAGTGAGAGCGATGGCAAGCAGCAAAATGCAGTTTCTTTCTACATCTTTTTATGTGAGCTGCTACTAGAAGGTGTGGCCAAGATGAAGGGGATGTATGTCTTCCTGCATCAAATAATCTGATTACAAAAACCTCCTCAAAGGCATGCCTAACAGCTTGAGTTTCAATTGACTCCAGTAGTACATTTATAACGAGCTAGATGTTTAATTCCTTTTCTTATAACTTAGAACAGGATCCCCAGGCAAACAAGTTCTTAATAATGTGATATTAAGTGTCTTCTCTACTTGACTATACTAACAGCTAAGTACATACGCTGCTCCTGTCAAGCTGAGTAACCTTGTGTGGGATGACTCATTCCCTGGAGTGACAGGACTGGCCAGCACATCCTTCTCCACACAAACCCCACTTTCAAGATCTTAGGCAGTTTCAGAGCATCCTAACCTACACGAGCAACCAGCTCTGATGTAAGGAAAGTTCAAAAGCCTCTTGTGTTTATTAACTGCTCCAAGTCCAGGATAGTTGATGGGAAGAGCGTGTTTGTTGTGGCACAAAAAGTTTCTGAACCCCAAAAAGACCAGCAAGGAGCTGATTCCAATACAATCGCATTAGGGCCTCTTTATTCAAGCACAAGTTTTGGCCACACCACTATCTCTGATGCGAAGAACGGAGTGGGGAGCTGAGCCCAGTTTTAGGCAAACATTTATAGAGGCAAGAAGGTGGTATCTAACCTGGTACCCATCTGATTAGGGGGCTTATAGGGCCTTTAACATAATTGGCTGATGCCAGGAGTCAAACCATAAACTTAACTTCTGCTTTTCTCCTGATTGGTGGTTGTTAGGAAGTGAAGTGTGATGGGCAGTCTTGTAACCTGGAGATGTAGATATGTTGGAGAATAATCTGGAAACTGGTGTTAGGCATAGGTCTTGTTGGGGGGTAACCTAGAAACTGGTGCTAGGTTCCGGCCTGTTAATTAACTTGAGTTCAACCTTATGTCACCTCTGAGATGGAGTCTGATCCCAAAAGATTTGGTCTCTCATGCCGGCCTGGGGTGGTTATAATCATTAGTCAATATTTAAGCCATTATCTCAACTGTCTATATTTACAGGGTACATTGTAATCTTCTCAAGCTGCTCTCTGACTCACATTCAAGTCTGAAGATCTTTCTGTTTGGTGATCTGCTAGATTCTTTCCAACTCAATACTATTTGATTCGTGTTTCTAATTGTATCTTTCTTCCTGGCAGAATTTTCCAACTACACAATACCAGAAAGGGTTACAGGGTTAAAGAGATAAAATAGATTTTTCTGCTTATTTAGATGTATGGCCAGTTCATTTTGTACATTACTCTCTCTCAAATCCCCAGGTAGTTTTTGCATTGTTCTGTTGGATAGCTACCATAATGAAATATCTTCTGTTTGAAATATTGATCCAATGAATAGCTAGAGGCTTGTTACAAGGGAGCTGTGAGGTGATAAAAAGGAAGCTGTTGCCAAAAACATTTTCAAATGAGCTTCTGATATCAGCCCAAAGATCCACAAGAGCTATTTTTGATTACATTTTGATGCACATGGGTGACCATAGCACAGTGCTCCTGAGGTCAAGCTTCCTTCTGCAGGCTGGAGCTCACTCCCTAAAGGAATGATGACCAATGTTTCCACGAACTGTTTTGCCTTTAAAATAAAAGATACACATGATCAAATACATCAAGTACAGGATAAAACTAAGAGAATGTATGGTCTACATTTGTTTGCCCTGTTTATTGAACAAACTGTAGTAAACAAGACTTGCTTTTCTAATTTAGTTAATATCCTTAAATTCATGTGAGTACTTAGTTTTCCTTTGATTTTTTCCTTCAAAGAGACAATCATCTATGGTAAACACTTTGAAGAACACTGTATTACATAATCTCAATTTTTAAACACTGTAGTGTTTTTCAGCACCTACTGATGTCCTTAGTGCAGAGTGTACAATAGACAGGCAACAATTACAGGAGGCCAAGTATCATAAGTGGGGTGCTCACCAAGGGCAGCCTTTCTGAGATGTGTCCAGCAGAAAGCCAGTTTGTGTTAGAACTGAGTACTTGCGAAGAGTTTTTTCCCCTCTAATTACTAGAAGATAGTCCAGCTCACCATACAAAAAAAGAGACTGGCTTCCAAGTGTGGACCAATCCCATCTCTCATCAAAAGGACAGGGAACAAATCACAATTGTTTGTGTAGCATATGGGATTCCAGGCACTAAAATGTGATGTGGAGGACTGTTCGGGGTGGAAGGAGTTTTCTGATTTTCCTCAGCAAGGGTCTCCTCAGGTTCAAGTATAGTTTGAGTAGAACTCTTGTGACTGAATGGATGCAGACACCCCATGTGTAACCCTGGAGATGTGATTTTGTTTCTTTGCTGAGTTTTTAGCCCTGGCTGCAGTAGTTAGGCTATGGCCACTGCTGTGTGGGTCAAGCCAAAGGAAGGCACTGTGCCTGAGAAAGGTGACCACCATCCCACTACTACACTAAGTAGAGGCAATTAGAGGTAGGCACACATCCATCCTTCTAACGCCTCACAAGCTCTTCAGTAGAAGGCACTAGGCCATCTTCATGGTTTCTCCTTAGACAATGAGATAACCATAAAATGGGAAATGGTGAATTAAAATTTCTGATGGCTAAGTTGTCCCCATAAAGGAAATGAAAAAATTGAGGAGATAAAGTATAATTTGAGAGAAAATACTTTCAAAATATGTATCTGTTAAAGTGGTCACATTCTTTATATCAAGTGAATTCCTCCAAGTTAATACCAAAATAGTTAAGCCCACCAATTTAGAAAGTGGGGCAAAGTATTTGAACAGTAACAAGTTTCTCACAGGAAAACAGAATTGTTAGCCACCAAAAAAAGAAAAGAAAAGAAAATGTGTAATGAGATTCTACTGCACTTCTCAGGCTAAAATGGAGGGATTATAAAATTGGATGTGTACTCAAATGAATCATGGCATCATGGTTTCCACTGATGAGACTACAAAATGGTACGGCTGTTATTAGAAAAGGTCTAGACATTTATCATAGAAATAAGCCTGTGCCCCTGACCCAGCAATCCCATGCCTATGTATCTTCCAGATTAATGCACACATAATTCACAGAATACTTCCATGGCAATATTTATATTAGATTCAGGGTGGGCAGGCATACCACTCCACTTCCAATGGAAGAGTGAACTTCATTTCTTTGGCAATCCTATGGCAATGCCCCCGTTTCTCTTGAAAGAAGGCCTAGAAACAGGAGGAAGGAGTCTGAGTTGGCCTGAATTGGTTTTAGGTGCATTGCAATAAATAAAAATAATAAAAAGTAAATGAACTGTTAGGAAAAAGGCCTTAATTTACCATCCTATGCCTCTGCAGAATTAAGTATATATAAATTAAAACCAGATGCATCAGAAGAACAGAAATGCACTGTGAGTAAAATTTAAATAATCCAAGGTTGTCCATCAGAACAAAGAACTACCCACATATAAACCCCTTGGCAGCCTCCTTCCAGTAAGGCCCTTAGCCATAACAATGCTCTTGAGGATGGCAAGTCCAGGTGCCCACTGCTTGCGTCTGACCTATACTGTTGCTTTGCTTTTCAGTATAGTTTTTTGCCACTTTGCAGTCTTGTGTGCATCTTCAGTGCTATGACCAAGACACCAAGAACCTGGAAAAACCCATTCCGGCAGCAACCACTGAGTAACAGATTTGTTTACAGTAATTTAAAACAGGAAATCATCTAAAAATCCATTACCAAGCCACTGTATGGTTAGCTTTTCAGTGGGATACTTTTCACCAACGAACAGAAACAAACCATGAATAAATGTGACAATATTGATGGATCCCCAAAACATTTTGCTGAATGAAAGAAATCTTGCACAAATAAATAGGAAGATCTCATTTCTATGAAACTCTAAAAAGACAAATGAAAAGCATGCTGGAAAGGTTTAGAACAATGGCTGCTGCCAGTGTGTGTGTGTGGGGGGGCTGTGTGTGTGTGTGTGTGTGTGTGTGTGTGTGTGTGTGTGTGACTGTGTGTATACGGGTTTGTAGGGGGTATCTGTGTATTGGTGGGGTGCCTGTTTGATAAGAGGTGCCTGGAACTTTTTTGTGATGATGGAAACATTCTAAATCTCAGTAGGATTTGGGGTTACACAGTGTGCATCTGTTGGTAAAAAGCAGGGATTCTTACATCTCACACTGTGAAATTCTTGCATATGAATTTTATCTAAAATGTGTTAAATATTTAACTATAATTAATAATATACACTGTAAGCATTTGTGGTGAAGCACAGTAACATTATAGTTTACATTGAAATTTATAAAAGACAGGATATACTGTTTATAGCGATCTGGGGATAAAAGTAGACACTCAATAAGGCAAACATGGTAAATTTTTTATTTTTATTCTTGGTTGGTCTTATATGTGGATATAGTGAATTTCAGTGATTCAGTGAATTTCAGTGACTCAGCCTCCCCACGATCCTACTTTATCCTCCTTCTTCTGCTACCGAAGCCCTTCTTCCTTCTAACAAGTCCTTCTACTTTTATGCCCCTCTTCTTTGTGTGTGTGTGTGTGTGTGTGTGTGTGTGTGTGTGTGTGTGTGTGTGTATGTTCTCTGGTTTTAAATGGTGTTACCCACATGAACATGGATGGGCTGTTATTTACTGGAACATGGGCAATTTATCAGTAGCTGTAACACTGAAGAAACTGACAGCCCTCCAGTAAATATTAACAATCTACAGCCCCTCAAGGAGGGGTGGGGTTTCATGAGCTTTCTTCCAAGATGAAAGGCTGACAGGTCCAACTGTGTGTAGGTCTTGTATAACCATAGCTGCAATGAGTTCATGATGGCCACAACTGTGTCAAGTCCAGAAGACGTCTGCTTACAATGCCCTTCCTATCCTCTGGCTCGATCTTTTTCTTTCCTTTCTCTCCCTATCTCTCTCCTTCTGCTTCTTCTCCCTCAATGTTCCCCAACCTTACAGGGATGGTATGGATGACTCACTTGATACTGAGACTCCATCTTATTTTTAGCTTTTCAACAAGTTGAGTCTTTTCCATAATTGCTACCACCCACTGCAATATAAAGCTTTTCTGACAAGGCGGCAAGCGGCACTAATTTGGGTTACAAACCCAAGAACTTAGAAAGTAGTTCAGTCATATGTTCATGTATGAGTTTCCCCTCTTGGGTCTATGAATACAATCCAAAATCAGTTGATTGCCCACATACTATCCATACTGCTATTGCACCAATGGGCACGGCTTGACATGTCAGCTATTGTTGATACTCACAGGATTCATAGCTGGGTAACATGGGAGATGACTGTTTCCTCTCCCAGCAGCTTGGAGAGCATCTTCCAATAGTATGAAACTAACCAGCAGGGAGAAAACATGGTAAAGCTTAATTGTAGATTCAAAGTGAAGAGCATACGGTGTTTAAGATAATATCTTTTGATTTTTCTATAGGCTTAAAAATTTCATAGAAAATGGGAGGTGAAACATTAATGCTATTTATTAAAGCTTAATATTTAAATACTTAGGTTTCATTAACACTTGTAGTTTGGTTTTTAAATCTTTATTGTTAAGTGTTATTGATTTTTAAAAAAGCATTCAAAAGGGGCTTTTTATGACTACTGTAGTGAGGATAGGCTCTGTTAGTCTGCAGTAACAAATGAGCCCCCCAAACTCTAGTGCAGTGGTTCTCAACCTTCCTAATGCTGTGACCCTTTGATATGGTTTCTCATGTTGTAGTGACCCCCAGTCATAAAATTATCGTGTTGCTACTGCATAACTATAATTATAACTGTTATGAGTAATAATATAAATATCTGATATGTAGGATATCTGATATGTGACTCCTATAACAGGGTCTTTTGACAAGACCCACAGGTTGGGAGCTGCTGCTCTAGTCTGTCAGTGACAGAGCTACATTTCTTATAGCTGCTTCAGCCTGAAATATGACAGCTGGTTTTCCTGGACATACCTTGTTCCAGGTTGACTATCAACCTCAGCTACTTTCTTCTGCTATTTCAAAGTACCTTGCTTCTACTCCAAGCCTTACCCATCTTACAACAAATGAAATGCTCCTGGAGGCAAAAGTCAACAATAAAATCCCACCTCAACCTCATTATTAGTTCAGTTTGGAAACAAAAATTCCCTGAATGTGTATGATGACACAATAACATTGTAAATGTGTTATTGCAAAAATTTTAAACTCTCTTAATTAAATTCATTTAAATATTTTAAATTATGCATTTAAATATATTATTTTCTCTTAAGTACCTTATTTAAGTATTTAAAATATTCTTATGAATTCAATAACTTAAATTTCTATGTATCATGACTCTCAAATATTATTTAGTAACCTAATAGTTTAGAATAGTTCAGTAAGATCTTAATTTAAAATTATTAGCCTATGAATACATTAATAAAATCTTAATATTTCTTCCTGGGATGGAAAACAAGGTTTCAGTAAGGAATAAGAAGATTGAGAGAATATTATTTGTTAACATATTTTTTTAGTCATTTAAAAGTTATCATTTTTATAAATATAAAACTTACAAGCCAATAACTCAATTACCCATTAATTTTTTTTAGCTAAAATGACAGGTCAAAGTTATTACTTTAATACACCAAATTCTGTTCATAATAAATTCTTATATATATATATATATGAGATATATATATCAAATATGTGTAAATTAAGAAATAATATTATGAGTTGTATTTTCTTAAATCTTTCTGCATTTAATTCTATATCTTCTTTATGTTGAAAGATGCAACCAGCTAATGACATAATTATGCTAGAGGAAAATATTTAGGATAGTTTTTTCAAATAATTCTTGATGTTATACTCGGGCTGGCTTCCAAGTTGGGCAGTATGGCCAGGTGGTTATCAGTGCGGATTCTAGATACAGACTGCCTAATCCTACCTTGTTCATTTATATTCTGTGTTATCCTTACCAAGAATCAGACTTCATCACGTATCCTTACCTACTAGTAGTACCCACTGTGTAAGGTCATTGAGGTGGCTGAGTTAACAAATACTAAAGCTATTGTCATGGTCATCTCTATTAACTTTACCATTTGTGTTATCTCGTGTGAGTGGCACTCAGAAGCTGGAGAGCAGAATCTCTCATCCATTTTGGTTTGCTTGCTTGTGGTTTGATTGTTTTAAGACCTTCCTGGCCTGGAACTTGGTATGTAGGCCAGGCTGGCTCCAGACTCACAGAAATCTGCCTACCTCTGTTTTCATCTCCCCAGTGCTAGGATTAAAGGCATACGCCACCATGCCATGCTTGACTCATCAGTTTATATCATATTACAATCATCTCTTAGACTTTGTGGGAGATGAACCCCAGCAGATCCAACAATCCGTGGATGCTGAAGTCTTACACTTTAAAATAGCGTGGATTCTGCATGTAGCTCACATCCCTGGCTGCACTCTAGCTCCTCTCTGAGTGACTTAACAATGGCCAGGACAATGTAAATGCTCAACAGGTACTGTATTGTTAGACAATAATGGCAGGTAGACAAGTCTACTATTGCTCCTTTCTGATGCATTCTCCCCTCTCTTCCTGATTCATGGCCTCATTGTGTCTGTGGACACTGAGCACACAGATAAAGAGGTCTTCCTGTGTCCTGTCCTCTTGGTTCTCAGTTTCTAAACCAGGTGAACATGTGCTTGTCATGGTTCCAGTGCTTATGGTCAATTTTTGAACACGTTTGCTGGGGAGAATAAGCTCACAGAGGCTTCATCTCCTACCCAAAGCTCCTCTGAAGTGCTGCCACTGGCCAGTCTACCTGGCTGCCTTCACTGGAGATGTTCTGTGAATCATCACTGGGTCATTACTGTAGCTACTGCTCAGCCTGTGGAAGGGACATTCACCTTCAACACAGGCAGATACCTGCAAAATTCCCATGTGGGTCTGGAGACAGATGTGCAGAGAGAGCAGAAAGGCTAGGGTGAACATGTATCCCATGTCAGCCCTTAGGAGGCCTTACCCAGTGAATGAAGTCAGTAGTTTAAAAGTCAGTAGTTTATTTGCTTAAAAATACTATTTCACAATTTTAGTACCTTAGATACAGATTATTTAAAATTACTACATAGTGTATTTTATATAAACTTAAAAAAATTAGGGAAAAAAACTCTTTGAAATATGTGATGTATAGTATTGAAAATTCCCACAATTTCTGAGAGAATCAGGTAAGACATGGCTGAACAGCTGCCTCTTCTTAACATAACGTGAGTGTCATTTGTCATCACTGACATCTGTTTACTATTTGTTTCTTCTCACAGGAAAGTTTGACACAATCACAGTGGCTGAACATGAATGTATTACCTCACATTTCTTTACCCTGAAGATTCCAACAAGGTCTCACTGGGCTGACCCAGGAGATCTGTCCCCAGTTCAGATTCAGGAGAGACTATATTCATTCATTCGTTTGTTTGTTTATTTCTGCAGTTTGCAGGTGCTGCCTGTAGCCATGGGTTCTGTGATCCTTCCTGCATCCTCAAAGCAACAAAGTGGCATGCATCTGACAATCCTGTGCACACTTCTTTTTTTGGCTTTAGACAGGAAAGGGTCTTCACTCTTCCTGTAACTTGGTTAGATCTGGCTCACCTGTCAAAGTTTCTATTCCCTTGGTCTCATGTAATAGGCATCTGCCCCATGGTGAGGCCTTACTCTGCTGACTGTAGTGTACATTGAACTTTGTAACCTAGGATATTAAAGAAATATTTTTTAGGACAGACCCAGAGTTGGCTTTATTTAGGCTAAAGGAATGATTTTCAAGTTACCCTGGAGGCAGACATTCTTGCTTCTAGGCTGCCAAGCTTGACTGTCACCATGGAGCTACTATGCTGTCACCATGGAGCTACCATGCTCTGTGACTACCACCATGGTGCTACCATATTCTAGTCCCACTCTCCAGAGGACAATGGTGGATCTCTAGCTGGCTTCAGAGGCATTTTGTGCAGGGACAGAGTGTTCTGCTGCACCAACTCAAATGCATAGGCAGACTGGGAGTTGATGGTTTCATTGCCTGTTCTTAAATTATCATTCTCATTTCTGAACCTGTTTTGTAATCTTTATCTGCTGAAACTCCTGAGGACTGGAACACCAGGGGAATGCTGACAGGATATGAATTTTCTAGATTTTAAGCCAGGTAAATGATAAACTATGAAGCAAAGCAAATTATTTTTTAAATGTTCTTTATAAAAATTATTTTTCCATCCCATATACAGCCACCAAACCTGGACATTATTGTGGATGCCGGGAAGTGCTTGCTGATGGAAGCTTGATATGGCTGTTTCCTGAGAAGCTCTGCCAGAGCCTGACAAATACAGAGGCAGATGCCTGCAGCCAACCATTGGACTGAGCTCGGGGTTCCCCGATGGAAGAGTTGGAGAAGGGACTGAAGGAACTGAGGGGGGTTCCCAGCGCCATGGAGGGAGCAACAGTGTCAACAGGCCAGACCCCCCTCCCCCAGAGCCCTAAATGGCTATGATGGTTGGTTTTAGATACCAACTTGCTATAACCTAGAATCACTTGCCAAAAGAGTCTCAATTGAGGAATTATCTAGATTGGGTTTGCTCCTGTAAGTGTCTTTGGGCAATTGTCTTGATTGTTAATTGTTGTAGGAAGACCCAGCCTGTTGTGGGTGGCGCCATGTCCCAGATAGGAGTTCTGAATTATGTAGGACAGGAAACAGCTGGATGATGTCAGCAGGCGGCACGATCCATTCCTTTCTCTCTACTTTTCTCTGTGAATGGAGCTGCTTTGGGTTTCTCCTTTGATTTCAGTTCAATCATGGATAGTGCCTTGAATTTAAGCCAAACAAACTCTTCTCCAATTTACATTTTGTCATCAAGGTATCTTGTCATAATGACAGAAATGAAACTAGACCAACATCCCATGGTCACATCTCTTAAACATTAAAAGCACTCATTTAACATGTATTAAAAAAAAAACAAAACTAATACAGAATGTCTTGTTTCATTGATGTTGGGATTTAGGTTGAAGTATTTTAAAAGGGTGGATCATTTCAATAAAAAGTCAAATCAGCAAATGAATGGTATGTGAATAAGTGGCAGGTGAGTAAGTGGCATGTGACTGGATGGGGTGTAGATAAAAGAATGGCATGTGGAAGTGACAAAGGCAATGAGAAGCAAATCCATGGCAGAAGCTCTTGGGTGCTGGATGGTTGACTCTGAATACAGATAAGATGACGGCCTCAAGGCTTACATATTGAAGCAAAGAAGGAAAAACGAAGATACAAGCATTCATGTATGTGCCTATCTAATTAATGTGTCACCTTAGGAATTAGGTGTGAGTGTAATGTTAGGAAGAATGATCAAAAGAGTCTTCTGTTGCTAACAATGTTCTGATGTTGAATTGGAGCTAGTTAGATGGGTTAATTTAGTGAAAACACGTTAACATGGACCCCCTTACTGCTACAATTTAGATAAGGTTTTTCTCCTTGAATTCATTAGCTGAATCTTGGTTCCCCATTCAGTGACAGAGAGGAGCGGTGGAGCCTTTTGAAGGTGTGTCTCAATGGAGAGTAATGTGATCATTGAGTGTTGCTATTGGAGTGCATTCACATTCATCTCAAGTATCAAGTGAGCCTTTCTCATGAGGGTTGTTGCAAGGTGAGGCTCCTCCATGTGCTTGGCTCCATCCACATGTTGCCGTATTACTTTTAGTTTCTTTACCATCTTGTGGCCCATTGAGGGTGTCACCAAACCAGAGACTGAACAAATGCAATGAGCCAGTCATGAACTTTTAACTTCTCGAAGTATAATCTTAATAAAAGTATTTCTTAAATGATGTATGTGGTCCCTGATGTTTGGTTAATGCAACCAAAACAGATGTGCTTTATTCAGTTTTCTGCACAGTTACATAAAAAAAGGAGGAGCTAGAAATAAAACTTTTCTTCTCTGCCCTTCTACTGGTAATGCCAATGAACCAGAGCCTGCTCTGTGTCAGGGTTTTATAAAAGATGTATAATGCAGACAAGGAGAGAAGTGAAGCCTATATGTCATTTTCTCATAGATACTTATGATGTGAGCCTAATGACTTTAGAAACCAGTATTGTTTTCATTGCGATAACTGGAAACTACAATTAGTATTGAAATAGCCATCCAGAATGTCCTTGCAAGCATCGCCCAATGCCTTGTACCAGGGAAGAGGAAGAACAGGGTATCTCAGAACATCACTGAGAAAGGATTATGTACTTCGAATCCCAACATCACTTTTTCATGGTCATAAAGTACAGAACTCAAGGAATAGGTATAGTAGATCAATTCGAATTTGTGGCTGCAGTAACAATAGTTGGCAGCACTTATAATTTTAATTACAAAGATTTCAATTCAAAAGAATTCAAATCTCTGCTGAACATGAAAATTAACAAAAATAATTTTTAAAAATTTAAAAATTTATCTTTAAGATTTTATTATGGAAAGTTACATATGGTCTCTCTCTCTCTCTCTCTCTCTCTCTCTCTCTCTCTCTCTCTCTCACACACACACACACACACACAGCATTACCTTCTCCTTTCTCCCTCCCTCTTCCTCCCAGTAGTTCAAAACAAGATCTCTTCTTGTAGTCCAGGTCAACTTGGCACTCACACTGTACTCCAAGCTGGCCCCAAATGTGGGCTCTTTCTGCCTCCCATTCTTACATTGAAAGGTTACAGATATAAGCCGTCATATGCAGTTCAATGAATATTTGAAAAGATGTGCGGTCACATGGGTTGTCAAAGAGTAGCATCTTAATATATCAAACTGCTGTCCTCAGCTATAACGTTAGCAATAATTAGTGACACTGACAATGCCTGGTTTGAAGTGGCTGTATGAAACTGAGCCTAAAAAGTGGGATTTTAGAGATGGTATTGTACAACAAAACATATATATATTCTCTGAATATGAAGGAGCACAAATGGTCTTCCTGACATTAAGCCTCTGGACTAAGCAGGCTTAGACTTTGCAAGCTGGTTCATTTAGACATATTTATCACTAGGCCAGTGCCTGATGCTAAAGGTGAAATAGATCATAGAGGTACAGGGGACAGACAATTCATGCTTTCTCATGAACTACTTGACCTCCAATATGAAGAAACATTGTCTGAAACTCAACAAGGAGGGTTGCATGAAAATCAACATGGGTCTCTAAATATTAAACACATATTAATCTTGCCTCTCACATCAGGGCAAAAGTGCACGGAATGGGGCGTTCAGTGCAATGCTGTGTATGATTACATTAGAAACAACCTCCATGCACACAGTCAGTAAAGCCAGAATCACTCCACTTCATACCCCAACATCCAGCGTTAAAATATGGGAGGAAGATACCAAGTACAAACATCCTTCAGATATGTGCATATGAGTATATTGATATGATTGTATACTTTATTTTGAGTAATGTTAGGTAATATACTTTTGCAAGTTATAAGTAATTTTGATGCAATTTTGTTAGAAAACTTATGACTTTTACAGGCAAAATATTTTTCTAATGTTTTCAAAATCATTGTTTAATAGGACTTATATTTATACTTAAAAGGATATATTCCAAACTGTTAAGTATTTTCCCACATTATTAGTACTATAAATTTTTGCAAATAATAAAGTAAATTCATATTTTAAAAAGTGACAATATTGCGTCAGGATGGGGAGATTCCAGGTGATTTTCTCCTCAATCTGATCTTATATGGCTTAATTTCTTTATGCGCCAAGAATATGTATTTATAAAGCTAGAACACAGCAAATTAATTTTAGGAAAAAAAGTATGTGAAAATGAAATCATAAACTCAAAGTCTGCCTTTCCCACTGGGCTTTGTTTTAAATATCTTGGTTAATTTTGTCCTCCCTGATACTCTGTCTAATGGCTTGTTTATTTAACATTCATATCATGAGTCAATGAACTTGTTTTTGAAAAAAGTCTTTTTTTTTTCTCTTGATAGCAAAATGTCAAATGGGCAGAATGGGGTCTCTGCTGTAATAAAGGAATGTGTGATAGACACGTGGTGTCTTCTGTGAGTGTCTTGAGTCAGGCCAGTTCTGATGTCAGTTCCATGAACTTCTGATTTAGTTTTGACCTCATCACTCAAATTCTTTGACTCTAAGTTTCCTAAATGGAAAACTGAATGGCTAGTGCTTATCTTCTTTAACCACTGTGAAAATAACACTAAACCAAAGGCCAAACACTCTGCTCCAACCCTCGCCTCCCATGCTGCTCTCTCATCCAGAGGGAAAGTTGAATAGTTTACCTGCCATCTTTTTGTAAAAAGAAGAGGAGATATATAGATATGGAATCCAGAACCATGGGGATCAATCAAGTATGTCAATCAATCA
>CM052708.1:96466574-96476870 GCA_028551405.1 Uromys caudimaculatus
GGTTGGATCCAGAGAGATCTAAATTTTGAGGAGCACAAAGATCTGAAGACATGGACATACCACACCTAGAAATGGCCACTTTAAACTCACATGGATCTGAACACAGGCACGCTCTTGATGTATTCATCTAATCACTTTAATCCCCTTTCAATAACTTAGTGATCTTAAGCTAAGGGGTAGGAACCCCAATTTGAGGATTTAAGATTTAATACAACAAGTATTAGTGGATGTGATGTCCACTCCTTACCTTCATGGACACCAGTCATAGACATGGTCAACAGGCGTGCATGCGAGTAAAGTACTCATATATATGAAACAAACAAAAATCTAAAAAGAAGAAAAAGAAAAAAGAAAAGGAAATGAAAATGCCTTGCTGGTGGCTTCTTGTTTACATGGCATATTAGCTACTTTTCTCATTACTGTGAATGCATACCTGAGAAGCAGCAACTAGAGAAAATGGGGGGGTCCACTGTGGTACAGGGAGAATTCATCCTGGCCTGGAGACCATGACAACAGGGACGCAAGGCAGCTGGTCAACCTGCATGCACAGTCAGAATGCAGAGAGAGATGAATGCTGGGGTCCAGCTTGCTTTCTACTGTTTATTCAGTCTGAGACCCCAGTCCACAGGATGGTGCCATCCACATTCGGTAACCTTATCTTTCCCAACCTTCAAGATATTTGCTCCAAAGAAGAACATGGAGAAGCTGAGCAGAGTTTTTGACAGGCTCTTGGAGACAAAAGGGGAAAAAAGAACATTTTGAGACCCATCAAAGGGGAAGTAACAGAAGCTCTAAAGACTATTTGGAATTCTCAAGGGTTCTCTTTGAAAAAGAAAAGTAAACACAAGAGCCCAAAGTGACCAAATCAGCTTCTGATTTGATTTCAGTCGGTTAGTCCTCCTCTAGCTGCTGAACAGAGTAGGGGGCATTGCTGGAGGAAGGTAGTTTTCAGGCTGCTGCTTTCTCTGTACATCATACTGTAACTCAGAACTCAATAAATAAATAAATAAATAAATAAATAAATAAATAAAATAAATAAATAAATAAATAAATAAATAAATAAATAAATAACTAGGTGCACATGGAAAGCAGGTGACAGTAAAGGAAGCAGAAACCGAACTAGGTATGATGAGGTGACATGTAACTCCTTGTGAGCATTAACTGTGATCAGCATTCACAGAACACACAGGTGCATCTCAGCGGAAAATTTGAAAATGATAAGAACACAAAAAATGGCATAGAATAAATTTGAGAAATAAAATTATCAAAATAGAGCTGGGCAGTGGTGGCACATTCCTTTAATTCCAGCACTTGGGAGGCAAAGGCAGGCAGATTTCTGAGTTTGAGGCCAGCCTGGTCTACAGAGTGAGTTCCAGGACAGCCAGGGCTATACAGAGAAACCTTGTCTCGAAAAACCAAAAAAATCCAACCAACCAACCAAACAAACAAACAAAAAAATCAAAATGGAAAGTTACAGATTTAAACAAAAGTTTTAATGCAAGATCCACAGGTAATAAAATATTAACTAGAAGAGAGATTGGTGGCAACAGTCACAAGAGGGTCTTTCATTGTGATGAGCAACTTGTTAGCTTTGATGAACTACTTGGTTGGCAAACCTACAATCTCTGGTACATCTGTTGCCAGAAGCATGTAGCTAATTTATTTGTGTTTGGGCCTGAAGTGATGTAGCACAGGGCTAGAGAAGCATGCACTCAGTCCCGGCACTGTAACACAGCACTGTGACACAGCACTGTAACGCAGCACTGTAATTCAGTGCTGTAGTGCAGCACTGTGACGCAGCACTGTAGTGCACCAATGTAACACAGTACTGTAGTGCACCAATGTAACACAGTACTGTAGTGCAGCACTGTAGCACAGCACTGTAACATAGCACTATAATGCAGCACTGTAACGCAGCACTGTAGTGCACCAATGTAACACAGTACTGTAGTGCAGCACTGCAACGTAGTACTGTAGCACAGCCCTGTAACATAGCACTGTAATGCAGCACTGTAACACACAGCACTGTAGCACAGCACTGTAATGCAGCACTGTAGTGCAATGCTGTAATGCAGCACTGTAACGCAGTACTGTAGTGCAGCACTGTAGCACAACACTGTAATATAACACCGTAACACAGCACTGTAGCACAGCATTGTAACATAGCACTGTAATGCAGCACTGTGATGCAGCACTGCAGTGCAGCACTGTAATTCAGTGCTGTAGTGCAGCACTGTGACGCAGCACTGTAACACAGTACTTTAGCACAGCACTGTAACGTAGCACTGTAGTGCAATGCTGTAATGCAGCACTGTAACGCAGCACGGTAGTGCAGCACTGTAGCACAACACTGTAATATAACACTGTAACACAGCACTGTAGTGCAGCACTGTAACACAACACTGTAACGCAGCACTGTAACACAGCACTGTAGTACAGCAGTGTAATACAGCACTGTAACACAGCACTGTAGTACAGCAGTGTAATATAGCACTGTAACACGGCACTGTAACATAGCACTGTAACACAGCACTGTAATGCAGCACCGTAATGCAGCACTGTAATGCAGCACTGGAACACAGCACTGTAATGCAGCACTGTAACGCAGCACTGTAACGCAGCACTGTAACATAGCACTGCAACACAGCACTGTAACACAGCACCATAATGCAGCACTGTAATGCGGCACTGTAACACAGCACTGTAATGCAGCACTGTGATGGTTTTGGTGATGTCTCTATCATTACAACGTTAAATGTACTGAAGATCATAGGAACCTTGTTTGCCTCATGTGTCTTTTATGACTCACCAACTGCTTAGATGCTCCTTGTGTTTTTGTTTGGAACCTATGAAAGGAAATGGCTGGAGAGCTCCCCTGCCAACCCCAGTCATTTCTAGCAGAGTTGATGCCATCTTTGGCTTTTGATATGTGGAGGTCTTACTAGGTCTGAACTTTCTTAGTAAAGAAGAAAAGCAGCAATCTCTTGATGAAATCAAATTGCATTGCATGTATTGTCAGTATATCTGAGACAGTGCTTCCTCTGTTGCCATCATTGACACTCGCTGGAGTGGTGGCAGGGGCTGGGAGGGAAGGCGTCTTTTAGAATTCTACTAAAACCGAGAACCAATATCTTGTTTACGAATTTTCCATTTTCCTCTGAACTTAAAATTTATTTAGACAACTTGTAGCATTTATATTTATAGTACTAATCACAAAAAAGGCAGAACCTTCAAGGGCAGGTGGGATTATTGACCAATTATAAAATATTTCAAGTATAAACTGTGCACCAAATTAATTCATAAAAGATAATATTTCATCAGAGCTATGTTCCAAAGAAGTCCTCAGTACAAACTATCCCCTGAAATCTGTCAGTGGTGATATTATCCTAGGGTTGATGGTCAACTAATGGGAAAGTCTCATGTACTGGCCTGCCTGTGTTGTATGGAAGATCTGTCAATCATTTGCTAGAAGGCAAATGGGTACAGGAATAAATGATAATCTTAGTATTTTCCCCATTGTCCATCTCCAGAAAGATGGACTACAGCAGTCAGAATCATTTCTGTTTTGCTGCTTTGATACAGATAACTGGTATGACAAGCACACTTCCTTAAACTGCCTAGACTCCAGCATTCTTGTGAGCTACCAATTATAAACCTGGAAGAAAACACATTTAATGAACCAGCTGAGCTTTGAGTTTGATCTGAGCCTAACTAGATTCAATGCATATCTACACACCCAAGGGGTCTGAGCGCTTGTCACAGGGCTTCTGATCATGAGGATGTGGCATGCACTTTGGATTTTGAGGGCTGGAATTAAATCTCAGCTTCAGAGTGCATGATTTACTTTACTTTAGGGAAATCAATCTTCTGTAATTTGTAACTCATACAGAACAGGTGATTTTGGGGAATCAGTAAAAAGATTGTATTTAAATCTACAATGTATATCCTCAGGATGATAACTCTCCCATTTACTTTTGTTTGTGGGGCTGTGGAATGTGGAACTTTTAGTCTCAGAAAGAGCATATATATTGTACATTTTGGCTCACATACCTGTTACTAAATTAAGGTCCAGCTTGCTTCACAGAGGCTAACAGATGTGCCTGAGATGAAAGTGACGAACTAAGTGTGTTTCACATGTGAC
The DNA here is from genome assembly GCA_028551405.1 of Uromys caudimaculatus. Taxonomy (NCBI): domain Eukaryota; kingdom Metazoa; phylum Chordata; class Mammalia; order Rodentia; family Muridae; genus Uromys; species Uromys caudimaculatus. The sequence goes on from CM052708.1 coordinate 96,470,716, forward strand.
ACTTCTTCCAGAGGCTCATTTTGCTCCTCTGTTAATAAATGAAGCCTGTGGCTGAGGTTAATGACAGAAACCAAATAGTGGAGAGTGTCAGCAAATGATGGTTCTGTACTGCCATCATTTTCTCTCCTAGAAGAATTGGGATGTGCTGAATTTTAAATCATTTTCTGTTGTGGGAATTATTTAAAAAGAAGGAATATATCACATGTTCCCGCATTACTCCCTGGTCTCTCATCCCTGGTGGTCTGGCCAGCCATGCAGTGGTGAGCAATGGCCAACCTGCTTTTATCTTGTGGAGCTCTGACTTAGAGGTACACAATCTCTCTACCCAGCTCGCTAAGTTCCCACTGGCGGGTTGCTACCACGCCAGCCCCATGCTTCAATACCCCCACGGCCTCTGTGGTGCACATCAGGCAAACCCACACTTTGCTGCTGTACCTTTTTCTCTGGAACCCAGATGAGCTGCCGCATGAAGGAAAAGACAACACAAACTAAGTTCAGAAACAATAATAACTCAATCTCTGGGTACATCAACTAAAACCTAATCCTGTAAACCTTATTAAAGTCTGATTCCTCTGGTGGTGAATCCTTGTGGATCCGCTATGATACCAGGAGATTCTACTAGCTACATTTTACCTATCTGCTCTCCCCATTCCAAAAGACTCTCCCTTTCTCTTGTCCCTCTCTTCTCCTCTGACCTGGAAGTCCCTCCTTATGTGCCTAGTGATTGGCTCTTTTATTCATTAGGGGATTGGTTCACAAGAAGTCACAGCTATAACTCACTCCTTCTCTGAAGCCCCTCCCATGAGGGCAGAATTAGAAAAAACTGTATTAGAATACAAAAAGCCCTAGGGCTATGCACAACAATTTTCTCTGAATAATAGTTTTATGCATGCTATTCAAGGACATTTTCTTTTCTTGGTAAGAACAAAGCATTCCAAAACAATATAAAGGAGACGTTGGTTCAAGATGGAACAACAAACACAGTCGCCTACCTCCCCACATTAAAATAACAGAAAGGGGATTTGACACTGAAGTAGCCTCACCCAGTAGAAGCTATTGGTGACTTCCCAAGTCATAGGCATAGAGTGCCTGCCTGCCCCTACTGTAAAGGCTACTGGAGTTATTGTCTGGGCTGGGTGTTTCCAGGTTATTCAAAGGATGAGAAAGCACTAATGGATGGAAACATGGCAACCTTCAAAAACAATGATATAGTGAAAATGAGGCACCTTGGAAGCACCACACTCAGGGTGGTGGTGGTGGTGGTGGTGTTGGTGGTAGTGGCGTTTCCCATTATGGGGAGGAGCTGATTGTCAGAGGTGTAGCTTGGTTGGTTCTCTATTTGATTGACAGGTTATGTAAGTTTTCTCTACTGCACATCATTTTCTATCACTCATCTGATTTTACTCGTATGTGTGCCCTATTATATACAAGAATACGAAAGCAAGTAAGGGATTGTGGTACTTTGAATGAGAAATGTCTCCCATAGGCTTGGGTATTTGAACACTTGATGACCAGCTGGTGGGAAGGGGTAAATTGTACAATCTTGCAGGAGGAAGTAAGTTATAGTGGTGTGGATTTTGAGATTATACAGCCTCAACCTACTTCCAGTTCCCTCTCTCAGCTTTATGCTTGCAGTTGAAGATGTGTTCTCCCAGCATCCTGCCTGGCTGTCTGCTTCTGGTGTGACAAGTCCCACCACTGTGGACTCTCTAGCTCTCTAAGCCAGAATCAACACTTTCTTTGAAAGGTAGTAAACAAGCTGCATTTGCTCACAGGGTTTATCATAGCAAGAGAAAAGTAGAGAGCACAGGAATCTTTATCTCCTTCAGAGAGCAATTTGCTTTACAACACATGGACCCTAAACAAGTTAAGACTGGAGATGCTCATTGCCCTTATTTCTAGGACATATTCTAGAAGTACATATGTTAATCTTGAGATTTGCTGGAGAAAAAACAGTTCCACCATTTAAGCCAAATTTGAAGGAAGCTTTTAATTAAATACTGTCAAGAATAGAAGAATGGACTTTGGTCTGGGTCAGGGTCACTCCCTGGAATTCCCAGCTAAGTGGCCTCCAATATGTTTTGTCTGTTTGTTTCATTTTTGTTTCATTTGTTTGCAGGGGTATATAAGGATTAAACCCATAAAGCCACCATATTTTCCTGTGAGGTTTTGTTATTTTCCAAGAACTACAACTTCCAGCATTCTAGGAAGTCACTTCATCTTTGGGATGGGTTGGGCTTACAGGATAACTTTGGGTCTTACACATATTTGAATAAAAACAGTATTATCAAGGAGTTGCTTAGGCAAAACAAAACAAAACCAACCAACCAAACAAACAAAAGACAATTCTACTATTTAAGGGAAGATATGCAGCTGAATGCAGGTAGGGGTTCAAAGCTGCCAACAGGTCACTGGGTGTGCTGATAGTTCAAGCCAGGTGGAAGCCCCATTTCCCAGAGGTCAGGCTGTTGTATTATTTGTTTTTCTCAGTCCTGAGACCAAGTACTTGGTGAAAAGCAACTTAAGGGAGGGGAGGTTTGTTGATGATTCCTAGTTGAGAGATTATAGTCCATCACAGCAAAGCAGGCAGGCAGGCAGCCAGAGCTCTGGTCCATGGCAGCTTGCCCATTTCTCCAAAGATCAGGAGGCACTTGGAGGGGAATGTAGGTGCACAGGAACCTCCCCCCATTTTCCCTTGTATTCAATCTGGGGCCTCAGCCCACGGGCTGTTACCACCCAGACTCTGAGGGTATTTTGCTTGTATTTCATCCTCTCTGGAAACATCCTCCCAGAGGGTATTCTAGATCCAGTCAAGTTGACAATTGAAATTACTCACATCTGCGTAGGTCATCAGTGGATGACAGCTTCTAATAAGGTTCTCAAAACAGAAAGTAAATTAGCAAGCCAAGGCAGTTGAAGCTGGGGAAGGGGGAGGATAATGGGGCTCAATATTCATTCAGAGAGGAGTTGAGAGAGGCAAGTTCCCATTTGAAAGAGCTGAGTGAATGGTTCCCCATTCCCAGTGAACTTTCCACCCTGTAGCATTCACAGAATTAGGGATATTTGCAGTTTTCCCTGACCAAAAACCACATGGCTTCTCTAGAAATAGGATCCTTCACATAAGACCCTGGCAGCTGCCTCCTGTCAGTTCTTGCTTATGCTAGTGACTGAGGCCTTTACTTTCAGATATGATTGTACAAAGGTCATGAGACATCAAAATGAGTCAGTAAATAAATGCAAGATATGACTACAAGAAAATAATTGGAGCAGTAAAAACAGAACCAAACCTGTCTTCAGTGTGTGCAGAGGTGAGGGTCTGTTGGATAGAGTAAGCAGGCCTGAGACAGCACCTAGCACTTTCCACCTAAATGTAGCCACACAAGGAAAGAGTTTGAGTGCCTTCAAGTGATTACAAAAATAAAGCAAGCAATGTTTGGATGCTTGGAAAGCAGACTTTTAGTGTTCTTTTAAAGGAGAAAAGAGGACGAAATTCAAGAGGAAGATGCATAGTATGTGCCAAATGCTACAGATTGCAGTCACATGCAGCTGATACAAATATGGGCTCAGCACTTGAAATGAGGCTAGCCCTCTGTAGGGTTACTTCAATTACAGAATAGTTGTTAAAATTTAAAGCTTTAAAACAAAACTTAAAAAGAAAATGTATTAAAAATATTTTATGTTAAGTGGTGACATAATATCTTGGATAAAATTATAAAAAACCAATGTATTAAAATGATGTCTCATTAAAATTATTTTCCCCTATCATTTTGCATGATGAAATATGCCTATAATCCCAGTACTGTGGAAACAGAGACAGGAGTTTGAGTCTGGCCTGGACTACATAGAAAGCTCCTGTCTCAATAAACCAAAAGAAAATAGAAAAGGAAACTTTGAAATTCCATACTCACAGGAGGAAATATGGAGACAAAATGTGGAGCAGAGACTAAAGGAACGGCCATCCAGAGATTCCCCCACCTGGGGATACATCCCATATATAGCCACCAAATCCGGATGTTATTTTGGATACTAGGAAGTGCTTGCTGTTGTAAGCCTGATATGGCTGTCTCCTGAGAGGCTCTGCCAGAGCCTGAGAAATCCAGAGGCAGATGCTTGAAGCCAACCATTGGACTGAGCTTGGGGGCCCGTGATGGAAGAGTTGGAGAAGGGACTGAAGGAAGTGAGGGGGTTTGCGGCTCCATGGTGGGAGCAACAGTGTCAACAGGCCAGATCCCCCTGAGCTCCAGGGGATTGGATCACCAACCAAAGAATGCACATGGAGGGACCCATGGTGCTGGCCACATATGTGGCAGAGGAGGGCCTTGTTGGATATTTGTGGGAGGAGAGGCCCTTGGGCCTGAGGGTGTTTGATGCCCCAGTGTAAGAGAATGCCAGGGAGGGAAGATGGGAATGGGTGGGTGGGTGGGGGAGCACCCTCACAGAGGTAGGGGGAGAGGGGATGGGATGGGGGTCTCCAAAGGGGAGACCTGGAAAGGGGAAAATATTTGAAATGTAAATAAAGAAAATATCGAATAAAAAAGAAAATAAATTCCATATGCAGCTACACTTGTGGTCCACATCATTTTCTTCTGGAAATCATTGAGGGAGGGACAGGGAAGGAGGCAATTACACAAGTGGTGAAAGGCAAGACCCTGGGGCTAATTAAAACTATTGCATTGGGAAGTTGAAAAGGCTTGCTGTGAATGGGGGGGGGGGTTAAAATGACGGGCCTCTTATCAAGCAAGAGGAAGGTGATACCTACACAACCACAATAGAAAAACCAGTTGCAAAGGCTTCAGCCTTGTTTCCTTCTAGAGTCTGACGGAAGAGGATCATCAATTTCAAGTAGTAGAGAAAACTCAGTGACACTTTAAAACTTGCCTAACAGTGTGTCAAAAATGAGAAGACAAAAGATGTGCTTAGACATGATAAAGGCTCAGGAAATTTCTCACTCCAGGCAATTTACCACTGAGCTGTGTAAAGATAGATGTTACCAAGCCAGGAAAGGAGAAGATCTCCCATGATAGAAAGATGTGGGAAAAGAAGAGCCATGGAATCAGGTCAGAAGCCCACTTGATACAGCTGTGAGCCTCTAAGTTAGGACAGGGGACACACACTGAAGTAGAAAAGTAGATGATCTTCAAGGTGTTAAGGGCTAGGAACTGATTCACAAACCACACAAACACTGATCTCAGTCAGACAGGAATAATTTATTGAGCATATGCCTCAGGACTGGTTGAACAGGGCCATGGTCCAGATTTAGGAACTGAACCATGATTTCAAGTTAAGATCCTTCAGGGCTTTTAATCCTCAAATCCACAAACATCTATACTATTTCACCAATCAGGATTTAGGGACATGTCTTTGTTGTACATTTATCCTGCTCCCATTGGTTGAGGTATTCAACTGTGGCAGGGGACTTGTCTTGTCTAATATCCACACCCTAACTTGTCTACCAGGATGGGACTTGTCTAACATTCATGTCTTAACTTGTCAACCAGGATGTCAGTTACTGATGTCTCTTTCTGCCAGGTAGGATGTCAGTTCCCTGGAAGGTCTTGGGAACTTCAACTTTACTGGGCCACTATTCAAAATGGAAGTCTTACTCCAAATAATTTCTTGTATTGGTGCAGGTGTCTCTCCTATGCTGAGGTCTATCCTAGGAAAGTTTATACCATAAAAGCTTATACACAGGTGCAGGAAGTGCTGCTGAATGGTTTGTTTGGGTCCAAGTTTATTGTGGGTTAACTATACAAAACAGTTCTACTGGCTTCTATCATGGTTAGTTTCCAGGGGCAAAGAACATAACAATATATAGTCAGTCTTGTCATTAGAAAGGTTCTTAGTAACAGCACATATGAGAAAGTTTCCTTATAATGGTAGGCTATCTAGGTAACAGTTACCTAGACCTTTTTTTTTTTTTTTTTTTTTTTTATTTTGATACTTTATTTACATTTCTGATGATTCCCCTTTTCTTTGGAAACCCCGTGTCCCCTCCCCCTCCCCGCCTCTGTGAGGGAATTCCTCCTCCCACCCACCCACCCACCCATTCCCATATTCCCACCTTGACATTCCCTTTTACTGGGGCCACTAGCACCCTCAGGCCCAGAGTCCTCTCCTTTCTCCCTGGTGGCCATCGAGGTGATTCTTCTGCCTCA
>CM052708.1:96477370-96519055 GCA_028551405.1 Uromys caudimaculatus
GAGCTGTGGGGCGTGTCTTTGGCCCTCTGCTGGGTCTTGCGATGTCCTGAGAGGGATCTTTGTCCCGGCGCTGATTAGCTGTGGGGCCCTGTGGCCCAAGCTGAGGTTTCCGGCCGTCGCCGGAAGCTGCTGGCCGTCAGTCTCTGTGGCCTGCAGAAAGCGGGCAGAGTCAGTGAGCTCTGGGGACGCGTTGCGTTGCTCCTGCTATGGGCTTTTCTCGTTCTTCCCGGAGTTGCTTGTCTATGGAATCCTAGTGTCCCAGGCAGAAGTTTCCTGCCACAGCTGCCCGCTTTTGGGATCCAGGAGGGTTTCTAGGCCCGCCTACCTCGGTCCCTGTACCTAGGCCTTAATGCTTTACCTAGGCCTTAACAGTCCACCTAGGCCTTAATATTTCATCTAGGCCTTAACAGAGGAAAATCAGAATGGATTTGAAATTACCAACACATCTCAGGAAGAGGTGAAGCCAGTTCTGTTCTGGAGTAGAAAGTCAAAATACACACATACACACATACACACACACACACACACACACCCCACAGACACATACACAAGCACACACACCACACACAAACATGTACACACTCACACACACACATACCACAGACACATATGTATATGCAGACACATACACACACATGTACACACAGATCCCACATGCACACCCCCACATATGCATGCACATATACACACATACACAATGCACAGATACATACTACACATGTGTACATACTCCATATACACACATGTACATACACATACTCATGCACACACATACATGAACATACACATATAAACACACACACACATATACACACAGCCCACAGACTATAAGGACTAGGCAATTTGTTAAGTCAGAGTAATGAGAATGCCCTAGACTTTGCAGGAAGAACCTTCTCCCCTTCAGCTGGTGATGTAGTACCATCTGTCACACAGAGAAGGAATGATAGCTTTAATTTACTACATAACTAAGTCATAGTAATATAAACAGTATTAATTAGTTTTAATTCTAGGACTCAACCTCTAGGCTGTACTTCAAAGAGTTAGTGGTGACTAAATGGATTTAAGTGGTAAATCCATGGTGACTGCATGGCTTCTTTTTGTAGTTAACAGCACAGAAGTTGATGTATCAGATTGTCTACAGGAGTCGAAAGGAAGAATTAAACTGTAGAGGAGTAATTCAGTGACCGAAACTCAGAGTGTTAAGCACTTTGCTTGCGGTAGTGACTATAGCCTCTCTTGAGGAACCATCGATGTTTCATCCAGGTTGCCAAAACTAATACAGGGCTGGGATGATACCGGGCCATGACTTCAAGGATGCTGGGCAAAGAGATCCCTGTGGAGAGTGTCAGGAGGAATCCAGCAACTCCATAGCCCCTCCTACTCTAGCCCAAATCTCAGCTCCTCAACCCATCTGTGCCACTTATTATCATTACAATTTTGACTCAAGAGCTAAATGCCATAAATTTAAACCCCAGGAAAGCACAGAACTTCTGTTCTTCCTACTTGACTCTTGTGTAGCCTCAGGAGAGAAGGCAATCTCAAACATTTCAGTGTCTCTGACCTTCATTTTCCTCTTGAGAAAAACAGCTCCACAGAGCAGGGGCCACTTGTATAAGACTCGGAAGAGTTTGATGAACCCCAAATGCTCAGTTGCAGGGTGGAGCCAGGCTGCTTTATTTGGTTGGCTTGTATTCATGTTGATTCTCTAGAATTTTATGTTTTTAGTGGACAGATTTTCTTTAAAAGATAAACATTTGTAGCCCTCAGAACAGGCATTTCACAGAGGGCTGTGGGCTCCTGGCATATCTGCCTTGGCGACTGCTGAGCATCACCACTGTGACTGAGGACCCTAAGAGCCCAGCTGTTCTTGAAACTCACCAGATTTTATGCAAATCCAATCATTCTCCTGCCTCCCATAGGGCTGGATCCCTATTCAGACTCCAGGGGCTCTCACCCATTCTTAAGGTACAAATTTCACTCTCCACTTGCTCTCACAGTCCCTTAAGGTAGCAATGATGTATAGACCTTGTCTTCATCTTGCTGTGTGTCCTGCCTATTATTGACAGCACCATGTGTTACAGTCCTCATTTACCAGAATCATGCTTGCCCTCCCAGGACATTGGTATGGCTGCTGCTTATTGCTTCCCTCGTTAAGGAAAAAACTGAGTTGTTTGTAAGTGCTATTTTCCTCATTAGGCATTGTTGGAAAATCTAATTTTTTCTATAGCTGTTTACTCCTGCATCCTTTTCTTCAACCATCATACATTTTTCAGTGGCTGGACACCTAATGAGACAGTCAGAAGATGTCTCCAAGCAATCTGACTTCCCAGGCTGTAACATGCCTGGCTTGGATTTTCAATTAAAGGAAAGTTGAAAAGACAGAGAAAAAAGCAAGCAAGTAATTAAGTAGCACCAGGTCTTGGAAGAAGTTGCTAAATGAATTATTTAATGAACCAGTCTGATGCAAGAGACCTGGCTTCCCATGGCTTTCTGCTTCCTGTGCAGCCTGGGTTGCAGCTTCCTGGGGAGACCTCTCTCTTTCTTGTGTGTGCGTTCACATGTGTGCATTGTGGGCATGGGTGCGTGTGTCTATTCTCTGTGTATGTGTATGTATGTGTGTCTCTGTGTATATGTGGGTGTGCATATCTACATGTGTGTATGTGCATGAGTATATGTGTGCGTATGTATGTTTGAGTGTATGTGTGTGTATGTATATGAGTGTATGTGTGTTTGTGTGTGTGTGTGTGTATGCCTGTGCATATGTGTACAGATGTGTGAATATGTGTGTGACTGTATCTGTATATATATCTTTGTGTTTGTGTGTCCCTTCTCTCTGTGTATAGGTCTCTCTCCTATTGTCTCTCTCCTGTTGCCTCTCCTGTTCTCTCTCTCTCTCTCTCTCTCTCTCTCTCTCTCTGTGTGTGTGTGTGTGTGTGTGTGTTTCTCTGTGTGTGTCTGTCTCTGTGTGTTCCTTCCCTCTGTGTGTAGGAACACATGTTTGGGTGCTCATGGGTATCAGAAACCCACCCCTGCAGCTGGCGTTACAGAAGCTGTGAGCTGCTGGATGAGGTACAAACCAAGCTAAGATCTTTTGCAAGTGCAGTACGCACCAAGCATCTCTCTAGCACCCGGGAATGATTCTCTTTAACAGGCAGCCTGATATGAGTCCAGGGTTTCAAGGTCTAATAAATTCACAGTTAAGCAGCTTGAAATGAATAAGTCAGCATCTGGATTTCGGTATTTCATGTTTTATCTTCCTTTTCTTTAGTAACAAATACAAAACACCTTATCGTACTCTTCTGGCTGCATTTAACACCTGAGCCACCTGTTTAATTTGGAACCTCTTGGGTCAAGCGTGTAACTAAAGGACAATGGGAAAAGAACTAGAAAGGTAAGAATCAGAAGCTACTACACAGAGCTGGTTTTGAGCAACAGAGCCCTCTGATTTAGTCTCAGCTGCTTCACCAGGAGTACTGCATATGTGGCAAGTCTTGCTTTTACATCAGAGAACATTCTTTCAGTGCAATGGGATGCCTTATGATGGGGCGCCAAGGCAGAATTAAGTGGGGAGCACTTGTGTCTGCATTTGTAAGCCATCTTTCTGATCCAAAGGGATGAAGTCTATCGTGCAGGAAAGCGAAGGAATCAGAAAGGGAAGACATAATGCTCGGAGCAGGAGGCTGGTTGCCAACAGTACATAGGCACTTAGGAAGCACAGAGAGTAACAGGAAGTGGCCTGTAGAACCTCAGGCCCCACCCACAATGACCCAATACCTCCAACAAGGCTTTACCTAGTAAAATTCCACAACTTTCCTAAACACTACTATCAGTTAGGAACCAAGCGTACGAACACATGAGCTTATGGGGGACAGTTCACATTCAAACCAGAACAGGCCCATCTTTCAGCTTCTTCTTAAGTCATGTAACTTTTGATTTCAGATTTCTGCAGTTCCAGTCTCAGAATCACCTTGAGCCCTTCTTGTCCTTCTCAAGGATTAGCTTTAGTTAAAATCTAATCACCAAATAAATTAAAATCACACTGCACAATGTCTCCCTGAAGTTAGATGTCGCCTGGCTGTAGATTCTCACCTGCCTGAGGCAACCCTCTTCTGTCTTCTGTGCTATTATAGTAGTCCAATTGGCCCTCTGCTCTCTAGGAGGTCATTTCCTGTGCATTTTGCACCTCTTAAAATGTCTGTGCAACACAGGTGACTCAGATGCTATTTCATCTTTTGCTAAATGATTGATGCAGACTTCCCTTTGAACACTGGCTCTAGCCTCAGTCTTTCTGGTTTTCCAGCTGTCTCTGTGATTTGGCCCTTGTTGTCAGTCACTTAAGCTTCCAGGCAAATACATTTGAAATTCAAGCTATTTTTCTTTTCTAAAACATATCTTAAATACCCCTCTTGAAATCTTATCTCCCAAGTTCCCTTCAAAATGTCAGTCCCTTTGCTGGCCCCCATTTTACCTTAGAGTAGAGCTATCTCCTTGGACTCTGAGCTTTTAAGAATTTTTTTCCACAGCCTTTTAAAAAATATATCACCAAAGAACCAGTATTCTCTCCCCCCAATCCAGTGTGAAACGATCCATTTAAAAGGTACAATGAAAACAAAATACTGAAAAATAAGATGAAGAGACAGAGCATTAACTCCTGGTACTTGTTATTACACTCCTAGTCTCAGAAAGACCTGCTCATGGGATGCTGCACCATTGCCAGGTGACATCAACCTTCCTACACAGTTGTTCTCAGAATTTGTGATTTCCCATTGTGTACAGAAGACAATACTGCTCATACTGGCCTGGGTCTGTGGACTCTGCTGAGTGAAGGAGTCCTTCAAGACCAGATCAGCCAATTATCACTGGGTGACAGAGTGAATTAAAGTTACATCTTCTATATGTTCTCTACTAGATAAAGCATCTAAAGTGACATGAATTAGGTCTTAATTTTTTTTATTTTGAGAAAGCCTCCTTATATAGTATAAGCTGGTCTTGAACTCATGATCTTTGTCTTCCAGCTCCCCAGTACTACCATTTACAAATGCATTTACAAATAACCATTTACAAATGTGCACCAGCACACTTGGCTCTTAAATATTTTTATATCTAATGTAATCCAGCAAAATGTCTTATGACTAATATTTTTGGAGTTACTGATAAAATGCATAACTGAAAGGATGATATATATACCAAAAAGTACAATTCCTGAAATTATGATTTTACATTTTCAATAAGCATGAACATGCAAAACCATTAATTAATGAAAAACAATATAATGCATTATACTTTCTATGTGCTGATCTAGTAGGCTGAGCTTACCATTGTGAAATCTCCCCCAAGTTATGAAATCCTTGATATATAGAAATTGAGTATTGTATACTTTTCCTGTAAGTTTGACTATCTTTCAGAGGGAGACAGAAAGCATACCTATATAGAGAAAATTAAAGCTGTAAGGCTTACAAATTAAATCCTAGATGTGAAATGGCCAATATAGGATAGCTATTAGAGGAAGGAATTCTGTTACAGTCAGGAGTAACTTTTTTCTTTTCTCTCTTTTCTCTCTCCTCTCCTCTCCTCTCCTCTCCTCTCCTCTCCTCTCCTCTCCTCTCCTCTCCTCTCTTCTCCTTTCCTTTACTGATTGTTGAGTTTTATCTCAAAGACAGATTGACTAGTGTTCAGCTTTGATTATATGTCTAAGCCAGTTCAGTTAGTCAACAGGGTCTCAGGGGAAGGAATGAGGATTAAAAAAAGAAAAGACAACTAGACAACATTATAACAGGACTCCAGACAGTGCTGAAGCAGGTTTATTTTTTTTCCAGTCTGCTTTTATACCACTCTATGTACATGAAAAGAATAGGGTCAGTTCTAGGTCAAAGACAAAGTAGTTAAAGAACAGACAGACATGGCATAAACAGAGTAGTTAAGGAACAAACAAAGCATAAACAAAAGTTCCATGATTACTGTATTCAGGGACTTAACTAGATGATCAAGACACAAAGAACACATTCATCAGTTGTATTCATCTTGAACCTTGTCCTAGCCCATTGTCAAATTCTTGTCTGAGCCTACTCCCCTGTCTTAGCCCAGTATAAATATTCTTTCCAATATTGTTGAAGCAGCACCAAGAGTTCTCCACATCTCCCTATTTTTTATTTCATAAACAAGACTGCATCTGTCTTAGGGTATTCTGACAAGAACAGCTTCCTTACCTGTCACTGAATATGCATTATCCAAAGCTATGTATTTCTGTCTTAAGTTGGTAAGGCTCTATGCAGAATCTTACCTGTCATTGACTGTCAGCCCATTAAATTAATGAAGCTGTCTGGGGATCCATTTTTAGTTTTAAGTCATGTATTTTGACCGCCAACATATTGATGTTGTTAAAGGTAAGTTTAATCAAAATGGGTAGGAATGAAAGTATTCCTAGGTCAACAAGGGCGAACATGATCAAGCTATATAAGCCATTTTTGAAGCTTGATCAAGATGGAAATACTGACCTTAAGCTACAAATAATTTATCAGCAATATTTGCAGCATCAAAACTCAGTGGAGCAGCATTCTTTAGTTTCATAATATCGATATAGAAAGTTAAAATATCCAGAGAGATGTTATAATTATGCCAAATACCCTGCAAGTATCTTTGAATTTTCTCCCAATTATGGTGACTGTCACAGTAAATTTTAGATGTAACACAAATCCATTTGTATTTAGTGTGACACTCAAGATGGTTTCTTACTCTTAAGCTCTGAACTTCCTCTCCAATAATTTGAATAGTATTATAAAGAACATCAATTTGTTATTTTAAATGCCTGTCTAAGTCTTCTTGAATGCTCAGATCATTAGCAAGATTTTTTTCTAAATGATTAGCAAAATGGCTGTCTGAACTTCATGCAACAAAACAATTGCAGAAGCAGTGGTGCTAGCTAGTAATGTAATTAAAGCAGTTATACCAGCAATAATCAAACACACTACCTTATTGCTTCTGCTTAAAGCCTAACTCACTTCTTCCAATATTCGTAAACCCTTTTCAGAATACCACAGTCTTGTCATACTAACAGACAATAAAACAAATGCTGGTTGTTAGACCACCATACCAGACATGCCAGATTTCAATACACTAACACAATTAGAAAGTGTACAATCAACATAACTTGCATTAAATACCATAGACGAAACAAAAATAATTTATCATGGCCAATTAATGAAAGATTAAGAGTCTTAACACATGCACTAACATTTGTTTGAAATCCAGATCCTGTCATTTTTCTAAATCCAGATCCTACTCCAATTTTTTTCCACTGCAAATGTTACTTCATACGAGGCAATTGCTAATTTTCAAATTTGTCTCTGAAAATGTCCAGAATATAAGCCCTCCAAATGCCCACTGTCATTTCCTTTTTTCCAGTATTGGAATGATTTACAGACCAGTTAATCTATGATTGAGTCAGAATAACTGGTCACATTAAAGGAAAGAGAAGGGTCATTATAACAACTTCTCTATTTTATTAATTCTTCGAAGGCAGTTTCTACAGTCTCCACATTCTCTGTCTTACAAGATCTAAAAACATGAAGCAAGGTAGCTTGTCCAGTCTGGGATATAGGCAAGCAAAAGTGGGTCAGGAACATATATATGCCCAATAGAGCTTTCCTGTTACCAATGTCAGGCCATTCAGCAAGCTCACGGTCAGCATCATCCTTTGTCCCAGCATCGGCATGTCTCACTCTGACAGCCACCATGCTCCTTTAGCATCCTGAAAAAAACCACCAACAACAACAACAAAATGAAACACCACAAACTTGCCCCCTTCCTCATATTAATACCTAATTGGAACCATGCCATATGCCAGTAAGTGAAACTTCTATTTCATCTAGGCAAAAGTATGCCGGAATATAGGGTGCCATAGAAACTCAGTAGAAAGCTCTGTGGCATCCAAATTTAAAAAATTAAAATAAAGAGAGCATTATCTAAATACTTTTGATGTATACTGAGATATAATTCCCCCATTTTTATTTTATGATGATATTGTTTTAAAGTTCTATGGGTCTGTTCCACAATAACTTATCCTTGAGGATTATAAGGAATTCCAATAATATGGGTAATAATAAAAGGTCAACAGAATGTTGCAAATGCATGACTTCAATCGCCAGTTCCATCATCTGTTTAATCTCATTTGGAACACCCAGTATAGAGAAACAACATAGGCAACGAGTAAGTACAGTTTTAGTTGTTTCTCCTGGTAAAGCAGTTGCAAGAAGAAAGCCTGAGAAGGTGTCAATAGTCACATGTATATACTTTACCTTTCCAAAATTATAAATATGAGTAACATCTATTTGCCATCATTGATTAGGTATGGGTTCTTGAGGATTAATAGCATTATGTGATACAGGAAGAAACTGAAGACATTGAGGACAAGTCTTTATAATTTGATGTGCACATTCTCCAGAAATACCAAATTGAGTTGTCTCAAACTATGACTATTTTGATGATGTAAAGAATGAGATTGTTTAGCTAATTGCTTCTGTATAAGGCCTATAATCTGTCTGGTACACAAATCTGCTGTAGCTTTGCCCTCACTAAGGGGTCTGGGCAATGCAGTATGATCTCTTAAATGTCCTATAAAGTGAAGAACAGTATGTTCTCTTGAGTTGTATTTGCATAAATAATTGCAAAATTTGAGAATTAGCAGTATCTAAAAAAGGAATAGTTTCAAGCAATTGCAAACTTTGAGCTATATATTGGCTTTCAGTATACAAAGCTTGATTTTTTTCAACATTTCAAAAACAATGGCTATAGCACGTAATTCAATTATTTGTGCTGAAGGGGGTTGGGGTAAATCAAGAGAATAGACATGTGATCCAATTGCATATGCTGCCTTCCCATTAGATGAGCCATCTGTAAATACACTAAGTGCATCCTTTATTGGCTGCATGTGCAAATTTACAGAAGATACAAAAACATGCATACAGGCAAACTGTAGCAAGTTGTCTTTTGGATAATGATTATCAATTTTGCTTGAAAAGTTTGTACATGCAATAGGCCAAATATCAGTATTCTGCAATAACCAATTTAATTGGTGTTTGGAATAAAGAATAAATATTTCATCAGGCTCTTGTGATTGAATTGTAAACTGCCAATGTTCCATTAGATTTATATACATTTAACTATCATTTTTAAAAGTTTCTTTGCAATATTAGAGCATAACTATAATTTTGGAAAACAAAACCAGCTTTTAACAGTGTAAACAATCCAGTCTGTCTAAAATCAATACCAAATATATTATTTCCATGTTACAAAGTTTGGTTGCCAGTTTTAGTAGATGAATGCATGATGGTGCAGCTTTTAATACCCCATTAAAGAAACATTGTTTTAAATCCCATCTTTTATAAGTCTAGTTTCTAAGACAGGCATTACATGAAGTATTATTCCTATTTAGAGGTATCTTTAGAGACCTGTTTCCATGGGTTGGCTCCTGTCATGTGTTGTTATCCAGAATGACTACAACCTGAGTTACCAGTTTTAAGGCAACTTTCTGTTACCAATATTACAAATTTTTACCCATACCCAATAATCTATAACAAAGACATTTAGAACGTATTTACACATTTAAGATCAGTCAGAAACAAATATGAAGTAGTTTCACACATTTATTTATTTAGACTAGACAGACAAAATGTTCTTGCTTTTTGTAGCTATAATTTCAAGGGAGAAGCATCTTGTCACCTGCTGAACCAAATAATCACAGTCACAGAGATTTTTGTTGGAGAAACAGTCACCAACTTACTGTCCAGAGAAGCCTAGAAGCTGCTGGCTCCTTTAAGAGTAGCTTGTACAGAAATCAGGACTTCTTCAGCAGTGCTATACTCCTAGTTACAAGTGAAGGTCTCCAAAAACAGTATAGCAGTTCTTGTTGTGTCAATTTAGACTGCTTTTCTTTATAAATGAGTTAAAACTAAATCAAGGGGTGAATGGCCAGCAGATAAAGTTTCAACCAATTTTTTATTTTAAATATGAAACACAGAGCAACGTTCAAGCAATGAAGTGAAACCACATAAAGTGACAGACATGGACAGACTGGTGCACCAGGGACACACAATAGGCAGAGAGGAAAGACTACCAGATGTCCCATCAAAGAGACCCAGAACCAGGACTAGGCATTCACCCAGTGGGATCTAGAGAGGAAGCAGGATGTCTCCTGAACTCCTCTTAACTTTAGTATATCTCTAAGCATACATACAAAAAGCATTCTGCCATTACCCTGTCCATTTTTACAGGGTTTACATACCGCTGGCCCAGACTTTCCTTTGTGAGTTTTTCGTTTTCCTGTAGAATCCTTCACTGTACCTCTCGTACTCAAGTTTCAACAATGAAGGCACCATCTGACCAAGCCAACTCAGTCAGTCCAACATGAAGATCAAGCTATATAACTGTTAGATTTGTGCAGAGGGCCTAGGTCAGTCCTATGCATGCTCCCTGGTTGTTGATTCAGTCTCTGTGATCCTGTATGGGCCCAGGTTAGTTGATTCTGTAGGTTTTCTCGTTGTGTCCTTGACCCTCTGGCTCCTACAATCCTTTTTCCTTTTCTGTTTTAGTTTGGCTTCTGTTGCTGTGATGAAACACCATAACCAAAAAGCAATTTGAAGAGAAAAGGATTTATTTGGCTTACATTTCCAGATCATAGTCCATCACTGGAGGAAGTCAGGACAGGAACTAAAGCAGAGCTGATGTGGAAAATTGTTAATCTGCTCTATACTTCCCAGTGGTAAGCTCATGCTTCTGGCTATCCCCCCAATGTTCTGGATTCCTGAAAGAAAGACACACATTCACAGCCTTATATTTTAAATACCTAAACAACTCAGTGGTTGGGCCTTTCCCTAACTCCACGTGGCTAACGCACACTCTCCTCCGATATTCCTGAGCTGATATTTAGTAAATCCATATTTAATCTTTGCTACCCTGGACTCTGCTGGGCAGCCCTCTTGGGGTCTATTTCCCCATACCTATATGTTGTGTCTCTCTTCTGCACCTTGCTAGTATGGTTTGTACGTCCTCTTCATGGTGAAATCCCCTCTTCCTCTTTCCTTGTTTCCTTCCCGGGAATCCTAAAAGTTCCACCTCTGTTGCCCTGTACAACCATTGGCTGCCAGTAACTTTATTGACCCATCAAAAACTGACTGGTAACAGTTTAACAGTCCTATGTGTGGTATACTGCACACAGGTTTTTGGGTAACATAATTAGCATGAGAACACAATCCACTACACAGGGCAGGAACCTTGAGGTAGGAGCTGATGCAGAGGCTACAGAGGAGTGTTCCATACTTGCCTGTTTCACATAGCTTGATAAGTCTGCTTTCTTATGGAACCCAGGATTATCAGTTCAGAGATGGCACCACCCACAATGGGCCCCATTGATCACTAATTGAGAAAAAGCCTGCAACTAGATCTCACTGCGGCATTTTCTCAACTGAGAATCCTTCTCCTCTGATGACTCTAGCTTATGTCAAATTGACACACAAAGTCAGCCTCTTCTGCAGGATTCCCCAATCTCTGCCTCATGTTTGGCTATGGGTCTCTGCATCTGTTTTCATCAGTTGCTGAGTAAAGCCTCTCTGATGACAGTTATGGTAGGCTACTGTCTCCAAATATAGCAGATTATCATTACCAGTGTCAGGGGTAGGCTCCCTCTCAAGCATAGGCCTCAAGCTGGACTCGTCATTGGTAGCCACTCTCTCAATTTCTCCTCCATCTTTATCCCTACATATCTTGTAGGCAGGAAAAATTGAAGGTTGAAGGTTTCTGTGGCTGGGTTGGTGTCCCAATCTGTCCACTGGAAGTCTTGCTTGCTTATAGGAGATGGCCAGTTCAGGCACCATATTCCCCATTGCTAGGAGTCTTAGGTAGAGTCACCTTTATAAATTCCTAGGAGTTTCCGTTCTCTAGGTTTCTAACTCATCCAAGAAATTTCCACTTGTCTCACCAGTATTCTCACCTTACATCTGCTCACTCCCTCCCATTTCCAACCCTACTTCACCACTGTGGAGTCACCTTCCTCTATCCACCTATGAAGTCTATTCTATTGCCCCTTCTTAGTGAGATTCATGAATCTCCCCTTGGGCCATCTTTGCTACTCAGCTTTTATGAGTCTGTGATTGTAGCATGGTCATTCTGTACTGTGCTTTACTGCTAATGTCTACTTATAAGTGACTGCTTACCATGTTTGTCTTTCTGGGTCTGGATTACCTCATTCAGGATGATCTTTTCTAGTTCCATCCATTTGCCTTTAAATTTCATGATGTCCTTGTTTTTAATAGCTGAGTAGTATTTCACTGTGTAGATGTACCATATTTCCTTTATCCACTTTTCAGTTGAGGGACATCTAGGTTGTTTCCAGTTTTTGGCTATTACAATTACAGCTGCTATGAACATGCATGAGCAAGTGTCCTTGTGGGATTATGGGACATCTTTTGGGTTTATGTCCAGCAGTGGTATAGTTGGATCTTAAGGTAGAGCTATTCCAAACTTTCTGAGAAACTGTCAAATTGATTTCCAAAGTGTTTGTACAAATATGAACTCTCACCAGCAATGGAGGAGTGTTCCCATGCTCCACATCCTTACCAACATATGCTGTCCCTTGAGTTTTTGATCTTAGCCATTCTGAAAAGTCTAAGATGGACTTTCAGAATTATTTTGATTTGGATTTCTCTGATAGCTGAGGATGATGAACATTTCTTTAAGTGCTTCTTGGTCATTCAAGATTCCTCAATCAAAAATTCTCTGTTTAGATGTGTTTTCCATTTTTTAATCAGGTTATTTGGTATATTTATGGCAAAGATCTTCCCCATTCTGTAGGCTGCCATTTTGGTTTTATCTTATTGACAGAAGCTTTTCAGTTTCATGAGGTCCCATTTGTTAATTGTTGATATTAGTGTCTGAGCTATTCTATTCAGGAATTTGTCTCCTGTACCAATGCATTCAATGTTATTCTCCACTTTCTCTTCTATCAGGTTTTAGTGTATCTGGTTTTATATTGAGGTCTTTGATCTACTTGGACTTGAATTTTGTACAGAGTAATGGATATGGATCTTTTTGCATTCTTCTACATGTAGATGACCAGTTAGACCAGCAACATTTGTTGAAATTGCTTTCTTTTTCCCTGTATAATTTGGCTTCTTTGTCAAAACTGAAATGTCTAAAGGTGTTTGGATTTACTTCTGGGTCTTTGATTCCATTCTGTTGACCAATCTGTTTTTATGCCAATATCATGTAGCTTTTATTAGTATTGATCTGTAGTACAGCTTGAAATCAGGGATAGTGATCCTCTAGAAGTGCTTTTATTATACAGGATTGATTTTTAGATATTTAGGCTTTTTGTATTTCCCTGTGAAGTTGAATACTATTCTTTTAAGTTCTGTAAAGTATTGTGTTGAGATTTTGATGTGCATTGAATTGAATCTGAGGATTGCTTTTGGTAAAATAGCCATGGTTAATTTGTTAATCCTATCACTTCATGAGCATGGAAGATCTTTCCATCCTTAGATATCTTCTTCAATGTTAATTTTTTTCTTCAAAGACTTGAAGTTCATGTCATATAGGTCTTCCACTTGCTTGGTTACAGTTACATCAAGATATTTTATATTATTTGTATCTATCATGAGGCATGTTGATTCTGAATTTTTTTCTCAGACTGTTTTTTCATTTGTATATAAGAGGGCTACTGATTTTTATCAAGTTAATTTTGTATCTAGTCACTTTGCTGAAAGCGGTTGTCAGATATAGGATGTTCCTGGTAGAATTTTTGGGGAACTTATATATACTATCATATCATCTGTGAACAGCAACAATTTTTCTTCCCTTCCAATTTATTTACCCTTGATATCCTTTAGTTGTCTTATTGCTGTAGCTAAAACTTCAAGTACTATATTTAATAGATATGAGGAGAATAGATAGCCTTGTCTTGTCCCTGATTTTAGTGGAATTACTTTAAGTTTCTGTCCATTTAATTTGATGTTAGGTATCCATTTAATTTGATGTTAGGTTGTATATTCCCTTTATTATGTTTAGGTATGTACCTTGCATCTCTGATCTCTCCAAGACTTTTATCATGAAGGGGTGTTGGATTTTGTCAAATACTTTCCAGCATCTAATGAGATGATTATGTGGTTATTTTCTTTCAGTTTCTTTATATAGTGAATAACATTGATTGGTTTTTGTATTATGAACTAACCCTGTGTGGGGCAGTGGTCTGTGGTGGGCAGTCTGACACCCGGTTGAGCACAGGCTGAAAACTCTGGGAGACTCAGTGGAATATCCATGAGGGACCGAGATATGTTTTTGGCCAACACTCTTAGAAGACTCCTGTAAAAACAGCTACAGCTTTACAACCCCTATATATAGAGAGGCCTGGCATGTGAGATTTGTCACGTAGAAAGCAACTCTGAGTCCTCCCACAAGCAAATGAGATACTGCAAAACCTCCAGACCAAACCAATGGGAAGTATCATTGCCAAACCCTGTCCCCTCCCAAACAGTATATTAGACAGTCCTAACCTGTGTAACTCCCCACCTGCTGCCACCGCCATGCAGAAGGAATAAAGGTGTGAGAACTACTCCAGCATCTGAGAACTTCTATCATAAGAGCTATAACACTTTCAGCCCAGGAAGAGATCCGCTCTTCCGGGACCCGCCAGAAGCTTCCTGCACTCCACAGGCTAGCCAGCCTCTCGTGGGCTCAGCCCCTGCCTGACTCAGCTCAGGGCAGTGGGCACAGCGTCTTGGCCCAATCCAGTCAGCAGCTGCAGGAACTGAGGCGGAGGATACTATGTCCCCGCTTGCGCTTCCTCCCCTGCCAGAACCCTCGCATTTGGCTGGGCCAGAGACCCCCGAGGAAGGCTCCTAGTACACAGCCCCATGTCTGGCGCCCAACGTGGGGCATGAACCCAGAACCTTGAGATTAAGAGTCGCATGCTCTACCGACTGAGCTCATCCCTGCGTCTCCGGGATAAAGCCTGCATGATCATGGTAGATGATCTTCTTTATTCTTCTTGGATTCTGTTTGTGAATATTTTGTTGAGTATTTTTGCATCAATGTTCATGAGTGAAATTGGCCAAAATTCTCTTTGTTTGTTGAGTTTTTGTGTGGTTTAGGTGTCATGGTGACTACAGCCTCATTAAACAAATTTGCCAATGTCCCTTCTGTTTCTATTTTGCAGAATAATTTGTGGCATACTGTTATTAGCTCTTCTTGAAAGTCTGGTAGAATTCTGCACTAAAATCTTCTGGTCCTGGCTTTTTCGTTGTTGTTGTTAGGATATTTTAATGACTGCTTCTATTTCCTTAGGTGTTATAGGTCTATTTAGATTGTTTATCTGAACTTTATTTAACTGTAGTAAGTGGTATCTATTGAGAAAATAGTCTGTGTCTTTCAGATTTTCCAGTTTTGTGGAGTGCAGATTATTGAAGCAAGACTGAATGATTTTAGAATTTTCTCAGTTTTGGTTGTTATATCTTTCTTTTCATTTCTAATTTTGATAATTTGTATATTGTCTCTGTGCCTTTTAGTTTGTTTGTCTAAAGGTTTGTCTATCTTGTTGATTTTCTTAAAGAAAAAACTTTTGGTTTAGTTGATTCTTTGTATTGATCTCTTATTTTCTATTTTGTTGTCCTTATCCCTGAGTTTGATTATTTCCTGCTGTCTACTCCTCTTGGGTGTTTTTACTTCTTTTTGTGTTAAGTTGCTAGTTTAAGATCTCTCTAATTTCTTTATGAAGGCACTTACTGCTATGAACTTTCTTCTTAACACTGCTTTCATTGTGTCCCTTAAGTTTGTGTTTGTTGCCTGTAGCTTTTGCTACCCCACCTAAGATTCATGAAGAGGTTGTGCTACCAGCACCTACTCATCTTCCCTTGAATCCATGGATAAAAGACACACATAAGTTGCTCATTTTCAACCTGCTTTCTGACACAATTGCTGGGCACTACAATCTCCTGCCTGGAAATGAATGTCCTTATCAAATATTCTTATCTCCACACCTTTCCATTTTCCCTAAACATTAGTTGCTCAGATTCATCTAGTCTCTACTAAACATTTCCAACCTCTCACCTGTAGGAGTGGCCAGAGGCTATCACTCCTCCTGAGATCTCACATGGCAGCTTTGTTTTTCTTTCTCTGAAGTCTAGTGAATTCTGTCTCCCTTTCCTTGCATCTCTCCACTTGCCTCCTGGAAACCAGAAGTCACACCTATTCCTTCTGCCCAACAATTGGCCCATATTTTCTTTACTGACAGATCAAGAACCAACTGGGGAACAGGACCTTGGCATCAGCGCCTTCCCTACATGTGTATGTGGTGCATTCATTTCCTGTGAATTCTAGAAAGGCTTTAATTTCTTTCTATATTTCTTCCTTGACCCAATAGTCACTGAGTAGAGAGTTTTTCAGTTCCCATGAATTTGAAGACTTTCTGTTGTTGCTAAAGTCCAGCCTTAAGTTATGGTGATCTGATAAGATGATGTCATTTTTTTAATCTTCTTGTATCTGTTGAGACTTGTTTTGTGTTTGAGTATATTATCAGTATTGAAGAAGGTTTCATGAAGTGCTGAGAAGAAGGTATATTGTTTGTGTTTGGGTGCAATGTTCTGTAGATTTCTTTTAGGGCCATTTGTGATGAGGTTTAGTCTATTGCTAGGTATTGTAATGCTAAGTATTGGTACCCAAGGCCTGGTTGTCTCCAGAGACAAGAGAATCTGCATGTTCACAAGTGATGCTATGCAACCTTGCCGCCCAAGTTATCCCTGATGCCTACAGATATAGATACCTAGATCCTATAGCTAGGCAGAAGAGAGATAGGCAGGGTTTTGGTTGCTGGTTTTAGGATCTGAGGAGAGACCATGAGAGGGGAAAGAAGAAGGAGGGAAGAAGAAAGATGTCATAGAGTAGGTGAGTACATGGCCAAAGAGATGACCAGCTGGAGGTAAGAGCAGCCCATTTGGAAAATAATAGTTATAACTCGGGGTTATTGATAGAGAAGTAGACATAATATCATGGTGGGTAATACCTGTCCAGTTTTAGTGATGATTAAGGCTTATGTTATAAATATAAAAGTTGTGTGTCTTGTATCTGGAATGTGAATGATCTAAGGCAGGGTAGAAACCACTATTTAATATTAAATACTTACTACAACATATCAGTGTCCAACATTGGGTTCCAAACCTGGAAGAAAATTATAATTCTAACAAGCCTGTATACAAGACACACAATCCAGATATTTTATTTATAAGCCATAAGCCTAGATTGGACAGATCTAGAGCTACATTAACTTATTCCCAAGCTATAAAGTTCCTTGCTACTTGCTGTTTCTCCAGGTTGTATGGTTTTGCTCCATGCCAACATCTTCCACCTCCATATTCCACTCCTGTCTTTCTACCTGTAACCCCTCATTTGAATCTTCAGTTCCACCTTTTCCCCTTTACTACCCAATCAGACTCTTGAGACTTATGTAAACCAGTTATATTGGGGATTGGCATCACTTACTGCATCATTTTGAATATGTGAGGATCTGTTCATTGGGAGAAACCACATTTTGAGAAAACAGTATTTAGCATTGGAATATACCCAATGTCAGACAAACCCATACACATTTGAGTCACAGCATTTGTTAGTGCCATTATTTCTTTGTTTATTTTATGTCTGGATGTCCTGTCCATTGGGGAGAGTCAGGTGATAAAGTCTCCTATTATGGATGTGTGATTTAAGCTTTAGTGATGTTTCCATTATCAATGCAGGTGCCCTTGCATTTGGGGCATAGATATTCAGAACTATCATCTTGGTGTATTTTTCTGTTCGTGGCTATGAAGTGTCCTTCCAAACCTCTTTTGATTACTTTTGGTTGAAAGTCTATTTAGATATTAGAATGATTATACCAGCTTGCTTCTTGAGTCCATTGGCTTAGGAAAACTTTTTGCAGTCCTTTATTCTGAGATAATATCTATTATTGATGTTTAGATGTGTTTCTTCTATACAGCAGAAGGATGGATCTTCTTTTCACATTTATTCTATTAGTCTGTGTCTTGTTATTGAGGAATTGAGTTTATTGATGTTGAGAAATATTAATGAACAATGATTATTAATTTCTGTTATTCTGCTGTTGGTGGTGGTGGTGGTGGTGGTAGTAGTAGTAGTAGTAGTAGTATGTGTGTGTGTGTGTGTGTGTGTGTATGTGTGGTGAGTTTTCTATCTTTTGGTTTTGCTGTTGTAAAATTATTTATATCCTGTGTTTTCTTGGGTGCAGTTCAGCTTCCTTGGATTGGAATTTTCCTTCTACTAAGTCCATAGGGTTGTATTTTAGATAGATATTATTTAAATTTGGTTTCATTATGAAATATCTTGTATTCTCCATTTATGGTCAACTCAGGTGTAGTAGTCTGGGCTAACATCTATAGTCTCTTAGAGTCTGAAAGACATTTACCCAGCTTTTAGAGTCTCTGTTGAGAAGTCACTTGTAATTCTAAAGGTCTCCCTTTGTATTTTACTTGGCCTTTCCCCCCTAAAGCTTTTAAAATCTTTCTTTTTTCTGTACTTTTATTGTTTTGATTATTATGTTGCAAGAGGATTTTCTTTTCTGGTCCAATCTATTTGACATCCTGTAAGTTTCTTGTATGTTTATAGGCATCTCTTTCTTTAGATTAGGGAAACTTTTTTCTATGATTTTGTTGAAAATATTTTCTGGGTCTTTGAGCTGGGAATCTTCTTCTTCTATTCGTATGATTATTACATTTGGGTTTTTCACAGTATCCCAGATTTTCTGGATGTTTTGTGTCAGAAACTTTTTAGATTTAACATTTTTGACTGATATATCAATTTCTACTATCACATATTCTATGCCTGAGATTCTCTCTTCCATCTCTTGTATCCTATTGGTGATGTTTGTAGTTCCTGTTTACTTACCTAGTTTTCTTTCTCCAGGATTCCCTCAGTCTGTATTTTCTCTATTGCTTCTATTTCCATGTTCAGTTCTTGAACAGTTTTATTCATTTTCATTCACCTGTTTGGTTGTATTTTTCTGTATGTCATTAAGGGATTTATTCATTTCCTCTTTAAAGGCCCCTATCATTTCCATAAGATTAGATTTAAGGTCATTTTCTTGTGCTTTAGATGTGTTGGAATATCTGGAGCTTGCTGTAGTGGGAGAGCTGGACTCCGGTGATGCCATATTGCCTTGGCTTTTGTTGAATGTGTTCTTATGCTGGCCATTAGTCATCTGTGATTTGGAATTAAAACAGGTTTAAGTGCTAATTTCTGAGTTTATCTTTTGTAGATAGGTACTTTCTGGATGTTTCCCCACTTGGTATCTGTTTCTTCTCTGGTTTTCTCGTCTATGGCCTGGGCTTCTGGTGACCAGTGAGTCTTCAGGTCCAGTAGAATGTCTCCACTGGAGTTTAAGTGGCCTATGTGATTTCTCAGATTTTGGGTGCCAACATTGTTTCTGGAGTCCCTAGAACTGGAGTGGCCTCTGGAAAAGCAGAGTTCTTTTGCCAGAGTTGTGGGCTGGAATATGGAATCCAAGTGATGGATGCACAGTTTGTAACTTTTCTTTCTTAATTGTTGATATGGAAGGAGTATACAAGTTTAGGCTAAGAAGTCCAGACAGTGTGAGTGAGGTTAACTTCCAACCCTGAAGCTCCACTTTTATTTTCCCATTGCCCTTTTGTTCTTTAAAAAGGCTAGATAGTGATAGTCAAAGCTGGGATCCTCCTGTGAATGTCTGTGCCTATGTCCCCAATCTCTGAGGTACCGCTCTCAGCTCGTGTTTTTAAAATTAACTTTTTGATTATATACCTTGCATACACAAAACGTGGTATTTTTGACCTTCTGAAGTTTGATTTATGGGTAGCTTCTGAAATAGAACAACTGTATAATTTGGGAAATATTTATGCAATTTTCAGTCAAGTAGTGAACATGGCTAGAATATACAGAATTTTTAGTCTTTTGGAAATATAGAGGGAGATAAATTTAGAACGCAATGACAAACTGCCCAGGACATTCTACATAGCAATAATTGCATACAATGTGGATTATCTGTTCAGCTCTTGGGTAAAAGTTGAAATGGACAATGATATATGTATTCTAGATATGGTGAATGTTTTATGAGAAGATAAAATTACTGTACATTGACAAAAAAAGGTTCTTTTTTCCTTGGAAAGTTAATTCAGTGCTGATGAATAATTTTGTATTTTAGAAGTTATTTTTGACTTTGGCCTCGAATAAAGACATATCACCATTAATTATTTGACAGTTTCAAAATTAACACATTGTTCAACTTGCTATCAGCCCCTGCCTCACTCTTCACAACTTACTTCCAGTGCTGACAATGAACACATGATTTTTCATAAAATAGCATCAATTTAAAATTTATACATACAAGCCAGGTATGGTAGCTCACACATGTAATTTTAGCACCCAGGAGACAGAAACAGGAAGATTGCCAAGGGGTTGAGGTCACCCTAGGCTATATAACGAGCCACAGAGCAGACTGGCTACAGACTGTTTCACCAAACCAAGCAAATCATGCACACACAAATTCTTTTCAATCTTATGGTGGCACTTAGTCTCCCAAGAGATGTAAGGCAAAGGACACTGTCAATAGGACAAAACAGCAACTAACAGATTGGGAAAAGATCTTAACCAATCCTACATCTGATAGAGGGCTAATATCCAATATATACAAAGAACTCAAGAAGTTAGACTCCAGAGAACCAAATAATCCTATCAAAAAATGGGGAACAGAGCTAAATAGAGAATTCTCAACTGAGGAAATTTGCAGGGCTGAGAAGCACCTAAAGAAATGCTCAACATCCTTAGTCATCAGGGAAATGCAAATCAAAACAAGTCTGAGATTCCACCTCACACCAGTCAGAATGGCTAAGATCAAAAAATCAGGTGACAGCAGATGCTGTTGAGGATGTGGAGAAAGAGGAACACTCCTCCACTGTTGGTGGGACTGCAAGCTGGTACAACCACTCTGGAAAGCAGTTTGGCGGACCATCAGAAAAATGGACATAATACTACCTGAAGACCCAGCTATACCACTCCTGGGCATATACTCAGAAGATGCTCCAACATGTAATAAAGACACATGGTCCACTATGTTCATAGCCGTCATATTTATAATAGCCAGAAGCTGGAAACAATCCAGATGTCCCTCATCAGAGGAATGGATACAGAAAATGTGGTACATTTACACAATGGAGTACTGCTCAGCTATTAAAAACAATGACTTAATGACATTTGCAGGCATATAGATGGAACTTGAAAATATCATCCTGAGCGAGGTAACTCAGTCATAAAAGAACAAACATGGTATGTACTTTCTGATATGTGGATATTAGCCCAAAAGTTCAGAATATCCAAGTTTCACTTTACAGTAACCACTGGACTGAAAGTGAGGTCCCAGATGGAGGAGTTGGAGAAGGGACTGAAGGAGCTGAGGGAACTTGCAGCCCCATGGAGGGAGCAACAGTGACAACTGACCTGACCCCCCCCCCCCAGTCCTCCTGGAGGCTGGACCACCAACCAAAGAATACACATGGAGGGACCCATGGTTTGGACCACATATGTGGCAGAGGAGGGCCTTGTTGGCCATCAGGGGGAGGAGCGGTCCCAGTAAAGGGAAATGTCAAGGTGGGAATATGGGAGTGGGTGGGTGGGTGGGTGGGAGGTGGAATTCCCTCATAAAGATGGGGTAGGGGGAGGGGATAGGTGGTTTCCAAGAGGAGACCTAGAAAGGGGGAAACATTGGAGATGTAAATAAAGTATCAAAAAAAAAGTTACATATCGCATGATTCTTGTTTTTAACAGCTGCATAGTATTTCATTGTATAAATGAACCACATTTTCTGTATTTGTTCTTTGGTTGATCAACATCTGGGTTACTTCCAGTTAATTGATTGGATAATAAAGATGACAAGAAGCCAATCTCTGGGCAACAATGAAGCAGGCCTTTCGATTCTGAAAGAGGAGAGGGGACACAGGAGGGAGGAGTGGTTCTTTTTGTATAGTGAGGCAGAAAGCAAGAGGAACCAGACGTAGACTAGGAAATGTTAGATCTGGTGTCAGATTCCACCACCAGAAATTTTCTAACATAAAATTGTTGATGAGTTTAGGATGATAGACTCTGCGCCCAGCGGTTGTGTTATCTGATGATTCTAAACTAAGATTGTCTGATGTTTTCCATTCAAGGCAACTTTGGTTGGCTAGAGGAAAAGAATTTAGCCTGGGTGTAATTTGGACAGGCTTTAGAATGACAAGATTGGGCAAGGATGGAGCTCCAGGGGAAAAGTAACGGCAGTGGAACTACAGGAATGCACCCACAGCTAGCTGTGGGAACTTGGGAGTGCAGAGCAGTTCAGCAGCAGCTGGCCAAGGGGCTTAGACAGTGATCTCCAAGCTCTGGAGAGGCAGAGCCTGTGTTTGTGTCTACATTGGCTAGGAGAAACATGAGATCTCAGTCTTAGGCTATGTACTGGGCTGGGAATAGACCAAGACTGCTGGTACCAGTGCCTAGCCACCCTTAGCATAGATTGTTGGGTTAATGGTGGTCCTGCATCTGCCCCAGGGCTCAGGCCACTGGGGGAGGCGAGACATGGGAAGTTTGACCACATTCACCCCATGCTGCCACTGGGTGAGTGTTGGGCTACGAGAAGCTGTGGGACACTGCCCATGTGTGGGAAAACACTGCCTGGGGTCCTGGGGACTACATGGAGTGGGCTCAGTGGGCTCCATGCCTGCTATGAGTCCAGGACCATCTGGTTCTCAGGCACTTAAGCATCCCAGGTGCTGCTGGATACCGTGGAAGAACTGAGAACTGGGTCTAGCCTGGGGACAAGAGGGGAAGGCAGGGAAGAGCCCTGCTGGGTCCCAGTAGGGACTGAGTCCTTGGTTTGTTGGTGGGCGGCTTGGCTTGGTGGAAGCTGTGGCTGGGAACATTGAGAGGCCTTCTTAGAGAGACTAGATGGCCAGTTCTTTAGACAAAGGCCTGCTCCGTTGCTCCCCATGGTGGATCCCAATGAAAAGAGACAGTCCATGGTTTTAAGGCATTTATTGTCATGGTGGAGAATGGGGATGAGTAAAATCATACCCCACTTTCTCAGGGCGGGCCTCAGGCTAAATACCTTTTGCAGAGAAGAGTGTCTGGAGGGGAGTTTATTGGCTAAGCCTTCAGGTCTTTAGGTACCTCATTAAAATGGAGATCTTTCTTGAGGCTATGTCCTATACCTGTGGAGGGGCTTGGGGCATTGCCCTTACATGACTGATGGCTATAGACCTATGGAGAGCTGCAGTCTCATGTCAGGAGCCTGGGGCCCAGGAGCATGGCAAAATGCCTACCATCCCTTGCATGGCTATCCCCTGGATTCCCTGCTGGGTCACCCGGGTTTCAAACCTTAGCTCAACCAGAAACCAGGCTGCTTTTCATGGTCCGACAGTAGATGGTTTTTTTATAATTACATGCTACATGAGCCTGTGGGAAACATTTCAACAGTCAAATCACGACTGATGCCAAAATCAAACTGTCATTCCTTGGGGCAAGAGTATTGCAGAATAATGTTCTGCTCAGTGGTGGGGAGCTGTGAGACTAGGGCAAAAGTAGAGCTACCTGGGAAGGAAGCTTCAGAGAGACCACCTGAGATGAGTGTGTGTGAATGCGGGCCTCCTCACCCTCATACTGTTGGAGACTTAAAAAGGAAATTGCTGCCCAAAACATAGGAGGCAACCACAAGGGTAAATGCATGCTTGTTTCAAGCATGTATTCAATCATCGCCAATGCTAACAGTTGTAAGGAGCAGAGTAAGCCCAAACTGTGTGTAGTCTGGAGTGAACTTGCGCGGCTGACATACGTAGAACCATGACAAGGACAACGCCTCACACAAGGAGGAATAGCAAAACCTTCCCTCACACTGGGAATGAGGTTCAGAGGAACGTGGCAAAGCCTTCCTTTAGGTATCAAGTTCCTTTGTTGGCGGTAGGTATGGAAAATGTCCACCATGGCTTCTCTCTCTCTCTGGATGCTTACATCCTGAATGTTTACATCCACAAATATTCACATCCCTTCCAGAGGGCTAAAGACTGAGAAATCTGTCTTCTTGATCTGGCTGTTATCCTGTAAACCTTGCCTCTTTGTTTATTTGTATGTAATAATTCTACTTCCTTGGATACTGTATGCAATAGCCCTGCTTCCCTGTTTACTTCTATATAATAAATATGCTGAACTTCCTGGGTGCTGTGGTTTCTCCATCAGAAAACTCAGTCCATCTGATCTCAACTTTTTTGTCTGTGTCTGTGTGTCTGTCCTTTATTCATTCTTTCATTGCCTATAGTCCAATCCAAATCTATGGAGCCTGGACAAAGTTTGCAAGCACCCAATTAATACACTTACTTTTCTGTGTTCTCTCCTGCCCATATCTCTTATGCAAATTAAAAATTAACTCTCCACGTTTTTTTATTTCCCTTTAAACAAGGGATCCCGCCTCAATGTTAGTTGATATCAGTTAATAATTCCTAAGCTTTGAAAAGAGACTGATTTCCTCGTTAAAATTCCTTTTGTGTCTAAGGGAGGTGGTGCGCATTCTGTGGTGTGTGTAACTTTTGGAAGTTAGTTGTCTCTGTCCCAGGAATCATGCTTTGGATTTCAGGCTTGTGGAAAAGTGCTTTTAGTTGTTGAGCCATCTTATTAGCCCGCGTCTCCTGTTCTTTTGGTCCTATCCCAGTACATATAAAGTGTAGAAGGCATTCTTATGTACAAAATTAGCTTCAGAGCAGGCAATTATGTCCCACCAGGCTATGCAACTGTATTTGAGGAGAGGTAATACTAAATGGCTTCTGAGAGGGTAGCACCAGAGGTGCTTCCCTAGACCTCACTCTTCTTCCCTTCCTTTGTTCTACATTTTTAGGTCAGGTGGCTAACTGCCTATAAACACTTGACAGTGAATTTTCCAATTTCTCATGATACTTGGAGCTGATAAATTATTCTTGGAGGATCTGTATTTTGTGACCAAATCACTGAGATGCCTGTATATTTATTAAGGAGATCCTGTGATTTAACTCATTAAATACTGGGAGGAGATCCAGAAATCCCTGATCCTAGCTTAGGATTATTTCCTGAGTCTCTGATGATGTCCTTGCTTTGTTCTTCCTTCTGCTTGCTTTGACACTCTGATGGATTTTAATTGGCTTCTGCAAACTGAGAAAGATCATGATCCAGGGGACGTCTGTGTAAGAGAGACTATGCTCCCTCCACAGGATTGTGGAGGCCTTTGAACATCTGATTCAAGTGCCTGGCAGCTGAAGGGAAAGCAAGTCTTCGAGCACAGAGGCAACTTCTCAGTTCTATCTACGCTCCCCCTGAAGAGCTTCACACTATGCTTCTCATGGATATGAGGAGAAAGTTCTACTCTGAGAAGAAATTTGGTTTGTGTCGGAGACAAAGGCCTTGGTCTTTGGCACATTCTGCTAGATGAAAGATATCAGGTTCTGACTTATCCCGCTAGCCACAATGTCTTGGATAGCTCAGTAGGTGGTTCCTCTAGGCCCTGACTCTTAGGCTTGGCTTGATTAGCAACACAAAGAGTTTCGGCTCACAGCGGATATTCCCTCTACCCCTCCCCAGCCTGCTGCTGGATTAGACGACCAGCCCAGGGACAAATATGGCATATAATTATGATGTCTGGTCGCATTGTGGATTCTCCCCGCCCCTGCCATTTCCCGCCCTAATGTGCTTAAATCATTGTAACAATAAAGATTGTCTCGGAGCTTGAACGGAATCTCGTCTTGCTCCCATGCACCCTTTTGTTTCCTGCTTCTTTTCCATTAACCAACGGCTTCCTTCTACAGCACGGAGTACCCGCTGGCAGGAACTTCGAACCTGGTCGATAGCTTTCCTTGGAACAGGGCCCTCCAAGGCAAGGCGGGCAGCAAGCTGTTACAGGTTTGCAAAGAAAAGCCATAACTGAGGAGAATTTAAATACTTAATGACCAAAACTCAATTTTCTAACACTATCTGAACAGTTCCCAAGTGTAAGTACTATGGAAAATATCTGCCTCAAAAACTCTCCTTGTACTTCAGTTTGTGCTCTGGAGAATGAAGCACACTGTAAAACATTTGTTGATCCATTGGGGTGAATTTCATTCAGGTGTTGTCAGGGGATGGAAGTTGTCCATCTAAGCATCAGTTATGCAGCACTGTCTGGCCTGAAATGCTTTCGTATATGGAGATCCTAAGCTACATGAACTCAAAGTTTGTAACTCAGTGAGCACTGATTCTTCAAAGGTTTCTTCACATGCCTACTTCCCCTTTCAAGAAATGGATCTTGATGCTGCCTGTACTTGGAAATTCAATTTTGATAGACAGCAAAGTACAAGTAACAGGGTGCCACCTGGAGACTCAGCATGAAAGACTGGGGTTAAGTCAGCTATGAAGAACAAATTATTTCCTTTCCAAAAAATATAGATGGAACGGAAGATTATCATATTGTGTGAAAGAAATCAGACCCAAAAAGTCACATACTGCTTATTTTCTATGGTATGTAGAATCAGATTTTAAAATGTAACAAACCCCTCTGCCTGTCTCTGTCTTCTTCTGTGTCTGTCTGTCTGTCTCTGTTTCTGCCCTACCTCTGCCTCTCTCTCTCTCTCTCTCTCTCTCTCTCTCTCTCTCTTTCTCTCTCTCTCTCTTTTCTGTCTATCTCTCACATAAACACACAAACACACACACACACACACACACACACACACACACACAAAATAGATGGGGACAATTTCAGAAGAGAAAAGAGGAAACCTGGGGGCAGGGGAGGATACTAATAGATATGGATAAGTGGATGATATATAAAGATGTCATCACAAAACTTGTTACTTTGCACAGTGAATATATCCTAATGAGATTTGCTTAAAGCAAGGCTCCCAGGATAAGCTTGTGCATAGGTTTTTAGATAGCTCAGGTGGACTATGAAGGATGCACTTGCATTAGAACATCCAGGAGGGTATGTACCAAGCCAGGATGGGAGTCTGGTGGTCCCCATTTTGACCCTGGTTTTGTCCTTGAGGACAAATCTAAGCCTGGCTTGAGTTTCTGTGGCCTTGTGGGAAAGCCTAAGCCTGGCTCAATTTTGGAGACCTGTCACTCTCGCTTCTGCCAGGGGATGACTCAGCACGACCTGAACCAGTCCTTGCCTGCCTAGCTACCACTAACATAAAATGAAATTATTGGTTCTGTTAGTTATTCCTTATCCTCTGTCACCCTTCCCCACCTTCTACGACATCTCTTCCCACACCTAAGTGCCTTTTCTATAGAAGCAAATGCCTAGTCTAATAAAGTGAGTTCCTGCTTCGACAAGACTCCTGGCCTGGTGTGTTTATTTTGGGCGGTTGACACTCGCCATCCTGCTCAGACCCAGACAGACCTGACTGGACCAGATTCTCTACTCTTGCCTGGACCTGCTGGCAAGGGAGCTGACAGGAGTGGCGATAGGCTGCAAAGCCAACTTACAAATGTATAAAAATATTCTGAGGTTAGACTTCAGTGATATATGTTAGTATAGATATTTCCCCAAATTCTTCATGTATTTCACCTCCAGTGAGTAAATTTATTGGTATGAAATTATTTTTCAATATAGTTGTTTAACTTTTCAAAGCAGGACAGTAGTATGTTTGACATTAACTCACATTAAACACAAGTGAACGAGTAAGAACATGGCCTGGCTAATGACTGAGTATCTTGAAAACTTGAGTCAACATGAGGATATTTAATGTGGTCCATTGGAAAGAGGATACTTGTGTTTCCTACCCCCTGTTCTCTGGATTCTCTACTGTTGGTAGAGAGTTCTTGAGGAACTCATCCTCTCTCTCTCCCTACCACAAATCATTTGAGTAATGATAGCTGTAAGGATGGGCAAAGGTACTCATGAGCTTAACTGGTCCTAGTGGGACAATTTGTATAAGGAATCTCAAAGCTAGACTTTGTAGTGCTTAAGAGTGTGTGGGCTTGTTGACATAAACAAGGCTGAGAGCAGCAGTGGTGAGAGGATCTGCCAGCAACTGTGGAACTACACATGCCTGAGTAAGGGTACCCATGAGAAACAAATATCCTGCTTGAATGTTAGTGTTCTAAGACTGAAGGAGATTTCCAATTGTCTGTCAAGAGTGGTTATCCCTGCTTCCAGAAAGCACACAGAGCTCAGATCTGGAATTAACTTGAAGATGGATATTCAGAGTGAGTGGCTTAGAGATCTTCCTCCAGATTGCAGAGTAAACATAATTTAGGATTCGTAGAAAAACAGCCAAGCATCTTTAAATCAAGAGCTAGATGGAGATTTGTCTACAATTATGCAAACTGACCCACAGACTTTGCCTGAACCTTCTCAATTGTGTGTGTGTGTGTGTGTGTGTGTGTGTAGTCAGAAGGGACTTTCTGGAATAGGTATGAGAGAAAACTCAGGCCCTGAGACCAAGAAAGAAGCATCCCTTTCCCTCCATGGGGAAAATAGAGAATGCCACAATGGTGAGACCCTGGTATTTGGTCTGGGGATATTATAGCCATTGTTTATATGTCACTGAATATTTTGGAGTCAAGACTAGGGCTCATTATTATGAGAAAAGCATAAAAAGATAAGTTAGTAGTAAAAGAAAACTAAGACTACTGGTAAAAGAACAGATGAAGAATAGATTCAGTGTGAAAAGATTAGTTCTATAGCATTGTTTAACAATTGCTCAACAACCAAACTTAAATCATTCTAAAGTAAATTTTCATAGTTTGACTGGATCAGTCAGGAGTCTGAAATTAGTTTGCCTGGGTGTTTCTGTCTCAAAGCTTTGTAGGTGTGGTTAGCACAGCACCTGGGGTTGGAGTCATCTGAAGTTTGTACTGGGACTTCAGGACATCTTTCCTGCTGGCATGGTTGATGGCAGGAAGTCACAGTTGTTCATCTGTACTCTCCTGTTTTCTTCTCTTCCTTTATATTCTTCCTCTCATTGTCCCTTCCTTCTTTTCATTTCTTTCCAGTGTTGGAAATTGAACCCAGAGCCTTACACATATTAAACAAATGTCCAGCCAAAGTTTAACAGTCTTCTAAGGAGACTTATTTCAGTGGAGGCAGAGAAAGTTTGAAGTTATGTTTTATAAAGTAAATGATATAAGAAATGGGAGGTCAGAGGGCTGCAAACAGGAGGGGCATGTCTGAACTGCAAACAGCAGAGGTCTGTCTGAACTTCCTGCCAGCTGTGAAGACTGTCTTGGGCAGAGCTTTTCCTTTGGTTTAGGGTTTTCTGAAGAGTTCCTTTGTCAAGGCTGAATGCCCAGTTCTGACAGTCCAGGGCAATTAAACCTGATATAGCAAGCTGTGTTCTGGACAGTGGGTCCTAGCTGAGCCACTTCAAGCTGGATAATCAGATGCCCACTGCCTAGTTAGTGCTGCATGAGTAAAGAGACTCCATCAGATACTTAAATGGATCTGACATGGCATCCTTAAAAACCTTTGAGAGCAATAAAATAATTCATGGGCTTTGCAGAAATTGCTGGAAGTACAGACATAATTATTACTGTTTTTTTATTATAGACATAATTATTACTGATGCAGTTTTCATTACAAGTAGGTTTCATTTTGAGCGGGTTTTGTTCCTAGAATGTCCCCCAAAGGTGCTTGAGCTGAAAGCTTAGTCCCCAGATGATGGTGCCATTGGAAGGGGTGACTAGGGTTGTCTTGTTATATCTGTTCACCATGATCTTCTGTCTTACCCAGAAAAGTGGACCCAACTAATGATGGGCAGAAAGCTTTGAAAGCATGACCTAAACTAAGAGCGTCTCCCTATAGCTGATTCTCTTCAGCACTTTGTTAAAATGGCAAAAAATCTAGCACAAGGAGGAATCACCAGTGCAGAGGGAGTTCAGGCCATGTCTACAGCAATTACTAAGGTTTCACTGATTTTTTCCTAAATACTGGGGAGTGGGGAGGAGGATTGAGCAAGCCTCTTCCTTCCTTTGCATAGCTTTACTCAGAGGACTCCAGGATAGCTGTTGTGAAGAGAGTCATGCAGGCACCAAACATGAGTTTGAAATGTAGTCCTCCTGTTTATCTCCATTGCAGCCTTCTATCTGCTGCTTCTGTAAGATAGAGAGGGGAGAGAAAGGGGGGGAGAAGACTGGTGTTGCTTATAGTACTGTCTCTCATTGGGCCTACCATGTGAGGCTCCATCTTGTCAATATATTATAATGGAACAATTCTGTTTAAAGAGGCATTTAATGCTCTGGATCTCTTCAGTTTGAAATTCATTGTTTATTTTCCTGGAACCTACTAGAAGGGAGAATTTGAGGGGATGTTGTCTTTCCCTTTGCCATAAGCTGATCTCCTTGGTGATTCTTCCTCCCTGGAAGAATAAATGTATAACAATCCAGTTTCTTTTAGTTGTCCCTGAATAAAAAAACAGAAAGAAATGAAAAAGGAAAGGATAAAAGTAATTCATAAGTATGGTGGAGAAGAAATTATTGCGGATAAAAGGGAGAGTGTAGCCAAGGATAGGAACATCTGGAACAGTCCAGAGTGAACACGGAGAGACTGAGCTAGGCCATGTAAGGAGAGGGAGGAGGGGGAAGGGGGGCCACCAACCAAAAGGGGTGGCTTGGGCCAAGAGAATTGTCAAGAGGGTAGACCAGAAGGACCAGGTACCAAAATGTCTGGATTACATATGGAAGGGTAGATGGAGGAAGGGCAGCACTGGGCTAGGGAAGTTTATAGTAGGGGCAGGGTACACTAATTGGTAGAGACTGAGGGGGAAACTGTCTGCCAGCATCCTCTTTGATGTTAATGAGTACCTGAGTAAGTCATTTGTCCTCTGTTTGAGACCAAGCTTCCCCACCATGGAAACCTTGTCATCACATCCTCCTGTATCCTGGGGAGATGTGGTCTCTAAACTACCCTGAACTCTGAGGACCTTGGCATCCCCTATTCTCACCTAGCTGTTCTATGCCTCATGGCACAGATTCTGTGAATCATATTTCTCTATTTAAAATAGCTAAAGTTATTTTTTTCTTGATTGAACTGTCACTAGCAGAGAGTCCCTACTGTGAAGACCTATATAGATCTTTAATCTGTAATCTAATATAACTTTAGCTTTGGAGGCTGACTCTGATGTTTCCTGGGAAGTCCCTATGGGAAATGTCTGTACTGTTCCAGAGACACTCAGGTGCTGAGTGCATGGAGGTAACAATGTGCTAGTTAAATTCATTGCAGTATACCTATTCTTGCAGCAGTGCCTTGAAGCCGGAAAAAGCTGAAAACCAATTGCAACCCTCAGGAGGTTTCCTTTGCTTTGGCAGGGAGAGAAGGGGAGATCAAATTTGGTAGTTACAATAAAATTTTGAAAAGCTTTCAAGTGTGAGCATCATATTGCCTAGGAGAAATGTGCAAAAACTAAACAACTCACAACATAAAATTATGCTCTTTAAAAATATTACACAGATACCAAAGATGGGTGTGACGTACTTGAGTAAATTGTTTGGCTTTTGTTGTGCTGGGTGTGCTGTTTTTAGTTACTTCTTCCTAAGTAATGTAAAGTAGTCCGAGTTTATCTGTTTTTCAATAACACTAAATGTTTGCTCAATAAACAAATAAATTATAGTTAGTTACTGGAAACTGTAAGTACTGATTGATTCAGAAGGTTCTTTTTGTTTGTAAAGAATTGACAAAATCTGGTGTTTGCCATTTAATTCTTGGTAAAGAGAATGGATGGGAATAATCAATACTTAACTATATGTAGGCTTACTCTTCAAAGACTTTCCCTGTAAACCCATTCAATTTGCAAAACTCTTTTTTCATTTTAGCATTCAGCAAA
Source organism: Uromys caudimaculatus (assembly GCA_028551405.1). Taxonomy (NCBI): domain Eukaryota; kingdom Metazoa; phylum Chordata; class Mammalia; order Rodentia; family Muridae; genus Uromys; species Uromys caudimaculatus. The sequence continues at coordinate 96,509,233 of CM052708.1, forward strand.
ACCCTTGATAGTCCTTGAATATGCAGAAGGTTGTTGCAAATGAATGCTATCAAAGTGTTTACATTAGGCATAAATTCTAGATTTGAAATGTAAGAGTGAGACTTGTTTACTATGACACATTTTCTGTACCCGATTCCCTAGTCCTGGGATGCCCAACCATTCCCTGTAAAACTTGAAAGCCTTGAAGCTACACATCTAGTGAGGATCTCTGCAGGCTACCTCATGTTACTGGGCATGTGGAGATACTGATGATAGCAATGTTTTTACACTAATGAGTTTCCTAAGGGAACATACTCTATGTTTCCATTGACTTTGTGGCTTCCTTAGAAATGGGTTGCACTGAATATGCAGTTGACATTTAGGGAATAACTGTAACTTTTCATGTTTAATGAATAATGGTGACCTTCCTTAGCTCTGTGCTGTAGCCATCAAAGTGTGCTAAGTACTGAGACAAGAGAGCACCTCTGGTATTAAAATCATACTGAGATCTCACTCTCTTGACTAGGCATCAGAATAGCAGAACCTAGAGTGTGCCAACTGTAATGTGGGAAAGATTGTGTAAGCGGCTCAATTTTTGGTGCCTCTACTTATAAAATAAGAATAATGTTACAGTTCATGTTTCAATGGCTTTAAGGACCAAATTCAGCAATTACATATGAAAGTCATATGAATTATAGAGAACAAAACCAATATGATGAAGTATTATTAATTTGCAGAGAGATAAATGTGAGTTTCTAGACACATCAACAAACATGAACCAGTATATTTGTGAATTCTTCAGATTTTGTTACCTTGAATTTTGGGGTTGGCTGTCAACTCTTCTTTTTACCCTGATGGTGTTTTATTGTTGTTGTTGTTTTTTCCCCAAGTCTGTCACCAACATGGATGACTTTCACCATGACAATTTGCAGAGAAACATGATGAAGATTGACATAGAAGGAGGTGGGCCATGAGCTGCCAGATATGTCTGTCAATATGACTATCTAATGAGGAAGTTCTTGACCTGATTGCTATTCTCTGAGCTAAAAGAAGGTGAAAAAATGTTCACCAGTTTAAAAAGGTAAAGAAAGGATATAAAATGTTTTAAAAAAGTAATAGTGGTATACAGAGAAACCCAGTCTTGAAAAACCAAAAAAAAAAAAAAAAAAAAAAGTAATAGTGGAAATTTATCAGCTTCCCATTTAACAATTTTTAAATTATCACATATTTATTAGTTTTTATTTCCTTCCAAATTATAATTGGTAAGCTTGGAACTACCACAAGGCTCCACCACAAAAAATGTAGTCCAAGGTTTTATGCTAAAATATTACAATACAACCTAGGAGTAACAAGATTTGGGAGTAATTATTAAGGGACATTCTCTAAGATTTATCAAATATCTCAAATGTATTATCTATCACTAAGAATAATAATTACATTCTTATTGTATCTTCTACATGTCTGGTACTCATTATATAAAGTGAAACAACAGGTTACATGAATAGTTCAAATCTCCCAATTATCTATTTATTTGACCAATGCCCCTTACAAATGGCTAAGTTAGCTATATATAGATAAAGAGAAGTTTTATGTAACAGATTATCGTCTGAGTTCATGAAGACATTAAAGTACAACTTTATACAAGTCATTTATACTTTCTGAGTTTTCATTTTATCTGGTAACTGAAAGTAATAACAAGTAACTTGTATAACTGACACATTTAGCTCATGTCTTGAGACATCTGAGACATGGTCATGGTCAGAGCAGGAATAAATGAAGGATGTAGGTACACACATGTACATACATGCCATGACACACATGTAGGGGTCAGAGGATAACTTACAGGAGTTGGTTCTCTCCTTCTGTGATGGAAGTTCTGGGGATTAAACTTATGTCACCAAGCTTGGGGGCAACTATGTCACCAAGCTGTGCTTCTGACAATAAGAATAATCTATGTTCTTCATAATTGCATACCTAGTACCCTGTTTCTGAAATCTGGACCAGCCCACTGAGGGTACTGCCACACACCCAAGGCCACACACTTAAGACTTCTCATGCTATATGCTGTAGTCTCCAGTTTGCTTCTATGCCTGATCTTGTTCACTGAACTTGACATTGGAAAGAAAAGCTCCAAGATATCTGTTTGGTATAAGGCCCATCCTGGAAGCTCTGGGTTCTCTGTTTTCAACTAAAAAATGGAGCAGCAAATATGGAAAAGATTGAAGTGAGCTAAAGGAAACTGAAACTTTGTTTTTATTTTGACAGTCTGTGCAGATTGTGTAGCTACCAATGCATTAGGGAAGGCATGGGAAAGCACATAAATAAAGATGCCTGCAAAATTGAGAGCTCTTCTGGGTACAAGCTGTAGGTCTGTATGTAAATGGAATCCTCAGCCTGGAAGCCCGAATACATCATGTATAACAGGAGACAATGGAGCTGCGGAGGGCAGGCTCATTTGCAGGCTTGTCTGTGTGGGTAGACCCATTTCCAGGAAACTCCCTTAGTGTTCTAATATTCTCAGGCTACACACAGTTAAAATCAACTTAATGGGATCAGCAAGAGCTACTTTTCAAATGAAACCCACACCACACCAATATCCAAAACTGTCTAGATGGAGAAGAGAATGTGGTGGTGGATAATGCCCTGATTGTTCTGATGTAGAAACTGCCACCCACACTGGTAAGAGTGGGCCATGACACTGCCAGAAAATCCACAAATTCTTGTTTTTCATTCACCCTTGAAACTGGCCCAGTGGATGACCCTTTTTCTATTTATGAATAGAAGCAGCCCGAACATTGGAGGCAACACAAGATTTCTGTGGTCACTCTTGAGAACAGTGATTTGATTTGCACATCAAATCATGTGATACCTTCACTGCTGCAGTTGAAGGTGGTCTGCTCTAAACAGTACTCAAAGCCTGACACTGACCAAGTATTAGAGAGCTCTTCTTAGGATAGAGACCAAGGCACAGGCAGACTCTTCTGCTAGGGTCCATGTACAAGAGGAGTAACAAAGAAAAGAGAGAAGTAGGTTGTTGTCACCAGACTCCCAAGATCAGGGAAGGTTTTGAGTGTCAGGCTCTGTACTGTGATTGGGCTGATACTCTCTGGTTCCTTAAGTAAACACTTGGGACATCTCTTCTGGACCTTACTGATACTTACCCACTTGATGGGCAGGACCTCTCTTGCTGCCCATTTCTAATCTGCCCCTCTGACTGAGTTACCTGTGGAGATCCTCTTGCCCTTACAAGCCACTGTCTTAGGCAGTCATTTATTTTTGGATCCTGGAGTGAAATGGTTTTTTTCCAACATAAAAACATGAATAGCAAATTTACCCAAACCCAGCAATTTGAGACCAACAAGACAGCTCTGTGGATAAAGGTGCTTGTAGGCCAGTCTGAGGACCTGAGTTTAATTGTCGGAATCCACATAATGGAGTGAGAAAATGAATACATGAAATTATAGTCTGAGCTCTACATGCATGTATATATATATATATATATATATATATATATACACACATATATATATATATATATAATATTCCATAAAATAAATAATATAATTTAAAAATGTAAACTCCCAAGCAATTTGGAGATGAAATATACAAACTGGACAATATCATAAATCAACTACAAATAGACCAAGAGACAATATCCAACAAGAGGCAAGGCATTACAGAATGTAATGATAAGGGCGTTTTCTTTTCCTCTCTGGGTTTTACTTACTTTACAAATGGCCATGTATGCCTTTCCCTGCAGTTGGTTGATTTCTTGTCCTGTGGGCAGGTGTTTACTAGACGGGCTGTGAGTAATACAAGATGTGTTAGGAAAAACTTTCTAAAGGTTTAGAGCCAGTCAGTGTGGTCTGACCTTTCTTGAGCAAGAGGGCTGGAGGTGTTAACACGTTAGGAGAGTATATAGCTCATCATGGCTCTGTGGGTTAACACTGCCAACGGGGGCTGGGAGGAAAAAGTGGACATGGACTCATTCTAGATAGAGAGCAGAAGCTGGGCCATGTGGGGAAGATGGGTTTAATGCCCATGTGCTTCTAAAGTTCCACATGGACAAGTCTGCTTTTCTCTCTCGGTGGCTTATGCTTGCTACCCAGTTGGCTATTTGCTTCTGTTTGCTCTAGGTCACTGGATGGTGGCGTTGGGGTACAGATTTTTTGGGGGAATATTTTCTATGAGACTCAACTTTTGGAAAGTTATCTTGAGTCCAATGAGGGAAATATTAAGTGGGCTGATGGGAATAGGAGACAACAGAAAAAAAAAAAGATCCTCGTGACCTGTTCAGTAAAACCACAAGCCTCTACTCTTCAGGGTGCTTCATGCTGACACTAGTCCTCAGCCCACTGGTGGTGGTGACGGCTCCCTGGGATCATCTACCACAGATTCCCCAAGCCCTTTCATATTCCTTCACGCATATTGTTAGGAGACTCCGAACCCTTTCATTGCTGGATGTAAGGAAAGTTCTGATGCTGAGGTCCTGTTCCCCAATTTGTTCCTGATCTGTCACTAAAGAAAGCCATGGGACAATTGCTGGGTGGAAAGTACAGGCAGGACTTCTGGGTCCCCGGTGGCAAGGAGGGAGAAGCAAGGAAGGACAGATAGAGTTCGCCAGGCTTCTGATGGAGAAAAGTTCACCAGCAATGTGAGATCTCAAGACAGAGTGGCCACACAGGCTGCTCTGACAGGTGGGCAATCAGGAATGTAACTGGCAACTGAAGTTTAGGGCAGGTGGGAGGAGCAGAGATAAAAATATTATTAAGGAGATGCTTTTCTAGATGGGAGAGAGTGGCACTCAGCACTAGTGTCCAAAGGCAAGTTGAAGAGGAACAACTGCATGTGTGTCTTTTATCCATGGATTCACAGGCAGCTGGGTGGGGGCTGGTAGCATGGCTCCTTCCCAGACCTTAGGTGAGGTAGCAAAAAGCTTGACACTACAACTAGGATATGAGGATAAGATCAAGATCAGCTGTCTCTTTCCCTTATCCACTCTCTCCTTGTATGTTGTGTTTAAGAGTTGGCTGTCAGGCCAAATGTTACTAAGGCAGATGCCAGTCATGAATAATATAAAATATTTAGGTGTTACTTTAACCAAGCAAGTAAAAGATCTCTATGACAAGAACTTCAAATAACTGAAGAAGGAAATTGAGGGAGACATCAGAAGATGGAAACATCCCCCATGCTCATGGATCAGGTAAGATTAACATACTGAAAATGGCCAACCAAAAGCAATGTACAGGTTCAGTGTAATTCCCATCAAACTTCCAACACAATTCTTTCATAACTCGACAGAGCAAATCTCAACTTCATATGGAAAAACAAAAATCCCAGGGTAACCAAAACAATCCTGAACAATGAAAGAACTTCTGGAGGTAATACTTTCCCTGACCTCAAGCTGTGCTACAGAGCAATAGTGAAAAAACCTGCATGGTATTGGTATGGTTACAGACAGGTAGATCCATGGAATCAAACTGAAGACCCTGAAAAATCCCACACATCTATGGACACTTAACTTTTTATTAGTTTTTTACATCAATTATTTTATTTATCTACATCCCAATTGTTGCTCACCTCTCCATCCCACCTCCCAGAATTTTTCATCCCACCCAAAGAAGACAAAGCAATACAATGGGAAAAAAGAAAGCATTTTCAACAAGCGTTCCTGGTCTAACTGGCTATCTGTATATAGAAGAATGCAAATAGATCCATATCTATCACCTTTCCCAAAACTCAAGTCCAAGTGGATCAAAAACCTCAACATAAAACTGGATACACTACATCTGATAGAACAAATAGTGGGGAATAGCCCTGAATTCCTTGGTACAGAAGACAACTTCCTGAATAGAAAACCAATGGCTCAGGCTCTAAGATTAGCAATTGATAAATGGGATCTCATGAAACTGAAAAGCTTCTGTAAGGCAAAGGACATTGTTAATTGGACAAAACGACAGCCTACAGATTGGGAGAGGATCTTCACCAACCACACAACTGACAGAGAGCTAATATGCAAAATTTATAGAGAACTCAGGAAGGTAGCTACCCCAAATAGCCCAATTAAAAAACGGGGTACAGAGTTAAACAGAGAATTCTCAACAGATGCTGAGAAGCACTTAAAGAAATGTTAAAAATCCTTAGTCATCAGGAAAATGCAAATCAAAACAACTCTGCAATTCCATCTTACACTGGTCAGAATGGTTAAGATAAAAATCTCAAGTAATAGCACATACTGGCAAGGAAGTGGAGCAAGGGGAATACTTCTCCATTGCTGGTGGTAGTACAAACTTGTACAACCACTTTGGAAATCAAATTTACAAGGAAGGATGCTTTAGTTTCACTTAGAAGGGGGAATAAAATAGTCTTGGCACATAGATGGCAGGAGGGGACTGAATCGGAGAGGGGATGGAAAGGAAAATGGAGAGGCTCAGAATCAGGTGTAGGAAAGGACAGGACAGATGGACAGATGGCCATGATAATGAATGCAGCAGGAAGGAGAGGGGCATGCCAGAGACCTGGGATAGAGACACCCAAGAATCAATGGGGGTGACCTTAGCTATGACTCACAGCACTGGGGATATGGAACCTGAAGAGCCATCCCCTTTATCCACCCACCCACAAAACTTTCAACCCCAAATCTATCTTGTCTACAAGAAATGTAGGGATGGGAAATGGAGCTGAGACTGAGGGAATTGCCAAGCAATAATCAGCTCAACTAAATACGTGGCCCATGGGTGTTTCAGGAAATATTTAAAAGGAGGAATAGTATATGACGTGTTCCCGCTTTATTCCCTGGTTCTCTCAGTCCCAGTGGGCTGTCCAGCCATGCACTGGCAAGCAATGGCCAACCTGCTTTTATTTCATGAAGCTCTGAAGCTCCATGATCTCTCTACCCAGCTGGCTAGGTTCCTACTGGTGGGTTGCTACCATGCCAGCCCCATACTTCAATACCCCCATGGCCTCTGTGGTGCACATCAGGCAAATACACTTTGCCGCTGTGCCTTTCTCTCTGGAACCCAGACGAGCCACCGTGTGAAGGAAAACACAACACAAACTTAGTTCCGAAACAATGGTAACTCAATCTCTGGGTGCAACAACTAAAACCTAATCTTGTAAGCCTTATCAAAATCTCATTCCTCTGGTGTCGAATCCTTGTGGATTCACCATGATACCAGGAGACTCTAGCAGCTACATCTTACCTATCTGTTGTCCCCATTCCAAAAGAGCCCTCTCTCTCTCTCCTGCTTCGTCTCTTCCACTCTCCAATCCAGAAGTCCCTCTTACATGCCCAGTGATTGGCTCCTTTATTCTTTAAGGGATTGGTTCACAAGAAGTCACAGGTGTAACTCATTCCTTGTCTGAAGCCTCTCGCAGAAGGGCAGAATTAGCAGAATACAAACAACCCCAGGGCTATCCACAAAACATGGGTAAGCACCAATCCCTGACACTATTGATGATGAACTCTGTTATGCTTGCAGATAAAAGTTTGAGAGGCCCCACCCAGAGGCCCACAGTCAAAGAATGAATGGAGAATGCGGACTCTTATGGAAAAGTTGGCGAAAGAATGCAGACTCTGAAGGGGATAGGAACTCCACAGGAAGACAAACAGACTCAACTAACCTGGACCTTGGGGCTCTCACCAAAGAGCATACACAGGCTGGACCTAGGTCCCCACAACATATGTGTAGCAGTTATGCAGCTTGGTCTTCATGTAGGTCCTGAAGAACTGGAGCAGGGGCTATCCCAAAAGCTGTTGCCTCTCTGTGGGATATGTTCTCCTACCTGGGCTGCCTTGTCTGGCCTCAGTGGGAAAGGATGTGCCTAACCTGCAGAGACTTGATGTGCCAGGGTGGAGGAATACCTAGGAGGGGCTTCCACCCTCTCCGAGAAGGGGGGAATATGAGAGGGGGTAACCAGGAGTGGGAGCAGTAATCAGTATGTAGAGAAAATAAAATAAAAAATAAAATAAAATAAAAATTTTCCACATGTAGCAGTACATCTTCATTGAGTTCAGCACATTATCTTCAAACATACTGGCTGAATCATGTCCATCATCCAAATTTCACTCTGATACCTTTCCTAAAAGCTAATAATCTCTAGTCTACTTCCTAGTGGAAGCCTGAGGATGCAAGTAAGTGTTCTACAGAAATTCCCATCAGATTTTATCTAACAACATAAACAAACACACAAACAGAAAACCCCACAAATACTATCACCAAGTGAAGCTTTTTACAAACAACATTTATTTACTTTAAGGTTTGTTAGGGAACAAAAGCACTGGGCTTTCCAGTCTACACACCCCTCTTCTAGACACTCCATTTTCAACATCCTGCAGAAGAGTGACATTTTGTCAAACTGATTAATGGACATCACTCTTAGCTACATTCAGAGTTGGCATAAGAGTAACTTGGTGTCATGGGTCAAATGCATAAGGTTGTATTTCCTTCTTGAAGGCTGAATAACATGCCATTGTACATATATGGTGTGTATTCATTTTATGTTGTTTCTGTTATTCATAAAGGGCAGTTACCAAAGTCCAGCAGTTGTTATAATGCTCAGGATCGGAGTGCTTAGCGCCTTTGGTGATTGTGTAACCTCTATGCTGTGATTTGATTTTTGTTTCCTCATCTTACATAATTTACTCCATGTATTCCTGTTTTCTTCTAAGACAGACATGGATTGGTTGTTTATTTTCTGCACCCTGCACACCACCTTTTTATTTCATATCACTCTTTTGCCCCAGCTTTCTTTTGTCTTTAACATGTCAATTGATTGCCTGCATTGCTGTAGTGGCTATTTCTGATTGTCAACTTGACTATATCTGGAATGAATTATAATCCAGAATTAGAAGGCACACCTGTGATCTAGATCTTGAGACTGGAAGACACAAGTTTCAGGTGTGGTTGTATGCACACCTCTAATCTGGGCCACACCTGCTGCTGGAGATCTACATAAGGACATTGGAAGGAGGAAGATTCAATCTTCTTTGCCTGCAAGCCTTGTGGGACTAAGCGACTGCTAGATCCTCGGGTTTTCATTCACAGCTACTGCTGACCATTGTTGGGGAGTTTGACTACACACTGTAAGTCATTAACAAATTCCCTTACTATATAGAGACTACATATAAGTTCTGTGACTCTAGAGAACCCTGACTAATGCAATTGTCCTTTCTTCTTTCTTACAGAATGTTTAAAAGTGACTTTTCTAATATGGAGTATAGGTGTCTCTTGTAACATTTATCCATCTTTGTCTTGTTGTTTAGATTTTCTAAATGTTTCCTAGCAACAGTCATCTAAGACTTCCTAAAATCTGAGACACGCCCCACAGCTCACCAGGTACTGCCCCGAACCCGCGAGACACAGGGACCGAGGTAGGCGGGCCTAGAAACCCCCCCCCCCCGGATCCCAAAAGCGGGCAGCTGTGGCAGGAAACTTCTCCCTGGGACACTAGGATTCCATAGACAAGCAGCTCCGGGAGGAACGCAGAAAAGCCCATAGCAGGAGCAACGCAACGCGTCCCCAGAGCTCACTGACTCTGCCCACTTTCTGCGGGCCACAGAGACTGACAGCCAGCAGCTTCCAGCGACGGCCGGAAATCTCAGGTTGGGCCACAGGGCCCCACAGCTAATCAGCGCCGGGACAAAGATCCCTCTCAGGAGATCGCAAGACTCAGCAGAGGGCCAAAGACACACCCCACAGCTCACCAGGTACTGCCCCGAACCCACGAGACACAGGGACCGAGGTAGGCGGGCCTAGAAACCCCCCTAGAGCCCAAAAGCGGGCGGCTGTGGCAGGAAACTTCTGCCTGGGTCAATAGGATTCCATAGACAAGCAACTCCGGA
>CM052708.1:96519555-96549255 GCA_028551405.1 Uromys caudimaculatus
AAAAAAAAAAAAAAGACTTCCTAAAATCTGCTAGCAACATCACCATGAATGTTGAAGAACTGAAAAGGCACCAAACACTGTTCTAGCAGTGGGAACACATGACTTGAATTATCAATAATTTCTACAAAGTCGTTTATTTTTTATTTATTTTTTGATTGTTTGATTTTTTTTTTTTTATTCACTTTACATCTTTCTCATTTCCCCTCTTCTGGTCACCTCCTCTCACAATCCTTCCCCTAACTCCTTCCCCTCAGAGGGAGTGGAAGCACCCCTGGGTATCCCTCCACCTTGGCACTTCAAGATTTTGTAAGGCTAGATGCTTCCTCTCCCACTGAGGCCAGACAAGGCCTCCTTTTTTATCTCTATGTAATAACCCTGCCTCCTTGTCTCTCTGTATGTGACAACCCTGCCTCCTTATCTATCTGTGTGTGATAACCCCCATTCCTTGTACCACTGTATGTGATAATCCTGCCTCCATGTCCCACTGTATGTGATGACCCTGCCTCCTTGTCTCTCTGTATGTGATGACCGTGTCTCTTTGTCTGTTTGTCTGTGATAATCCTGCCTCTTTGTTCAGCTGTATGCTGTAGCCCAACATTTCTCTGTTCAACTCAATATAATAAGCACACTGAGCTCCCAGGGTGCTGAGATCTCTTTATTAGAAAGTACAGTGTACCCGATTCCTTCTTTTCTGTCTGTGTGTGTCCATTTGTCTGTGTTTGTCTTTTCATTCTCTTATTAACCCAGTCAAATCAAATCCCTCGAAGATGTGCACAGAAGCAACAGTAAACCATTCAGGAATGTGAAAGAGCGGGCACCCTCTGAAGGGCAGTGCAAATGATGCCTTCTACTGCTCCACAGGGGTGGGGATTTGGAGCCCAGTGCAGCGGCTGCTCCACCTCTCTGTGATGCTGCCTTCTGCAGCACTGGAAGTTGGAGCTATGGACAGATGGGAGATTTATTTTGAAGGAAGAGCTGGAAGCATCTGCTATACACAGAACTGTTAGCTGTTAGCTAAGAATAAGAATCACCTTAACAACATTAAGAGGAACATTTAAGGAAAATATCTGCTTTCTGATGCTTATCATTTTGCTTTAATTTGTTGCATTTTATCACCACTTGAAGCTTTACATATTTTCCCTTTCTTAAAGCCCTTTGCTGCATTCTTTATGCTTCCACGTATCACATTTTGTTTCATCTGACCATTATGGAACCTAAGCAATGCAGATTTTTCTTATGCTAGTTTGTATAAAGAAATGGACCTTCAGAGAGAATAAAGTGTCTCATGATCACCTAACAAGCATACCATAAATTCTCAGGTTGTTCTTCTGCGCCATAGCTCAGCCCCAGCCTGGTAGAAGCAGATTTGATGAAGAATCTTCACTCTGAACTCTTCCTTAGCCTTTCTCCAGCAGTATATCATCCTTGAGTATTCTGTTACCTCATAAAGAAAGGGGTTTATGTTGCTCCCAGTTCTGGAAGGTCAAGAACCTGGTGGGGAAATTTGTGAGGGACAGATTACACAGTAACAGGAGCCCATAGTGTGATTCACAGGATTTGGATCAGCCTAAGAGAATAATCCTTGTGACAGAACTAGCCAGTGAGCCCCTGAGAATCACTACAACCCTTCCACAGCAGTGCCTTTCATAACTTTCCAGGCTACACTCCTTAAAGGTCCTACCACCTCTTAGCATCACTACGCGGGGCCAAGCTTCCAAAACATGAGACAGTTATATCCAAACCACAGTGTGCCCTCATTTCTTCCTGTCCCTTGGAACCATTTTATTAAAGCAGGAACTAAACATTCTCCTCTGTTTGTGCCAATTGTCAGAGCTGCCTGGCACAAGGAGCCAGAACAAGTTTCTCATTTCTTGAAACTTTGAAGACCTAGCTAGGAATGCTTTGCAAAGAATATAGAAATGGAACTCATGGGGCTGAGTCTCTACTCTGACAGTAGAATACTTGCCTAGCATTCATGAAGCTCCAGATCTGATCTCTGGCACCAATAAACTGAGTGTGGTATCACAGACCTGTAACCTGGTACCTGGGTGGCAGAGGCAGGAGGATCAGAAGTTGAAGATGATCATCATTTGCTATATAATGAGCTTGAAGGCAGGTTGAGTCACATGAGACCTGGTCTCCAAACAAAACAAAACCCTCCACGAAGCAAGCAAGCAAGCGCAAGCAAACAAGCAAACAAGCCAGCCAGCCAGCCAGCAAGCAAGCAAGCAAGCAAGCAAATGAACAACTCAAAACACCCACAATTCACAAAATAAATCATCAGAAAATACTTCATGAGTTGTTGGAAAATTCCACATGGAGAACCTAAAGTAGCCAGTGATGCTCACAGACATCAATTTGGGGAAGAAAGCTGAAACAGAAAAGATACTTTAACAGTTAATGTACCTTGAGGAAGTTAAATGCCACCAGTCTGACTTTGTCATCATTTTCTCCATCTCTCTAGCTCTGAGATAGTCTCTGCATAAAAAGCCCATGTTTCCCATAATTGTGCTGTTTGTGATTCTGTCTTCACACAGTGGAAAGACAGGTTTTTTTGTTGTTTGTTTTTTGTCAGAAGGTATGGTAGATAAATGAGAATAACAGTTTATGAATCATATGGTGTCTTGCCTAATTGCTATTAATTCTATTGTTTAAATCACTTAACTATGAGTGACTTGGTACTACAACCTCTCCCCCCAACACCCCACCATGCCTGATGCTCAGCATAGCCTTAGGGTGAAAATCATCCACTCTGGCTCTCCTGTGCACAAAGAGTCAGCTGGTCACCAGGAACAAAGCAGGGTGAATTCTCTAAAGAACCTTTTTCTCCCCCAAACCTCTCACATGTACCTTCCTAGTGAGACCTTCTCAGGATGTCTGTGATGGTTAGCTAGCTAACAGAATATAGACTCAGCTGGAAGAAGGACCTTGGGCATGCCTCTGGAGATGATGTTGGTTACCTTAATTGATGCTGGAAGATACACTTTTACTGTTGGAAAGACCATTCCCTGAGCAGGGGACACTGGACTTTCCATTTAAAGTGCAGATAAGAAGTTGAACACTAGCAGGCATGGATGGCTTGGTTTCTGCTTCTTAATTTTAAAAAAAGTTTGTTTAATGTGGGTGGGCCTGTGTGTATCTCTGAGCCACATGTGTGCAGTGCATTCAGTAGCCAGAAGGGGACATCAAACTCCTGGAACTGCAGTTACATGTGGTTTTGAGCCACCCTGTAGATTCTGGGAATTTAACCATGGTCCTCTGGGAGAGTAACAAGTTCTGTTAACTGCTGAGCCTCCTCTCTACCTCCACTCTCTTCATCTTAACTGTGGATACCTGAATGAAGTTCATGCCTGCATTAAAGAACCCAGCATGTGATCTGAGTGTGCTTGTATACTGGATTCCCTGTGATGGTGACAGTGGTGTTGAGTGTAAAGGGACACAGAGGACAGACTTGAGGCTCACAGTGGGGGTGTGGCAAGGTTGGCAATGGGAAACTGTCTTAGTCAGGGTTTCTACTCCTTCATAAACATCATGACCAAGAAACAAGTTGGGAAGGAAAGGGTTTATGCTGTTCATCACAAAAGGAAGTCAGGACTGGAATTCAAGCAGGTCAAGGAGCAGGACCTGATGCAGAGGCCACGGAGGAATGTTGCTTACTGGCTTGCTTCTCCTGGCTTGCTCAGCCTGCTTTCTTATAGAACCCAAGACTACCAGCCCACAGATGGTACCACTCACAAGCCCCCCCCCCTTGATCATTAATTGAGAAAATGCCTCACCACTGGATCTCATGGAGGAATTTTCTCAACTGAAACTCCTTTCGCTGTGGTAACTTCAGCTTGTGTCAAGTTGACACACAAAACTAGCCAGTACAGAGACAGTGTGAATAAGCTGACATGCAGTCACTGGCTAGAGCTGGTCAGGCATAGGAAAGGCATGGCTAGGATGGTACAGGCTTGACTCAGGCTTGGTCACAACCATAAAGTCTTTCATCCTACAAAAAGCCATGAAAAGAAAAAGAGAAGTAAATAGCTGATCAGCCTTCTGTGAGCGATACAACCCACCATGTCTAATTCCTACCATGTGGCACTCGAAGCACAGAGATATGGGTGGGTGGGGGTTCATGCCTGGCTGGCAGTTCATGACAACTCTGTTTTCCTTTACTTGGTGTCATCCCAGACTATCATGCACAAGGCTTCCTTTCTTCCCTACCAGCTGTTCTCTGTACTCTCTGGAACCTTGGATGTGTGGGAGCCTGTGTTAAGAAACCCCGGTTCCCTAGACTTCCTTTCTCTGCACTTTTCTTCACCCACTCTCAGCTACCTGTATTAAACAACAGTTGTCAATGGCAGGGACTTGCAGATTAGAACACATCATACCCATTTGGACTGAGATTGTATAGGAACCTAAGCCTAGCTGTCACAGCCTGGGATGGCTTGCGATTATGGAATTTGTTGCTAACTCCTTTGCAGACACTCCTTTTTGGCCAACTGGTCTCAGCATCTCACTGCCAGTGACATCTTGTGATATTCGAGAACTGACCTGTTGTCTGAATACCAAGCTATCTCACTTCTCTGAGGAGATGCCCCACAACACATGACCATGTTCTTAAATGAAAAATAACTGCAGTGTTCCATGGGTTAAAAGGCATCAGGAAGGGATTTAAGGGAAAAAAATTGTCCTCTCTTTTCTGGCTCCTCCCTATGTTCAGTGCCTGGGCATTGTTCTTTGAGGGAGGTGTGGCAGATAGACAAATGCATCCTCCTGCACAGAGGGAACCAGTCTTTCTGCAGGGTGAAGAAAGCAGTGCTCAGTTCCCACTGACAGACAGAACCCAGACAGCAGAGTCTTCAGAACACTGTGGGCTTCTCATTCTGCATTGTGCCACAGTCTACCCTGTTTCCTTGGTAAATTAGACTTCCCTTGGCAAACCCAACTTCTCAATCTGTTGTCTTTGTAGAGTTTGCAGATGTAAATCCAGGTTCAAACCTGGAGCTGCAGTCTTTAAGGGCAATGGAGTGTGCTGCAGTCTTAACATGTTGGCAATTCTTCAATAGTGCCTTTTGCCTGTGACATTGAAATCATATGTTATTTATAAAAGAATGGCTTTCAGCTCTGCTCACACATGAGAATCATTTGGAACATGTAAAAAAACAATCAATCAATCAAATAAAAAACCTTAATCAAACACCACTGCATGGATTTTCACCAAACATCCTTATAGTTGATCTGGATGTGCTTTGATTACATTTTCAATTTTCTCACCAGACCTGCCACCATCAGTGTAATGCAGCAGAGATGGAGGGCAGCGGATATCAGTGTGTGATGCTCCAGGCTTCGGGCACACATCACTCCACCATATCTGGGCCTGTTTCAGAATCCTGAATTCAAATTTCTTATGTTAACAGCAAAAATATGAACATCTCCCCACTCACTGGATTTGTCTATTGAAATACAACAAAGTAATACAAAATAATATACTTCAAAGTGTAGTTGAGAATACATTTGAGTATTTGTATCTATGATTTGGTAGGTCCGCAGTCATCTCTTTTACCTTAGGGGGTATCCTTATGTGTCCCAGAAGTTATCACAGTTGGATTCCCATCTAGATTTATAGATGGAACTGTGAGCTGCCTGTACTGGGATTTTGTGGCACCTGCAGAGGCCCGGTGTGGGCTTCTGTCTTTACATAAGTGACTCCTCTACTTTACACTCTGGCAGCCAGACTCAACCCTGACCTTTAACAAGTAGTTTGTTTCCTTGACATTTCCTCAAGTTCCTAGTTCCCTGCAGACTCGGTGGTCTGCAAAGGGCAAGGAGGAGTGTGCTCACCCCCACACCTGCTGTCTGAGCAGACCTGTCCTCAGCCTGCGAACTTTGTGGGTTTCTTTGATCAAGCTGCACCTGTCCCTAGTCAAGGTGTGCATCTTCTCAAAGGGTGCCAATATCCTGTGTGAACTCCACTGTCTCTCCTGTATTTATTCAGAAAGGAGGAAGAGAAACAGAGGAAGAGTCAGTACCTTCTCCTGGAAGCCAGCAGAGAGATGAGGAACTTCCCTGGTAGGGCCCTGTCTGCAGTGAGAGGAGAGCAAAGGATATGACAGCAGCTTACACTACCAACGGGTGCCCAAGTGTTGGTGTATCACAATGGGTAGGACCAGAGGCGCCTATGTTCCACTCTTGTATCTGACAGTAGAACTCAGAGCTCCTATGTCAGTTTCACTGTGTTAGAGATTAAGAACTTAAAGACACTGGAAAACCTTAATGCTGAACACTGGTGCTTATGCTTGTGACAAGAAAGAAGAAACAGCTGTGCAGTTTATTTGAATTAATGTATGTACACATTTACACAGATGTGTATGTTCTGCTATATAAACAAATACTTAATAAATACATTAAATCTAATTTTTTTTAAATTAATATAATAAATTATATTTAATAACAGTTTAAATTAATAGAACTAAATTAATATAATAAAATATACTGTTTATTTAATTGCATATTTATACATGATATATATCAGTATATTAAGCATAATGAACTAACTTGAAACATGATAGAAACTAATATCTGAGCATTAATTTTACTTTGTTCAGAAAGGTACTTTGGTAGTCCTGGAAACAGGTCAGCTTCACACTTTCATACAGGGGTAGTGGCCGTACCGTGATGTATATCGGGTACCTTTTCCATTTCTAGGAGCTTTGTGCTCCTAAGCAAGGTGCTTTTCTTTGTGCCGAAGAGGATTTACAATTGCTAGACTAGGGTCAACTTGCCAGAGAAAACTTTTGTGCCAGCCAGTCATTGTGGAACATATGGAGCTGTGGATGCACATATATGAGAATGTGCCCCCCCCCCCAGGACTGGGTTAAACACTCTGTCTATAGATAACACAAAAGGGAGAATACGTAGGTGCCTTCTATGCAAAGTATGCCTGTGCTCGTCCTTCAGAGCACATCACTGTATTTGGGTACTTTGCTGAGTGTGGAAGAGGGAGATAACAGTAGTGAGAGGAGTGAGATCTCTGTGCTGGGGCATTCTGCTCAGAGAACAGTGGAAAGACACACTCCCTTCATTGCACAAGTTACTGTGCAGGTTTTGCTGATTCTGGGGCCACACTGTATTTATCCTGTACTTTCTGTAGAGTAAGACATGCTCTGCTAATTCAGGCTGTGGTAGAAAACATAGAGAAGGAGGTGAGGTACGTCAGCTTCCAGGAGACTTGGCCCCAGCAGGGCATGGGTTCTAGTGGTTGCCTGACTCGTGGCATTTGAGAGGACACAGCAGCAGAGCAGGAGCCTTTGAGAAAGTGCCCAGATGTTTTTCGTCAAGGCTGGAACTGAAGGAGTCTGAAGGGTGTCCAGCACGTGCCCAAATGCATCTTTATAGTTCTGGGAAGAGAAGAGGTACAGAGGTAACATGCAGGCTTGATGTGTGCTGAGCTGGGCACCAGGTGAGATCTACCTGTGTATGTTAATTTATCTTCCCTGTCTAGTGAATGTGGATCCCATTAGCTTTGAGGTTGTGGACAAGTTACTTAACTGCCTCCCAATTTGATTTCAAAGGTAAGAATATAAATCCACAAGGAAAGCATATGTCATAGGAGGAGACAGCTCTGAAAGCTGATTTAACTAAAGATACATGCCATTCAGGATTAATTCTTTGGAGTGAAGCTGGGTTCCATCTTCTTCCTCAATAGCTGCACATCTTCTCTTCCTTCTCTGCAAATTGGGGATAATAATAGTTCTATTTGGCAGGATTTTCCTTCCTGTTATAAATAGGTGGCTTCTAATCCAGGAAGCACTCAGCTAGTGTTCAGCAAGTTTTAACTTTAATCCTAACAATTATTATTTTTCAGCAAAAGTATCAGCCATATGTGAGCAAGGTGTAATTCAGATTGAAATTTTTCCCTAGGCTTACCTTTTATTTTTTGTGAATTTTCATTGGGTTTCTTATAGAGAAAGAGTTGTATTATGTAGGCCAGCCTGTTCTCAATAGCATTATCCTCAGGCCTCAGCCTCCCAAGTAGCTGGAACTATGACACGTGTCATCAAACCTAGCATTTTAGGCTTAATTTCGAATTAAGAAATTCTTGGTAATACTTTACATTGAGAGTGGCTTGCTGTTGCTATATTTGAAATTTGCAAATGAAGTGATAATGTGTTGATACTTTATATTAAACTATTTCAGATTTGCATAATTAAAATCTCCACAATTCTAATTTGCAAAAACTATGAGTAGCTATGCATCTCACTGGACTGGATGAGTATTAAATGTGCTAATGACAGCTAGTCATTTAGCCTAGGGCCTGACTAATGATCTCTAGTAGACCTCAGAGTGGACACTAGGCATAGGAAAAATGACTATTTCTTTCTTCCATGACATCTCACTATAATTTATCAGTACTTTACTGTCTTTTTTGTTTAGTGC
This sequence comes from Uromys caudimaculatus, assembly GCA_028551405.1. NCBI lineage: Eukaryota > Metazoa > Chordata > Mammalia > Rodentia > Muridae > Uromys > Uromys caudimaculatus. The sequence continues at coordinate 96,527,980 of CM052708.1, forward strand.
AGAGCTGGTGTAAGTGGGAACAGGAGAGAGGACCTTGCTAACTCCTGTCACCATAGACCTATGTCAGGAGTTGTTCCAGAAAACTAGGGCAAAGATGAGAAAGCCACTGAACTCCCTTCCTGTCCTAATCTACGAGATGCTGATTGCCTAATGCCCTTATCTTTAAAACAACAAAAAAGTATGTGGGAAGAATGTGAGGAGATAGTAAAGTCCTCCTGGCTCCTGGGTTCATTTCCTGATGCCTCTACCTCATGCATATCAGTTTCAATAAGGCCGATTCTAATATTAACCTGTTTACTGAGGATAAAAGTCAGATGAGAGTTTATACAGAACCAGAAAAATGAGTCTTGTTTGCCTTTCTAGAACAATTCATATTTTCTCTGTGTATCTATTAGTCTGTTACTTACTACCTACCAATTTGAATTTATATTAGTTGTTTTTCTTATTGCTATAACTAAATTCCTGACAAGAAACAACGTAAGAGAGGAAGGATTAACTCTGGATCAAAGTTGGAAGGTTAGTTGTTTCTTATTGTTGTGATGAAATGCCCAACAGGAGCAAGTTAGACTGTGTCATCCTGCCTTGGTTACCCCTCTCTTGGCTAGGGAGTTCTTGGCTAGGTCTCCTTACCTCTATCTCTGTAGACTTGGAAGCAGAAAACAACCTTCAATGTCTCTAGTTTTGCTCCATTTCATTCTGGTCTCGTGAGCTTCCACCAGAATAATGCATTAAGCTCTGCTTAGATCTAGAATTTTCCTAGATTGCAGCTCCAAACACTTCCACATTTCCTTGAAAGCAGTTCTATGGGTCTATGAACTACATCATCATACACTCGTCTTCACAACCTAACATGTGGTTATCAAGCCTTTCTGTTAGTGCTTTTATCGTTTCTGCAATCAAATGCCAGGAAAGAAGCAACTTAAGGGAGGATGTTTGGCTATGGCTTGAGGGTATAGTCTATGAATGCAGAAAGGGATGGAATAGTGTTCTACTATTCTTCCCACCTCGACACATCTCAGCAGAACAGGATGTAGAGATGGGACAGGAAGCATGCTTATGCTATAAGAATGAAAGCTCAGCCTCTCAGAAATATACGTGCTTTAGTTAGGTGCCAGACACCAAAGGTTCCAGAACCTTCCCAAACAATGCCACCAGCAGTGGGAAAGATATTTCCTACCTCTATAATAAAACTAAAGGTATAAGCCAGTAAAAATTAAAATTAAAGATTAATATAAGCCAACAATGCTTAGAAAATATGAATATTAGCAGCTGATTCATCCATAACTTATCTTTGGAAGGTTGACACGATATGCATTATTTTGAAAGCAAAATAGTTCTCAAATGTTCACTTGTTTATTTATTTAAAGAGCTGTTTTGTGTTTCTCAATCACAGTCTAGGTAGAAATACACTTTACCTGGGGCTATAGCAATACTCTAATGCATTTCTCGTCTGTCAACTAATTCTAGCTAGGGCACTGCTCTCATCATGCGATGTTATCAGAGCCACAAGGGGGTGAGTTTGAGATGCTCACCTCATGTGTGGACTGGAAGCACAAAGCTATGACTCAAGGCTATCTCTAGATGTCCCATGGGTACAGCCTGACTACAAAACTGCCCAACCTTGATCATGTCAGTGTAAACATTATGTCACAATGAATCGGCCAGCTTATAAAGAGATGCTGGAAGATACTCTGCTGGGTGGCCCTTCGGCTAAAGCTATGTAGAGTCATGTGAATACTGTGCTGCTTACCTATTTCCCATCCTGTTTCCAAGTGTGTTTCATTCAGTATGAGAACTCAGAGTTTGTCCATAGGAAAATGGCCCCAAGGTTCTTCATCTCACTATCAAACTTTGTGCTTCAGAAACCACTTTCAGAACAAAGAGCTGCAATCAAGAGAACTTGTCTTTCTGAAGGATGGTTGGCTCGGTATCAACTTCCAAGGTTTGGTTGAATTGAAACATCAATTTTAAAGACAGCCTGAAACTTGGGCTCCAACAATGAAACATGAGTTTGGGCAGTTTTCATCTGAGAACAGCTCTTCGTTATAACTATTAAGACCTCTGTGCACATCCTAACCTTTCAATTCAGAGACTAAACAATATATGTGACTATCAGGCCTCACTGAGTATTACCCAGTGACTTTCTCCCCATTGTGTCCTGACATAGATTTTAAAAAGCATTTTTCAGACAACTGAGTGTAATGGAAGACAATCTTGAAAACTAATGCTGGAAGTCATGTTTCATTAACACCTTTGGTGGCAGCAGACAGGAGTGGTGACAGAGTGTGATTTCACTTACAAAATAAAGCAGAAAATGAAATCCTCATTGTGTAGCATCTGTATTCTTGGGCATGAATGTTTTAAGCCAGTTTCTAAAACCAAGGGCACCAACCCTGAGAAAACATTAAATTGCCACAAAAAGGAAAATAATTAGTATTGTTCCTTGTAATAGGAGTGAAAGAAAGATCCCCACAAGAACTGCAGCCTCTCTAGAAGGTAGATTTGAGCTGTTATCCTGAAGGCTGCTACAGTGCTGCACTCCTCCCAAGCTTCTGATTCTCTCAGTGTTTAGATAGACACAGCTCAGGTTACAGATATGTGTGCTATGGAAGTACCAGGATCAGAATATAAGTGGCTCAAAGTTCAGGCCTACTGGAAGGCCAGGCAGAATTCTACCCAGCATTCCTTAAATTCCTATGGTATTAAGGGGAGCACTCACTCTTGGGACCATACCATACTTCCTTTGCTTAAAATCTCATCTTTGCTGTTTACTGAGAACAATTTGCTAAATAGCTTACATTTTAAACTTCTTGCCTAAAAAATGGCCAAAAGAATATCTACTCTAAAATTTTGTTTTGAGAAATTGCATGGCATTCATAAGGTGCACAATGCCATACTAACATACTTATATTTTAGTCAGATAGGCAAGCTTATTTATAATCATATATAAATGAGATGTAGATGTAATATTTATAATATTTACTTAGTCAATAATGCATAATTGATGTAAAATTTTTCATCAAATAAATTTAAAAACCACTTGGAATAAACTTAGAAATCACTATAAAAGAGATTTTGCCAGAGCAGTAATCAGATGTAACCTAGCCCATGTTGATCAGCAGAGTCCAATAAGCAATTGCTATACTCCTTATCTATAGACATCCATGTTAAAATCCACAAGGCAGAGAACCATGTGTTGTTTCCTTTTAAAAAGAAGATAAAACAACAACAATAACAGCAACAACAACAACAAAACCTCAAATAAAATTCCCAGCACAATAAAAAGCTGCACTAACTTGGTGCTGGTGTGAATTACTTGTTATTTTATTCTAGAGTGTGCCTAAGTAAAACCCATTAATTGGTCTTATAGGGTAAAGGTGAAGCTAATTCATGCTAGATTGGGGATTTATACAAGGTTTAATTGAAGTAGCATTTCAGTACTGTAAAAGCAAGTGTCATCTGATCAGGAAACAACAACAACAACAGCAAAACAATTGAACTCCAAATTACCCACACTTTATTAACAAGACTCCTCAAGTCCTCACCACCTTTAAATTGTAGATTGCTTAATGAAAAAAAGTTACAACAATATATAAAGTAGCTATTATTTATGCACATAGTATATTTTATAGCTTCAAAGTATACTTTCTTTTCTCTCAATAATATTTTCATTTGTTATTTGGTAATTCCACACATATATACAGGGTATTTTGATTATAACTGCTCCTTATGTGCCCCTTCCAACTCCCTTGGACTCCCTTGATCACATTCCCTTCCCAACTTCATAAGCTTGTCTCTTGTTTTGTTTTGTTAAACAATCCCATAGATTAGTTCTGCCCATATGTTCCTGTGTAGTATGTTGGGGGTGTTGTCATCCACTGGGGCATGAGTAACCTACGAGTGACTGACTACATTCTTGTAAAAATGAGAGAAAAATGACTCTCCCTCCCCCAGCAGACAAGAGTTTCTTGCCTTCAGGTGCTGGCTCATGAGTTCCACCATTTGTGTTGGAATTTTGGCTGCCTTGCTAACTTTTAGGGGTTGGGTGGGTAGCCAGAGCTGCTGAGTTGAACAGCACGAGCAGCCATGTTATGCCCACAAGTCCACAGTTCCCAGTGCCACTCTCCACTCTTCAGATGTGCTGTCTTCCTGTGCTCTCTGTGATGCTTCACTCCAGGCTGAAGACACCACACAGACTCTAATTCTCAGTACGCTGTCTAGTTAGGAGTTTCTGCTTGAACTATAAAAAGAAGTTTCCCTAACCGAGCCAGAAAGAGGATTACTCTAAGGGTATAAGCATACATATTTGGAAGGTAGTGTAACAACATAACCATTTAGCCAAATGACAATAGTAAGTTTATTTTGAGGATCTATAACGGGCCATGGGCTTTTGACCAGGATTACAGTCATGAAATTCCCTCCTGTGGATCAATCTTCAAATTTAATCAGAGAGATGTCAGTAAGCTATACTGTGGTTAAGACTTGTGTTTTCAACCCTTAAAAGAGCCTAAATTCTATCCTTTTTACTTATGGGCTAGGTTATTGATAACAAATGAGCCTCAGCAGGAAGGTGCTTTGTAGAATGATTTGAGTGGCTTATGAAGCACCTCCATTTCTCAATGGCAGACCATGAGAGAATAGTATAAATGATCAAAGTCATAAAAGTTGGGCATTAAAATGAATTAACAGAGAATATGATAATGGATGTTCTCATTAATATTCATCACTATGAGTCTGGTGGTAGTGCCTCATGCCTTTAATTCCTGCCCTCAAGAGGCAGACATAGGTGGATCTCTGAGTTCAAGGCAAAACTTGTCTAGAGAGTTCTAGAGTATTACACAAACACTGTCTCAAAAACAAGCAAACAAGCAAGCAAGCAAACAAAAAGATTCATCACTATGATGTTGGCAGAATGGACTACTACTGTTGATCATGTAATTTCTATCATAAGTTTAATGGCCATCTTTAGAGTTTCAGAATTTATAAAGTCTATTGAGTGTCATTGGAAATCAATGGCATCCCATTGTTACCAGCCAGAGGCATATAATTCCAGATTCTAGCTGATTGTGTGTGTGCATGTACTTTTTGTCTTTACAACTGGCATGACAGCATAATGAGAGACTAATTCCAGTTACTTTGCCTTGTCTTATTTCTTTGATTATTTTGACTCAGTTGCATGACACAGAATGTAGATCAAATTGCAACACCATTATGGTGATCTATTCTCACATCTTAAAAAGATCAATTGAGAAATGAAGTTTGTTACTATAAAAGTTTCAGGCAGATCCACTTTTAGATTAATACTAAATTATCCAAAGGAAGACAGCTCATATATTTTGCTCATATTTTTTGCTGAAGGACCTGGAGGTCCCTTCAGTTTGTTTCCCAATGGCAAGAGGTTTCAGTGTTTATCTTTCTTGGACTGACAATTTTTGCCATTTCCACAATGGCTACTATACCATGGAAGCCTTTGTGACTCATAGCAACTAGCACCATATTCTCTAGAGTCGATGTACCTGCTATTTTGAGTTCTGAGTCTTTTAGCCTTAAAATTTTTTGGAAATGGCCAAATTCACCACAATTATAGCATCAGGCATTTTGATTCCTGAAATTTCTAGCTATGGTTTGCCCTATGATGTTGACATTATGCTCCTGAGAACAAATACCCGTTGTATCCCTTATCCATTCATCTACTGAGGCTCCTTGTACTTTCAATGGTCTGGTTGCTCTTACAGTTGGCATTCACATTTTCAAATACAAATATTTTTCTTAATGATGGTCTGGTGGCAGGGTCTAATATTATTTTGTTTATTGCTGAACTCAACCTCTGTAAGAATTTTGTAAAGGATTCTCCAAAACCCTGCATTATCTTAGTAAATTATTTATAGTTTTCCCAAGAGTCTCAATCATATCCCAAGCTCTTAAAGCTGAAACACAACATTATTCAGTCACACCATCATCAGACTGGAATTTCTTCTTGTAAGTTGTCATAATGCCCTTCACCAAGCAGTTGGTCTTTAGTAACATTTATCCCCCTTGCTACATTTTGTTGTTTTATTTTTGTGGCTTTTTGCCTTTACCATGACAACAATTGTATTTGCTGTCCAGCTTCTAATACAGTTGATACCAATTCATTCCAATCTTGTGGGATAACTACATGTGATGTAGCCCAGTTATTTAGCATTTCTTTAACAAATGGAGAATGCAATCCATACAATATAATAGCCTCGTTAAAATGCTTTAGACCTAACATTTCTATTGGATGCCAGGTCAATTAGTTATAGGCAGGAATACCATCATTAGCAGGTATATGATACTCAAAGACTGGGAAGACTGAAGGTGCCTATGTAGGCCCAAGCAAATCTTCTAGTGGTGCACTCTCTTGAGCATTATTCCATTGTATCTGTACCATTTCCTGCTCTTCTTGACCTGTGGTTTCATAGAGTAGCTCTGGGTACATGTAGTAAGCCTGGAGCATGTTCTTCTCCTCCCACAGACCCTGTTGCTTTCCAAACACTTCTACCTCTATCTGAAAACTCTCTAAGTGCATAGCCAACTCTGCAATCTTCTCTACCAGAACAGAATTGTAGGGTTTCCTCAAAACCTTTTTCAAAATAGTATACATGAAAGCTATAAAGCCACGCCCCCCAAAAAACAAAAACAAAAACAAAAAACTCTGCTTGGAGCAAGGTGGGATATCACCCAGTGGCAGTCGCTGATTTTGCCAACTTTCTTAAACAACATAGTTAACTCATCATAATCTGCCTTTTCCTCTAGTACATTAGAAGCAGAGTTACCCATAATGCCTAAGCCATGTTGGGTGTCACTCATAGGCTTATATTTTTAAAAACCTATCTTTAATAAGGGTTCTTAAATGCTTTAACCTCCTTTCTGGCCAACCACACACATGAGGGAGTGGAAAGGAAAGGTTAATAGAGCAAAGAAGGATGTGGATTTGTTTAGAAAGAGTTCTTTGGAGCAAATCCAGTCTATGTTGTCAGGACATCAGCTATTCATTTCACGTAAATCAGCAGTGTCAGCCCAATTTACTTGGAAACACCATTCATGAATCATCAATGGCAAGTCAATCTGGAAAAAAACCTCAAGACTCTGCCAATCAGCCGGAGTCTGTGGAAGCAGTAAGAAGCTGCCAGAACACTACCATAAGTTTTTTGGTGTGTTTCTCTCTATCGAGTCACAAAGTCCTTTCCCCACAGGATAAATGAGTTCAAATAGTATGCCAAAGATGTCAGAGTAAAAGTAATTAAAGAAATGTAACATTCATAACAGGGCAGTGGTGATATATACTTTTAAACCCCAGCATTCATGAGGCAGAAGCAGGCAGATCTCTGTGGGTTTCAAAAAATAAGCAAGCAAGGAAGCAAGCAACAAACAAAATTCCAAAACAAAGAAATAAAATACAACATTTATGTAAACATTTAAGGAGATTTGGATTGCCTAGAAATAGTTTTTATGATACTACAGGTCTACATATTGATGCCATGTATATATATGTACATATGTACACATATACATGTATAGTAAAATAATAATATGTGATTAAGAGCTGACAATAAAGTAGCATCTAAAACAAAAAGGTTAAAAATAATTAAATTCTCCTAAAGTTCTTGCATTATTTTATTATGTAAGATAAAAATAAAGATAAAATCTATATTAGACTGATTAGACTAGTTACATAGTTTTTAATTTACTTTTTTAAAAGAATTCTGAATATGAGTACATCTTAATTTTTACACTTTCTTCTCTCCCATTAAACTATGTCCCCTATTTTTACTCTAAGTCATGATCTCTTCTATAATTATTATTGTGGTACTTAAATACACATGCACCCACACAACCTACTGACTCTCTTTTGTGTTATTTGCATATGTTTTAGACTGACCACTTGGGGTTTGATGACCTATCAGGAGTCTTGTCTCTCAAGAAAATGGATTCTCTCTTCTTCAGAAACCATTGACATCCTGTAATCCTCCATCTAATGGTGGGGCTTTGTGAAATTCTCCCCATTGGCATATTGGCTGTTATGTCCATTAGGAAAGTATTTTTTAGAGAGCTTGAGTGTTGAGATTTCATGGATACAGCATCCCAGTCAGTCTAGAAGACACTATCCAGCAGCAGGTGTCTTCCCCATCTGGATTTTACATCCCTCTGCTCTATCCTTTTTAAGGTTCCCTGATCCTCATGTAACAATATTCCTGTCTATCAATGTAGTCTCCTTACTTTCATTAGAATTTTTCATTCTCTATCAAGCCTGGTGGTTAGTGTTACTTGCAAGTAGACTCTGGACCCACTTTCCTAACTTTATTTGTTTGTTTGTTTTATGTTACCTATTTACTTTACATCTCACTCACTGCTCCCTTCCTGGTCACTACCTCCCACAATCCTTTCCCCCATCCTTCCCCCTTCTCCGCTGAGTAGGTTGGGACCCACTGGGAATCCCCCCACCCTGGCACATCAAGTTCCTTTGGGGCTAGGCACAGCCAGGATCTCCCACTGAGACCAGACAAGGCAGTCTAGCAAGAAGAACATATCCCATGTGCAAGCAATAGCTTTTGGGATAGTCCCCATTCCAGTTGTTTAGGACCCACATAAAGCCCAGGCTGCACATCTGCTTCATATGAGCTGAAAGGCCTAAGTCCAGCCCATATGTGTTCTTTGGTTGCTGGTTCAAATCTCTGAGAGCCTGAAAGTCCAGGTTAGTTGACTCTGTCGGTCTTCCTGTGGAGTTCCTATCCCCTCCAGGCCCACAATTTTTCTACCTATTCTTCAACACGAGTTCCCAAGCTTCATCTACTGTTTGGATGTGGTTGTCTGCATCTGTCTGAGTCAGCAGCTGGGTGGAGCCTCTCAGTGGTCAGTCATGCTAGACTCCTGTCTGCAAGAATAACAGAGTAGCATTAATAGTGTCAGGGACTGGGGCTTGTCCATGGGATGGCTCTCAAGTTGGACTGGTTATTGGTTGGCCATTCCCTCAGTCTCTGCTCCATCCCTTGTGCCTGCACTTCTTATAGACAGGATAAATTTGAGGTCAAGTTTTATGGGTGAGTTGGTGTCCCTATAGCTCCACTGGGGTCCCTGACTGGACACAGGGGGTGGCCTCTTCATGTTTCATATCCCAAAAGCTGTGAGTTACAGCTAAGAACACCCCCACTGATTCTTGGGTGCCTCCTTTCTCCCTGGTCTCTGTATTGTCCTGGAGATGTCCCCTACCTTCTCCTAGCTTTGTTTCTTTAAAGACATCTTCCTTCCTTTCCCTTTCTCTGTCTTTGCTCTGTCTCTTTCGCTCAACTTGAAATTTGTTGTGTCAAACATTGAACATAAATAATGTTAATGAAAGAACAGAATGAGTAATAGTTTAACAGAGTCTGTTTATCCAAATTTTAATGAGTACAAAAAGCGTGTAAAACTCACCATTATAGGAATACTTGTTCAACTTAATCATACTTTTAAAATTTATAAAATTTGACCCTATTGTGTACTTAATCAAATCTTAAGGCGTATAAAATTTTTTAGTAACAAGATAGTTAAATTATAAATAAGCAGCAGATTGCAGTTCTCTATTTAATTTGAATTTGACATTTTTCAAACTTTCTGTAAGTTACTTTATTATTAAAACAACAAAAGTACACACACGTGGAAGAGAATCTGGTAAACAGAGCCGATGATCAGTGTGTTTAATCGCAGAGTGATTTTGTGGCCAACTGTTTTTGTTGTGCAGTGCAACCTGTCCAGAGATGACTATCATCATGATGGTTACTTAGAATTCTGACTCTGGAGGGATTTTAGTGAATGAAACATAAGATTCACTCTGCAGTTAGCAGACCAAACTATGCTCTTCAGTTTGGTGGAGTCAAGATTTTATTGTAAATGCAGTGGGAAGCCAACAGAGGGTTTAACTATGCAACAGCAATAGTAAAAACACATTCTATGAGATGTATGGAGTAAGGGAGTGAGATTGGAGATGAATAGTACCCATATCATCTTGGCCGTACTTGGGCCAGTGATACAGAGCTCAAGTCAGTAAGCTTTAGTGTAGGGACAGGTTTGTTCACTCCAAGACTCATTAGTGGCTGCTCTAAGGCTCATTAACCCCTGACACTTCCAGACTTCCTTTTATGAAGCTAAGTGAACTCCACGACCTGGAAAATGCAAGCAAGGATGAAGGTGGGATCTAGAAAGATGTGCACTAAGTTGATAGGACTGGAGAGTTTCCATGGGCTCTGGAAGCTTCTCTATGCATAATGAACTGAATCTCCTCACAGTTGTTTCTATACATTCCTATATTCTGGGACTTACAAAGGCTCGAATACTATGAGAAAATACTTCTTCATACTGTTTGTTTATAGCATAAGTAAACCATCTTTGCAGCAAAATTAAACAAGCCTATTCAACTGTCAAGGAAAAGTCACTGATACATTCCATGAAATATAAACCATGAAATATTCCCTCTCAAATATCTGAAAATATGTTTTAAACAACTCAATAGTAAAATTTATCTTCTCATTCCTAGGTCTCACCTTTATTTTCTGAAAAGCAATATCAAAGAGGTATCCGATTTCTAAATTAAATTTACTATAAAAGGAAAATGCTAGAAGCAAGTCCTTATGAGTAGAAACAGGTTCTAGGAGTCAAATAAAGTCAAAAGGGAAAAGGAACAAATCTCCCTGGGGCTGGATCACAATAACAGAGGAGGAATTAAATGTCATTGTTGCTTTGGAGGCTGTGATGCAATACCCTTCATGGCTTTGATGCTGGGTTATTGTAGCCAACACATGTTCAACAATAGCCAACAGCTGGGAGCCACAGTCTTCCACCACCGGCTCCTGCATTCATTCTCCATCCTTGGTTATATACTAGCTGTGCCAGAGGTTTACTTTTGCTGGCTATTGGCCAGAAGGAAAATAAAAACATTTCTTAGGGGAAGTATTAAAGGTTAGGTGCCAAGACCCTTTTTTGATATTTTCAGCCTTGTAGTGTGTGACCTGAATATCTTAGATACAGTAGAGAGAAAGGAGGACATTTTTCTCTTCAAATTGAAATCTATTTTAGGAGCAGGGAACAGCCTATTTGTGTCTTGAGATTAATTTTTCTTCCTAAACACTCTTCCCATGAAATTATTTTTCTGAACCTTTTCAATACACTATCTGATTAAGTCATTATTTTTCATTATAGACATGCCATTTTTCTGTATTTCTCAAAAGAAAAATGGTCATTTAATGCAGTTGGTGGTTGGTGTGTTTTGCCTTAAAATATTATTTCATAAAATGCTTTTTACAAATCTTTGCAGCTGCTCACAGCTTCCTAATTGGATTGCTGTTACTTTCCTAGATGCTAATTGTTGCCACTTTGCATTGGCACAATTATTTCAAAACAGAAATGATTTGTCATAGTTCAGACTAGGGACATTTCTAGGTGTAAAATTCCTTGATTCTTTCATACAATTTCATTTTTCATGAACGTCTCTTGAGGTAAAAAGAAATACAACAAAGTTAGCAAAAACAACGGTCTGCTTGTATACCTCCCCCAATTTATGTATTGAAGCCCTCACTCTAAATGTATTTGGAGATGAACCTTTATGGAAATATAGTTAAATGAGGTCATAGAATCTCAGGCCCTGAAGCCGTCAGGGAAATGCACTCCTGGTTCTCAATTTTTGAAGTGCCTACAATGGCAAGATGAGCTGACTAAGCTAGGGTTGTATAGTTACATATTGCACTGCTGTAAACTGGTATTTCATAGAGCATGGACATATGTAGAGAACTGAGTTCTATATTCTCAGGAACAGACAGATCACTATGTAGGTAAACCTCAAAAGAGAACAGACTGCTGTCATTGCCCCTGGAATGTCCTCCTGAAGTTCCAGTCTTGATTTAACAACTTTTCCCTGGACAACAGAATTCCTGTTATTCATCTTTCTACCTGTGTAAATGTATACAGTATTTGGCCCTAAGCTTTTTTCCACATCACTTCTTGAGTATAGTTATTAGTGGGTGGTGTTAAGCTGTGTTAATGGGTTACAATTAGTGAGGTCTCATGAAGATATGGAGAAGGCTCCAAAGACTCACCTTCTGCAGAGAAGATCACATGGCAACATCATATAGATGCTGATATGTACTTCCTCTGTGTAAATATCTAGAAATGAAACCATACCTGGGTCGTGCCCATGTGTAATTTTAAAGGAAGTGGTTCTGTGTTAAGACTGGAGAGTGGGAGCTATTGCACATCCACGTCAATATTGGTGATGTCATTTTAAAAATTGTAGACAGTGTATAAAATTACATCATATTTTATATGAATTTACCTTATGGCATATTAATTCATCTTTTTTATATACTTCATGTGAGTGTATTAAACTGCTTTGTCCATTTTTATTGGGTTATTCACCTTTAATGGGTGATTTGTGAGCATTTCAAAAGAGTTTTGTGCAAAAGTCCTTAGTCAGATATATTTATATTATGAGATCCTCTCTTATATATCATGTTATGGATGCTACATATTATTTCAGAAATATACTTCAGTACTCTATGGCACCTTCATTTGCTTAAAATGGCTTTGCTAATGGAACATTTTAGAATATGTGAAAGTCTAAGTTGTAGATGGTTTTGACATCTTATCTAAGAAATTTTGCCCCTGAATTTCTTAACACAGAGATACTCTTATCTTTTCTTCCAGTTGCTTTATTCTTTCTTATCTTTTTTTTTTTTGTGTGTGTGTGTGTGTGTGTAGGCCTATGATCTGCATCAAATTAATTCTCATGTATGAAATGATATAGGGATCAAAATTAAATTTCTTTCTTAAGATGGATATCTAGTTTTAACAATAACACTTTCTGACAATGATTTCCTGTTGAACTGATCCAGTTCCTTGGTTTATAAAAGTGCTGACCGAATCTCTGCTGCTCCACTGGGCTGCTTGGTTAGTGTTATGGTTGAATCTTGATTAATCAAGATCTCTACAAAGCCTTAGAATTTGATTACACAAGTCTTTCAACATCATCTTGTTTTATCTAAGATAACTCAACTATTTTACACTACTGTCTTTTTTATTCCTCTTATATGAATTCCAACAACTATAAAAAGGCTTTATGGGACTCCACTGAATCTAAAAATTAAATCTTTAAGCAAGGTAGATGTTTTCTTGCTTTCACAGTTAGGACTTGAGAATATTTATTGAAAATGCTAATACTAGGTATTGTTATTACTAGGTACATTGTTATTACTAGGTATATTGTTATTACTAGGTACATTGTTATTACTAGGTATATTGGTCTCATTGGTACAACAAAAAGCCATAGTAAAAACAACTTCTGGAATAAGAGTTATTTTGACTTACAATTTAGTGGGAAATAGCTCACCACAGTAGGGAGGTTATGGCAAAAGGAGCAGTAGGTGGCTGGCCACATTGTGCCTACAGTCAGGAAGCAGAAAGAGATAAATTCTGGTACTCAGCTTGCTTTCTGATTTTTATTTGGTCCAATATCTCCTCAGCCTATGGAATGACACTTCCCATATTCAGGTTGAGAGAATTGATTACACTATGTCCATTGTAGGCATAAATTTTCCAACTTCCTTTGATAAGGGTTCAACCTCTTCTCTAGCCCACCAAGCACCAGATGTAGTACAAAAAATGTTATTAGGACATGGGGAAGTAGACCTTTTGAGAAATAGTTTTTTGAGGGTGAGTCCAATCTTCATTGTCAGGATAACAGCAGTCCAGTACTCTAGCAAACACTTACACAAATCAGCAGCAGCAGTGAAGTCCATTCAACAATCACCACTCAAGAATCAGCAACTGCAGTTCAATCCAGAAGGAACTTCAAGTCTCACTAACAGGCCTGAGGCCACAGAAGCAGCAAGAAGCTGCAGAAACCTCATGAGAAGTTCTGTGGTGAGTTTCGCTCTATGACGTCACAAGTGAAGCTCAATAACACAAGCTAAGCTGAACCAATACATGTGTGTCATCAGTGAAGGATAGTGTGGCAGAGCAAAGCCAAACAATGCTTGAGCTCCCACTGCCCAGGGGTCATATTTATATTTTAAACATACGTCCTTCCACATGTCTGATATAGCAAAACATCCTATCACTTGTGTCTGCTTCAGCAAAACATTCTTTCATGTGTTGCTTTAGTAAACAACCTGTTGCCCGAGTGCCCCTGCAAAACATCATTTGACATAACTTACTTTCCAAAGAAACCAGAATTTTCCACTTCAGTTCATAGGCAAGAGCAGAGAGCAGTGGATTAATGCATGCATGCCCGTGTCCAGTTTGCCTTCTTCATTTAATACAGTCTAGGATATCCTGCTCAGTGAATGGTTCCCCCTACAACTAAAATGAGTCTTTCCCTATGAACAACTTGAGAAAGTCTTCATAGATGTTCTCAGAGATCTTTTTGTCAAGTGATTCTAGATTTTTCAAGTTGATAATCAAAAGTAATCTTAATGTTCTCCAATATAAATGTCCTTGTGCATTAGTTTTTGCTGTATTGTACTGGGGAGACCCACAGAAAGTGATGAGCTTTACTGTATTACACTGGAGAGCCCCACAGTGCACTGATGGGTTTTACTGTTTTGCACTAGAGAGACCTATGGTACAATGATGGACAGGTCTTGACCTCTCCCCCACCTTCCAGACAAAATGGATAGTGGCTCAACCTTAAATATATTGTCTACAGAATTTTTATAAATGTTCATTTTCACTCAATTTTAAAGCTTTATTAAAGATTGCAATATAATTACCTCATTTTCCTTTTCCTTTTGATTTTCAAAATACATTCATATAACTCCCTTGCTCTCTTTCAAATGCAAGACCCCCGTTTCAATTAATTGTGGTTTTACACACACACACACACACACACGCACACACACACACACACACACACACACACACACACACACACACACACACACACATACACACTCCTAAGTATATAAATACCACCTGCACAGTCTGTAGAATGTTACTTGTATGTAATGCCCCCACTAGCATCCATGTTAGCACGTTTACTGATATCACCCCTATTCAGCTCATATTCAGAAAGTTGTGATAGTGATATTTTTATGAGAGTAGCTCCTGATGTTCCTTGGAGACACCTCATATTATACTTCCTGTCACTCTGGTTCTTACATGAGTTTCATTTTCTTTTTTTTTTAATTGGATATTTTGTTTATTTATATTTCAAATGTTATCCCCTTTTCAGGTTTCCCCTCTGCAAACCCCCTATCCCATCCACCCTTACCTGCTTCTATGAGGGTGCTCCCCCACCACCTACCTACTCCCACTTCATCACCCTAGCATTTCTCTAAACTGGAGCATCAAGCTTTCACAGGACCAAGGGCCTCCCCTCCCATTGATGCCAGATAAAGCTCCTTCAGCTCATTCATCCCTTCCCCTAACTCCTCCATTGGGAACCCTGTTATCAGTCCGATGGTTGGCTGTGAGAATCCGCGTCTATATTGGTCAGGATCTGGCAGAGCCTCCCAGGACACAGCTGTATTAGGATCCTGTCAGCAAGCACTTCTTGGCATCTGCAATAGTGTCTGGGTTTGGTGCCTGCATGTGTGATGGATCCCCAGGTGGGCTAGTCTCTGGATGGCCTTTCCTTCAGTCTCTGTTCAACTTTCTGTCCATGTCCTTTAGACAAGAGCAATACTGGGCTAAAATTTGGGAGATGGGTGGGTGACTCCATCCCTCAACTGGGGTGCCATACATAACCTCTGGATATGGGCTAGACAGGTTCTCTCTCCCCTTTGTGGGATAGTTTAGCTAATGTCATCCCTGTTGGGTCCTGGGAGGCTCTTGCTTTTCTGGCATATGGGACTTTGAGGTTGCTTCCCACAGTCACCCATACACACCTATGTTCAACTTCCCGAACTTCTGTATATCTCCTCCATCTCTTCCCATACCTGATTTCCCCCTTTTCCCCTCCCCCTTTCTCTTCCTCCCAAGTCCCTCCCACCCTCTACTTTCCTAGATTATTTTTTCCTCCTAAGTAAGACTGAAGCATCCACACTTTGGTCTTCCTTTGTATTGAGCTTCATGTGGTCCATGAGTTGTATCATGGGTATTCTGTACTTTGTCTAATACCTACTTATCAGTGAGTACATACCAGGTGTGTTCTTTTGTGACTGAGTTACCTTACTTAAGATGATATTTTCTAGATCCATCCATTTACCTGCAAATTTCAAGAAGCCATTGTTTTTAATAGCTGAGTAGTACTCCATTATGTAAATGTGTCACATTTTCTGTATCCATTCCTCTGGTGAGGGATATCTGGGTTGTTTCCAACTTTGAGCTATTAGAAATATGGCTGCTATGAACATAGTGGAACATGTGTACTTATTACATGTTGGAGCATCTTCTCAGTATATGCCCAGGAGTGGAATAGCTGGGTGCTCAGGTAATACCATGTCCAATTTTCAGAGGAACCGCCAGACTGATTTCCAGAGTGGCTGTACCAGTTTGCAATCCCACAAGCAATGGAGGAGTGTTCATTCCTCTTTCTCCACATTCTCGCCAGCATCTGCTGTGACCTGAGTTTTTTCATCTTAGCCATTCTGACTGATGTGAGGTGAAATCTCAGGGTTGTTTTGATTTGCATTTCCCTGATGACTAAGGATATTGAACATTTCTTTAGTGCTTCTCAGCCCTTCGAGTTTCCTCAGTTGAGAATTCTCTGTTTAGCTCTGTTCCCCATTTTAAAAATAGGGTTCTTTGGTTCTCTGGAGTTTAATTTCTTAAGCTCTTTGTATACATTAGATATTAGCCCTGTATCAGATGTAGAATTGGTTAAGATCTTTTCCCAATCTGTTGGTTGCAGCTTTGTCCTATTGACAGTGTCCTTTGCCTTATAGAAGCTTTGCAATTTTATGAGGTCCCATTTGTTGATTCCTGATCTTAGAGCATAAGCCATTGGTGTTCTGTTCAGGAAATTTTACCCTGTTCCCATGTGTTTGAGGCTTTCCTCACTTTCTTTTCTATTATTTTCAGTGTATCAGGTTTTATGTGGAGGTCCTTGATCCACTTGGACTTGAGCTTTGTACAAGGAGATAAGAATGGATCAATTTGCATTCCTGTACATGCTGACCTCCAGTTGAACCAGCATCGTTTGTTGAAAATGCTGTCCTTTTTCCACTGGATGGTATTAGCTTCTTTGTCAAAGATCAAGTGACTATAGATGTGTGGGTTCATTTCTGGGCCTTCAATTCTATTCCATTGATCTACCTGCCTGTCACTGTACCAGTATCATGCAGTTGTTATCACTATTGCTCTGTAGTACAGCTTGAGGTCAGGGATGGCATTCTTTTATTGTTGAGAATAGTTTTTGCTATCCTGTGTTTTTTTTGTTATTCCAAATGAATTTGAGGATTGCTGTTTCTAACTCTATGAAGAATTGAGTTGGAATTTTGATGGGGATTGCATTGAATCAAATGATTGCTTTTGGCAAGATGGCCATTTTTACTATATTAATCCTGCCAATCTGTGAGCATGGGAGATTTTTCCATCTTCTGAAGTCTTCTTTGATTTCTCTTTTCAAAGACTTGAAGTTCTTGTCATACAGATCTTTCACTTGTTTGGTTAGTGACATCAAGATATTTTATATTTTATATTGTTTATGGCTATTGTGAAGGGTGTCATTTCCCTAATTTCTTTCTCAACCTGTTTATCCTTTCAGTATAGGAAAGCTAGTGATTTGCTTGAGATAATTTTTTTATTCAGCCACTTTGCTAAAGTTGATTAACAGCTGTAGGATTTCTCTGGTGGAATTTTTGGGATTACTAAAGTATACTATCATATATTCTACAAATAGTGATATTTTGACTTCTTCCTTTTCAATTTATGTCCATTTGACCTCCTTTTGTTGTCTAATTGCTCTAGCTAGAACTTTACTTACTATATTGAATAGCTAGGGAGAGAGAAGGCAGCCTTGTCTAGTCTGTGATTTTAGTGGGATTGCTTCAATTTTCTCTCCATTTAATTTGATGTGGGCTACTTGTACATTGCTTTTACTACGTTTAGGCATGGGCCTTGAATTCCTGATCTTTCCAAGACTTTTATCATGAAGGGATGTTGAATTTTGTCAAATGATTTCTTAGCATCTAATGAAATGATAATTTTTTCGTTGAATTTGTTTATGTAGTAGATTATGATGATGGATTTCCATATATAGAACCATCCCTACATCCCTGGGATGAAGCCTTCTTGACAGTGGTGAGTGATCATTTTGATGTGTTCTTTGATTCGGTTTTCGAAAATTATTGAGTATTTTTGTATCGATATTTGTAAGTGAAATTGGGCTGAATTTCTCTTTCTTTGTGGGGTCTTTGTGTGGTTTTGGTATGACAGTAATTGTGCCTTCATAGAACAAATTGGGTAGTGTTTCTTCTGTTTCTATTTTGTGGAATAGTTTGAAGAGTATTGGGTCTTTTTTGAAGGTCCTATAGAGTTCTGCACTAAACCCATCTGGTCCTGGTTTTTTTTATTTGTTTGTTTTGTTTGGTTTTGTTTTGTTTTTTTGTTTTTGGGTTTTTTTTTTTTGAGACTTTTAATGACTACTTGGGTTTTTTTTTTTTTTTTTTTTTTTTCGGTTATGGGAGTGTGTTCAGATGGTTTATCTGATCCTGATTCAACTTTGGTACCTGGTCTGTGTCTAGAAAATTGTCCATCTCATCCAGATTTTCCAGTTTTGTTTAGTATATGCTTTTGTTGTAGGATCTGATGATTTTTAAAATTTCCTCAGTTTCCGTTCTTATATCTTCCTTTTCATTTCTGATTTTGTTAATTTGGATACTGACTCTGTGCCCTCTGGTTAGTCTGGCTAAGAGTTTGTCTATCTTGTTGATTTTCTCAATGAACCAGCTCCTGGTTTTGTTAATTTTTTTGTATAATTCTTTTTGGTTCTACTAGGTTGATTTCAGGCCTTAGTTTATTTCCTGTCTTCTACTCCTCTTGGGTGTATTAGCTTCTTTTTGTTGTAGAGCTTAGGTGTGCTGTTAAGCTGCTAATGGATGCTCTCTGCAGTTTCTTTTTGGAGGCACTCAGAGCTATGAACTTTCCTCTTAGCACTGCTTTTATTGTGTCCCATAAGTTTGTGTATGTTGTACTTTCATTTTCATTAAATTCTAGGAAGTCTTTAATTTCTTTCTTTATTTCTTCCTTGACCAAGCTATCATTGAGTAGAGCGTTTTTTAGCTTCAACATGTATGTGGGCTTTGTGTTGTTTTGTTGTAATTGAAGGCCAGTCTCAGTTCGTTGTGATCTGATAGGATGTATGGGATTATTTCAATCTGTTGAGACCTGTTTTGTGACCAATTATATGATCAGTTTTGGAGAAGATACCATGAGGTTCTTAGAAGAAGGTATATTTTTTTGTTTTAGGATTAAATGTCCTATCTGTTAAAATCTTTTGGTTCATAACTTCTGTTCATTTCACTGTGTCTCTGTTTAGTTTGTGTTTCCATGATCTGTCCATTGATGAGAGTGGGGTGTTGAAGTCTCCCACTGTTATTGTGAGAGGTTCAATGTGCGCTTTGAGCTTTAGTAAAGCTTTTATGAATGTGTTGACCTTTCACTAGGAACATAGATTTTAAGAATTGAGAGTTCATCTTGGTAGATTTTTTCTTTGATGAGAATGAAGTGTCCTTCCTTATCCTTTTTGATAACTTTTGGTTGTACATTGATTTTATTCAGTATTAGAATGGCTACTCCCACTTGTTTCATGGGACCATTTGCTTGAAATTTTTTTCCCAACCTTTTAATCTGAGGCAGTATCTATCTTTGTCACTGAGGTACATTTCCTGTATGCAGGAAAATGATGAGTCCTATTTACATATATATCCAGTCTGGTAGTCTATGTCTTTTTATTGGGAAATTGAGTCCCTTGATGTTAAGAGATATTAAGGAATAGTGATTGTTGCTTCCTGTCATTTTCATTGTTAGAGGTGAAATTATGTTTGTGTGGCTATCGTTTTTAGGGTTTGTTAAAAGAAGATTACTTTCTTGCTTTTTCTTTTTTTTTTTTTTCTGAATGAATTTTTTATTTTTTATTATTATTTTTTAAGACAATGACCATGCAATACCATACATAGTAAGTTCAGATCTCAATACAAGTGTTTGGAAAAAAAAGGAATTGTTGGGTAGCCTCAAACATCATGGCAAAATATGGGCCCATAAAACATTGAAATAACATATTGTCTTAGTCAGGGTTTCTATTCCTGCACAAACATCATGACTAAGATGCAAGTTGGGGAGGAAAGGGTTTATTCAGCTTACACTTCCATGCTGCTATTCATCACCAAAGGAAGTCAGGACTGGAACTCAAGCAGGTCAAGGAGCAGGAGCTGATGCAGAGGCCATGGAGGAATGCCGCTTACTGGCTTGCTTCTCCTGGCTTGCTCAGCCTGCTTTCTTATAGAGCCCAAGACTACCAGCCCACAGATGGTACCACCCACAAGGGGCCCTCCCCTTGATCACTAATTGAGAAAATGCCGTGCAGCTGGATCTCATGGAGGCATTTTCTCAACTGAAACTCCTTTCTCTGTGATAACTCCAGCTTGTGTCAAGTTGACACACAAAACTAGCCAGTACGTATATTATACCTTTCTGCTCTTGGTTTGTTCAGGGATTTTATCCAGGACTCAAGAAAGAGCATTATTGGAGTGAAATCCCAGTTTACAAATATTACAAAATAAAACATAAATAAATAAATAAAAGCACACTGACAATTTGCAGGATCCCAAATAATTCTGGTGAGTTAGAATGAGAGAGATAGCTAACAAAATGTATTTAACAAAAACGAATGGACTTCTCATATTGGTACCAAGAACTGAACATCCAGAGGAGAAGAATCAACATTTAATGAGGGACTGGACAAAGTGACCAGGGAATTTATTCTGACAACAAGGTCCATATAAAATACCAGGCAAATTGCCATCCCAGGCAGCAATATTGTAATATATACACTAATTACTAATCCGTGCTGATCAAGAGACACAATATTCTTTTCCAGCAACATGTGTAAGGAAGAAGATTGATACGCTGGGGTGCATATGGAAAAGTCAGGGCTGGTTGTGGTGGTACAGGCACATAGGATAAGGCTGAAAATGTAGAGTTAGGCAGATCACAAGTTCAAGGGCAGCCTGGGTTACATATTTTACAAGGTGTGGTGGTGCAGACCTTTAATCCCAAAACTTAGGAGGCAGAGGCAAAAGAATCCCTGTGTGACTGAGGGCAACTTGGTCGAGAGTTTCAGACCACCCT
>CM052708.1:96549755-96581799 GCA_028551405.1 Uromys caudimaculatus
ATCTTTGTCCCGGCGCTGATTAGCTGTGGAGCCCTGTGGCCGAAGCTGAGGTTTCCGGCCGTCTCCGGAAGTTGCTGACCGTCAGTCTCTGTGGCCCGCGGAATGCGGGCAGAGTCAGTGAGCTCTGGGGACGCGTTGCCCCTGCTATGGGCTTTTCTGCGTTCCTGGGAGAGAGGATTTTCTGCTGGAGCTGCTTGTCTATGGAATCCTAGTGTCCCAGGCAGAAGTTTCCTGCCACAGCCGCCCACTTTTGGGATCCAGGGGGGTTTCTAGGCCCGCCTACCTCGGTCCCTGTGTCTCGTGGGTTCGGGGCAGTACCTGGTGAGCTGTGGGGCATGTCTTTGGCCCTCTCCTGGGTCTTGTGATCTCCTGAGAGGGATCTTTGTCCTGGCGCTGATTAGCTGTGGGGCCCTGTGGCCCAAGCTGAGGTTTCCGGCCCCTTTCTTGCTTTTTCTAGGGTGTAGTTTCCCTCCTGGTATTGTAGTTTTCCATCTATTTTCCTTTGTAGGACTGGATTTCTGGAAAGATGTTGTATAAATTTGGTTTTGTCATGTCTTTTTTTCTCCGTCTATAGTAGTTGAGAGTTTTGCTGGGTATAGTAGCCCTGGCTGGCATTTGTGTTCCCTTAGGGTTTGTATAACATCTACCCAGGATCTTCTAGCTTTCATAGTCTCTGGTGAGAAGTCTGGTGTAATTCTGATAGGTCTGCCTTTATATATTATGTGACCTTTTTCCTTTACTACTTTTAATATTGTATTTTGTGCATTTGGCATTTTGACTATTATGTGATGAGAGGAATTTCTTTTGAGGTCCAATCTATTTGGGGTTCTGTAGGCTTCTTGTATGTTTATGGGCATCTCTTTCGTTAGGTTAGGGATGTTTTCTTGAATTTGTTGAAGATATTTACTGGCTCTTTAAGTTGGGAATCTTCATTCTCTTCTATATCTTTTATCTTTAGGTTTGGTCTTCTCATTGTGTCCTGGATTTCCTGGTTGTTTTGGGTTAGGAGCTTTTTGCATTTCACATTTTCTTTGACTATTATGTCAATGTTTTCTATGGTATCTTCTGCACCTGAGATTCTCTCTTCTATCTCTGGTGTTCTCTTGGTGATGCTTGCACCTATGACTCCTGATCTCTTTCTTAGGTGTTCTCCAGGGTTTTCTCCCTTAGTGATTTCTTTTTTGTTTCTATTTCCATTTTTAGATTCTGGATGCTTTTGTTCAATTCCTTCACCTGTTTGGTTGTGTTTTCCTGTAATTCTTTAAGGGATTTTTGAGTTTCTTCTTTAAGGGCTTCTACTTGTTTACCTGTGTTCTTCTATATTTCTTTAAAGGAGTTATTTATGTCCTTCTTAAAGTCCTCTATCCTCATCATGAGATGTGAATTAAGTGAGCATCTTGCTTTTCTGGTATGTCCAGGTATCCAGGGCTCACTGTGGTGGGAGATCTGGGTTCTGATAATGCCAAGTAGCCTTGGTTTCTGTTGCTTATACTCTTTCCCTTGCCTTTTGCCATCTGATTATCTCTGGTGTTAGCTGGTCTTGCTGTCTCTAACTGTGGCTTATCCCTTCTGCAAGCCTCTGTGTCAGTACTCCTGGGAGACCAGCTCTCTCAGAGGAATTTGGGTTTGCACAGCTGTGATACAGTGTCAGCTCTAGGATGCAGACAGAAACAAGAAGGATCCTGTCCCCAGCTGTTCCTTGGTTCCTGTGTCTTGATGGCTCTGCCAAGGTCCCTCTTGGGCCAGGAATTTGAACAGAAGTGGTGATCTTGCCCATGATCAAAGGTGTGATCTGTCACTCCTGGAAGACCAGCTCTCTCATGCTGCTATTTGCTTAAGGAGCCCTGTAGCACAGGATCAGCTCCCTGGCCGCAGATGGAAATTGGAAGGCTCCTGTACCAGGCCCTTCCTCTGTCCTTGTGTTTTAAGAATTCTGGGCAGGTCTTTCTGAGCAGAAGTGCTGGTCTTACCCCAGCTCACATGCTTGTCCACACTCCTGGGAGGCTATCTCTCTTCTGGTGCTATTTGGGTATGGAGTCCTGTGGCCTCCTTCCTGTTTTCTATATGCAGTGTTTTCATTATCATGAGGGGTCTTTTCTGCCCCCTTTGCTGTTCTGTGTGCCTCTTGTACTTGGATGGTCATTTCACCCCCAGATTCAAAGTTAGTTTTCTTTGATTTTTGTGTATTTGACACGGAATTTTCTCCTACTTCTAAAACATAATTCACAAACTTAATCTTTTCTTAGTATTCAAAACATTACATTTTCCATTTAATTTTTTCCACAAGTTTTATCATTGATCTTGATTGATTGATGTAATTCCTCTGTCCTTGGCTTCTCACACTAATAGTATATCCTCTACACAATTCCCTGTACTAGTCAGGCTTTTCTGCTTGGATTTTTATTTTACTCATTGAATAATATTTTAACATCATTTCAGTTTGTTTGTTTGTTTGTTTGTTTGTTTGTTTTTTAAAAAGTGTTTCTAGCTCTACAGAATTCTGTTTCAATTCTCTGAATTGATTTCATTTCATTCAGTTGTTTGTATGCATGCCATATTTGAGATTCTCGAGTATTTTATAGCTCTTCTTTGGAATTTTTTTGGAAATTTCTTCTAAATTCCTTTCATTGGGAGTGTTCTCTTTGGAGTTGATTTTTTAAAAAAGAAACACATTGTGTGTGTGTGTGTGTGTGTGTGTGTGTGTGTGTGTGTGTGTGTGTATGTGTGTGTGTGTCCCAGCTTTCATGACCTATATTC
The DNA here is from genome assembly GCA_028551405.1 of Uromys caudimaculatus. Classification (NCBI taxonomy): domain Eukaryota; kingdom Metazoa; phylum Chordata; class Mammalia; order Rodentia; family Muridae; genus Uromys; species Uromys caudimaculatus. Next base: position 96,552,513 of record CM052708.1, read on the forward strand.
TCACTTATTCATTCCATATGTTTTTGAACAATCAATGAGATAGGAGTGTAACTTTTTCTGTTTTTCCCTTTGGTTTTGTTAATTTACACAAGCTTCATATTGTATTAGATACAAGTAGATATTTAAGGCTTTTTAATGAGTTGGCCTTTTAACACCATTGAATTTCCTAAAAGTATGGTTTTTTGAAGTACACAGGACCTAAGACAAACAGAGCAATCTGCTTATGTTTGCTGCTACACGATGTATCTTTCTTCATCATTTCACTTTGACATTTCTGATGCAGCTGTTTCATTGTTCTCTGTGTTGTTCTGTTGATGGGATTTAATGACCCCTCATTCCCTCCTATTGCTCTCTCATGGCATTTCTGTCTTCTTGGCTCTGTCTCATTCATTTGTCTGTTGGCTTTTGGGCAGTGCCTTGCAGACCTTCATCTGATTTCTTCTCAATTATTTTTTTTCCCTTAGTTTTTCAGTTTAAATAAACAGTTGTAAGTTCTTGACTTGTAGTTTGATATCTGATTATCTCTTCTGTTTAATGTGTTGTTCTTTCCATCAAATAAATCATTCATTTCTGGGTCTGTCTTCACTACTAACATGTTTTTTGGTTTGGTTCAGTCCTTATAGTTTCTGGATATCTGCCAAAATTTTCATGCATCCTCAATTACTCATTGTGTGGAATAATGATTTACATTACAATTTTTAAAAAGTCTGATAAAATCTCAACATCTGATTCGCTCCCATAGATCTGTCTTTTATTACTTTCAAAATTGAAGTTCTAAAATATATATATCATGTATATGACATTGTAGGATAACTATTGTTGAAATGGTCAACTATAACCTATCTGTCACATTACCTTGCTACTCACCTCCTTTGTTGTTTTATTTATTTAGCCTAAGAGGATGGTTTCTATTTACTTAGTATCCACCTATAGGATGAGTAAGTAGCCACAGAGCTAATAGGTAATAAGGGGACTGTGAGTGGATAGCATCTGTAATGGCGACAGCCTGCTGCATACTTACCATCTTGAACTCGAACTCTACCCAGGCCTGTAACATCTGTGGTCTCCATTCCTTTCCCCATTCAACAACTTCCAGCCTCACAGCATCTCTGTCTCCTCCATTTCAAGGGACTATTCTTCTCTATAGCACAAACACAAATACATCTTCTTTGCTCTCATTTCTGTTCATGCAACTATATCCATTTCTTACACTGAATGATATCCCAAACCTTCCTTGTGATTAATTTCTTGTCCCCCAAAGCTTGTGCCTCTGATGAGAAAACAAAGTGAGGACTCTGGAAGTGTTTGGCTTCAAGGTTTGGAGTGGCTGCTGTGTCTTGGTCTCTCTGCCTAAGGTTTTAGTGGTAGTGAGTAAGGCCAGCTGTGGCATCCAGCTGCAGCTCTTCCCTAGGTGTGAGTAAACTAGCTGGGGGAAGTGGCCTGCAGAACTCAACTGTTTTGTTATAAGAATTAGTTGGTGCAGTTTTGTGTGTTTTCCTGTGTCCTTAGGATCTTTTTAATATAGTCATTATATAGGTATTCTGGTTTGCTTTTCATGGGGTGGAGACAGTTGCAGCCTGTGTATTTCCTTGTTCTTTTTAGAAGTAGACATCCTGGTGCTGTTAAGCTAAGATTTAAAGATGTTTTTGTCTTTAGGTGAATTTTGTTTTAGAGATTCACAACAGCATTCCTAAGTGTAATTTTCTAGCTGCACTTTGTTTTACTTTTGGATAACATCTGCTCACTTAACAATGCATCTCCCCAAATGACAAATTAATAGATAATGATTTCATTTTCTCTGCAGTCCATTCGTTAGAACACTGTGCTCGTGGTCTTTGGCTCCCAGGTGTGACTGTTTTCTGGTTCTTTGTTGTTGCTCTTCACATTGAGTTAGATGAAATGGTGTATTAACTGTATTAACACGTTTCTTTATACTTTCATGTGGCTGTGTATCTCAAGTATTTCTATATTATAAAAAGCCAGTGTGTTCTTCACAAAGAGTCTGGGACCTGCCATGGCTACACAGTGAGACCCAGTCTAAGAAAAATAATCACTATGTATTGATATAATTTGTTTAAATATCACCCTTAGCTTTATGGCAGAAATAGTGTTTGGGGCATTTACTTCTCATCTATGCCCAATCAACTGCCCTATCAGCTCTCAGGTTAGGTCTCCTTGCTCCATTTCATTACTGGGTGTGCCTGATATCATAAGCTCTTTGTATCAAATGGTGTCTGAGCACCACTGCGAAGAGCTATGCTTCCTGAGGCACAGCACTGCAGACATCATACTGTTTGTTATGCTCCTGAGTCAGGCACTGACCACAGTTGTGCAAACCATACTCTCCACTATGCTGCTGAGACAGCCATCAGCCATCAGCCTGTCATACTGTCCCATATCCCCACACACTCACCTCCTTTCACTTCTACAGTCTGACCTATTGGGATAATCATTAGAACCTAGACTCTTGCCTTTCAGCAGCCAGAGGCAGAGGGTAAATCAGAAATAGATCTGACATGGATTTATAAACAATCTAATTTATAAAACAATCTAATGTCCTCCACCTAATGTACATTCCAACTGAATTCCAGTCTCATACTTGGAGGATGTTTCTTTTAAAAATTCAGAGCTACCTTTTCCATATCAGCTAAAATCTGAAACCAACATGGACATCCTTTACAGGATGAATACTAGTGAATTGGGACATCTCCACTATCCCAGACTGTAAAGTAGCACAGAGTCCATTCCTCTGCTCACCCTGAGTGTGCGACAGTCCTGAAAGACAGGGTTACCAAGAACAGGAAGTAGAAGATGAGTTAACCAATAATAGTTTCACTACCCCTCACTTGTTAACATTACTCAAGAACGTAATGTCCCAAAGTTTTATAATGGAGGGTGGCTGCCAGGACATATAAAAGAAGACATTATAGCTTTGATTATAACACCTTCATACTTCATGCCTCTAGAAATATTGAGTCATGTGCTTGGGAGCCCATGCTTCTTGTCCCCATTATTGTTCATTCTATAAAGTACTGAGTCAGAAAACCTGCCAAGTTTTTAAAAGTTCACCTGAAGAACTGAGAATTAAAAAGTTTATTGTTATGTGAGTAATGGGTGGCCCTGCAGCTTCTGATCATTTATTCATGAAAGTAAATCTGGCAGAGGCCCACTACAGGATTAGGGTTGGTGCATGGGGGTGATGCTTACAATTGGTGCTGGTTTAGATGTTCAGAAACCTTTATTAATATGTTACTCTCTGAAATATTTACCTCTGAACAAATAATTTTCAAATCTAACTTTTAGCTATTTTGTATATAAGATGGTCTGTAACAGAGATTTCACTTAGGTCACAGAGTAACTGAAAAGCCTCAAATGTCATCATCAGGAAGAAGCAAAGTTGAGCCCTATTATGTTTACTTATATCACAAACAAAGCTCACAGCTAGGCAAGGAGCTTGATCACCGCACCTGTAATCCCTGCATTCATGAAGGTAAGGCAGGAGGGTTGTGCTATGTTTGAAACTAGTTCTCTCTTGATAGAAAGCAAAACTCTTTCACAAAATCAATCAAACAATAATGAACAAAAATTCTCAATGTCAACATTAGTATGTCTTTGGAGATATCTACCATATACAATGCCAGGTATGTTCCAGCAGTAGCCCTAAATGACTCAAAAAGCTCCTGAGTCTGACAAATAGGAGCTGCCCACCATGATTCTAGACAAGTGGCTGCCTCTACCATGGATATCCAACAATCTTGTTTTGGTGTCCCTCCTAATTCACACCTAGAGGGTCTTGTACTTATGTTCTACCCCTAAAGAGAGAAATTTTCTTGAGTAATATATAGACTGTACACAAATATGTAGGAATTGAATGAAGCAATCTAGTAAAAACTCTCAAAGAATGTTATCGTTACAAATTATTGGTTTCAAATTTGAGATATATATTTAGCTCAAATTTATTCTAGAGGTAGTGAGTGAATAATTTATTTATAACATGTAGGTGTAGAATAATTTTTAAATTCCCAAATACACATGACAAGTAGTCTGTTGATGAAAGAAAATAAACAAAACACTCAAGCAACTCCTCCCAAACTCAAAGTGTTTAGGAAGCTATTTTGAATGGCATTGCCTCTGGAACAAAATAAAGAATGATTAACATGTATACATGCAGCCTTATTTAATAGCTAATTATAATCTATGTGTGAATCAGCTAAAATGTGAATGGATAAATACATTTAAAACTGAAGGATGCAGAAGGCAGAAATCACTCCAGGAATATCCCTAAGAGAGAAAATACTTCTGATGCCACCCTTGCTGACAGAGAATCTGCAGTGCCACCATCTATGCTGAGAGAATCTGCAGTGCCACCATTCATGCTGAGAGAATTTTCTGTGCAGCCATCCATGCTGAGAGAATCTGCAGTGCAGTCATTCATGCTGAGTGAATCTGCAGTGCTGCCATCCATGCTGAGAGAATCTGCAGTGCAGCCATCCATGCTGAGAGAATCTGCAGTGCTGCCATCCATGCTGAGAGTATTTTCTGTGCAGCCATCCACGCTAAGAGAATCTGCAGTGTAGTCATTCATGCTGAGAGAGAATCTGCAGTGCAACCATCCATGCTGAGAGAATCTGCAATGCCACCATCCATGCTGAGAGAATCTGCAGTGTAACCATCCATGCTGAGAAAATCTGCTGTTCAGCCATCCATACTGAGAGAATCTGCAGTGCAGCCATCCATGCTGAGAGAATCTGTAGTGCTAAATGATAAACTCCTCTGCTTTTCTGCCACTCCCCCATATTCTCTTCTTCTCCTCAAAGTCTGATTGATGGAGTATATGGTCTGGGTCTCCAGTCACCTAGCCAGGCTTTCTTACTTCTCCTTTTCATAAATTTGTATTTATCTATCAGAGCAGAATCTATGTTTCATATCTCTAACAATTAATAGCCTCCCATTGACATTTCCTATGGGAAATTAAATAGTGTTCTAATTTTAATGCAAAACTTCTGGTTATTACAACCTTGGGAATGATATGGAAGAGTTGTGTCACATTCTTTCTGGGCTCTAAATCTCTTTTCACCTTCTCAAAGGTCCATTCTTCTAGAACTTGACCTTTCCTTTACAAACTCCTGAAAACAGCCATAGACCTTGTCAGTAGTTCTTTCATGGGATAGTTCCAATCATAGATAAAACACAAAAGGAACTCTGACACTATCCCTGGGGGATTGACCAGCAGTGAATGTACAGTGCAAGTAAAAGTAGACAAAATGCAGAAAATGTGCATTTGAAAAATCACAAAAAAGGAGCTGAAATCCTGCATAGATTAAGCAGGATATTGTAATGGAAGGAAATAGAAGATAGTACAGTATCTACTCCTTTATGAGCTTCATTCTGTTGATGTGAGAGGCACTCCTTTCAAAAGCAACTTAAGGAGAAAAGGGTTTATTTAATTTTACTGAAAGAAGTCAGGGCAGGAGCTAAAGCAGAATCCATAGAGGAACATTCCTTAAGGGCTCACTCTCTGGCTCATGCTCAACTGCTTTTTTTGTACTGCCCCAAACCACCTGCCTAGAGATGGTGCTGCTCATAGTGGACAGAGCCTTCCAACATCAATAATCAGTTAGCACAATGTCTCACGAACATGTCTGACATGGCCATAGGCCAGTTCCTTTGTAGCAGTTCTTCATTTGAGGCTCCCTCTTCCCAGATGAGTTTATGTTGTATTAAGGAGACAACAAAAGCAAACCAATGCACCTCTAAGTCAATTCCAAAATAGTATCTTAATTTCACTATATATTTTAGGTCAGCCTTTTTCTATATAATACCAGACTTTTAAGGATTCATAATTTCTCTTTTATAAAAATTTCTATATAGGCTTTTTGGATGGGGACAGCGTGAGGACAAGATGCAGCTACTAGTGTCTCCTGGTTTCAATGGTGGATCTGTCAGGATTTGCCTCTGGAGGATTTAGATTTAATTAGACTTACAAGATTAAGATTTTAGTTGTTGTACCCAGAGATTGAGTTACCATTGTTTCTGAACTAAGTTTGTGTTGCATTTTCCTTCACACAGCAGCTCATCTAGGTTTCAGAGAGAAAGGTAAAGCAGCAAAGTGTGGGTTTGCTAGATGTGCACCACAGAGGCTGTGGGGGTTTTGAAACATGGGGCTGGTGTGGTAGCAAAGTGCCAGTGGGAACCTAGCGAGCTGGGTGGAGAGATTGTGGAGCTCTGATTCAGAATCTCCATGAGATAAAACAGGTCGGCCCTTATCCACCAGTGCATGGTCAACCAGGCCCCATGGGGCAGAGAACCAGAGTGTAGTATGGGAAATTGCAGGTCTATTTTTTATTATTTCCTGCAACAGGTGGTGAACCAGTGTGTTGGGCAAGAATCCACTAGAAATTCAAGATTTTAGCCTGAGAGTTAGAAGGTTTGTTTTTGTTTGTTTGTTTGTTTGTTTGTTTTGTTTTGTTTTGTTTGAGTAGCTAGGTAGTGCTGGGAGTGTCAAGTGGACTCAAGCATGGGAACTTTGAAACAAAGAAATTGCTTGCAGGCTCTGAGGTCCCCTGCTGTGGGGACTGCAGGCTGATCTGAGTTAGAGAGCTGTAGAATGGAGTTGACTACTTCTTGGGGCAGAGATTGATTTAACTGTGAATTTACAATATTGGGATTATTTGCTTTCAGGATAGATTTATATACAGATATTTTCAGAATCATGTGGGGAATTTCGCCCACGGTTTGGAATTAGGATAGAGAAAATTAGTCACTTACTCCAAGTAGAGAGAGCAGTGACAATCATTGCCTGCTTCCTATAGACAGATATTACTGAAAGTTTGAATTAATTGTTTTAAAGATTGTATAAAGATGTATTGCTCTATTATGTCTTACAGGATACTCAGATTCTGTCTAACATGGGTTCCAAGGGAATCTTGGGTTATTATCCTACTTGGCAAGATAGAAAAGGCCTAAGAATAGGCACATATGGTATTTTAGTTTACTGTGGGGGCAGTGGTCTGTGACAGGCAATCCGACACCTGGTGGAGCATAGCCTGGAAGTGCTGGGAGACCCAGTGGAAAATCCATGAACAGTGAAACCTCCATGAGGGACCAGAATTCATGCTTCTGGCCAACGCTACCAGAAGACTCCTGCAAAACCAGCCACAGCCTTTACAACCCATGTATAGAGAGAGGCCTGGAGTGTGAGATTTGTCATGTAGAGAGCAGCCCTGATCCCTCCCATAAGCAAATGTGGCACTAGAGAGCCCCCAGACCTAGCCAATAGAAAGTATCAATTGCCAAGCCCCTTCCCCCTCCCAAAACAGTATAATAGATTGCCCCACCTGCGAAGCTCTCTCTCTGCGCAGCTCTCTGCCTGCCTGCTCTCTATGCAGCTCTGCCCGCTTGCTCTCTGCATCTCTCTGTACTGCTCTCTACGCTCCTCTCTGCCCGCCCCTGCCTGCCAGCCTGCTCCATCCCCACTTCTGCCCACGCCCACTGCCCACCACCCAAAAGGAATAAAGGTGCAAACTGCTCCGGTGTCCGACAGTCTTTTGTTCCATGAGCTGTAAACACTTTGGCCCTCAAAGAGACCTGCTCTCTGGGCCTAGCGGTGGGACAGCAGCTCGGGGTCCCAGAAGTCTCCCACACTCCGTAGGCTAGCCGACCTCTCGCGGGTCTAGTCCAGGGCCAACTCAGCACAGCAGCGAGCCTGAGTGGGCTCAGTCCAACAGTTTACTTCATTCATTTTGGATTGTTTTAACTTTAGAAATGGTTATGATTGTGAGTTTTGTGATTATATTATTCCTCTGGGAGAGAGGTCAATATAAAGGTTTTTCTGGTTACTGGCTCAAGGATATGCTGATTTGGGTGAAATATTTTGTCTTTGCATTTTTAGAAAAGATGATTAGTGTCTATACACCTTCCAGAGTAATGATCAGATTTGATAGAGGACGACCCCCAGAGAACTAGATTCCAGAGAATCAAACAAAAAAAAATTATCTTGATGACATCAAAATTTTGTTTTGAGATTTGTATATGACAGAATATACAGCCTTGGTGAGTCTCCTTGTCAGACATGCTGAACTGACCTGCTTGAACTCCTGATGCCTTGGATTTTCAGCCAGACCCTGTCAGGACACAGGCATCAGAGACTAAATCATTGGTGTGGCCTTCTTAAGGCCAACCAACTCTCCCATTTTCCCTCCCCTCCCCCACCCTCTTCAAAAATATCTCAATGCCCACATTCAGCTTGAAGAAGTTATGAGGACTCGTCGTCCCAGTTCCCTGGGCTTTGGGGCTGGAGATGGTTATTATGGGTTGTCTTTCTAGGGAAATTAGAAATGATCATAGTTGAAACAGGGAGGAAATAGGGAGGTTGATTGTATAGCCGTAATCTCATTTGGTAGGAATCTTTATAATTGTTACTAAGTTGAAGTCATAATTTCTTATTTTGGTACAGAATTTATTTTGATGCAAAATCAAGGTTTTCATTGGTATAAATTTCTTCTGTTGATGTAAATATTTTAAAAGTACATTGCTTAGACCCAGTCCTTCTACAACTGTTATTGTAGATTGATCTGAGATGATTAAGCCTGTGAGTTAAAGGCCAAATAGCAAATTCATGGCTCTGAGTTTATTGTTAGAGTGTTTTCAGATATTTTAATTAGAAATAGCTGAGGGTAATTAATGGACAACAGTCCAGATTACTTTACATAGATAGTTGGTTTTTGAAAAACATCAGAAATCCACAGAATGTGACATTTAATGTTATTTATTCACTTGTGGTTGAGACAAATCTGTTTCTAACAGCTTCCCATTCGTGGATTCAAAGAAGCAGTTGAGCATCTTACCTCCAGGTGAGGCTGTACCTTGTGGCTAGGTGGCCACTGGGCAGAAAATTGCCAATCTCTCCTGCAGACTTCTACTGTTCTTGAAAGGACACAATTCACAGGTTAGAACAGCTTAGATCTGCCGAGACAGAATAGGTTCATCCTTAATAATTCCTTTTTCCAGGTTGGAGAAGGGAAGAGAGAAAGAGGTAAGAGAGAGGGTACTTTTGGATAGGGACAGTGTGAAGACAAGATGTAGCCACTAGTGTCTCCCAGTTTCAATGGCAGATCCGTCAGGATTCGCCTCCAGAGGCGTACAAGATTAGACTTTTAGTTGTTGCAACCACAGATTGAGTTACCATTGTTTCTGAGAAAAAAATTCTATACAGAAGAGAAATTAATAACAGATTTTGAAATTTCTAACTATTCTTTGACATCAGAAAAGAGAAGAGAAACATTCACTTTCCTTATAGTGTCAGAAAATTATTTTTTATTGAGTTTATTATGAAAAGAAAAAAGAAATGTTATTTTTAATATTTATCTGTTTTCATAGTTTTAACATTGTTCTCACTAGCATAAATTCCACTCATTCTTGTCATACTTAATTTCAAAGGAGTATCACATATACGTAATTAGTATATATACATATATATATATACATATACATATACATATATATATATATACAAAACTCACAAATTCGACTAGCTTTTACAAAAATGAATACAAATAAAAGTAGTAAGTTGTTAAAAATACAGTATTTTCTGATAGTGAATATTCTCCCCTAGCAAATATATTAAAACACCTGCTGTCCTATCTGATAGAGTCAAATGGTTTTTCTCTCCTTTAATGTCATAGAAGCAGAATCTTACCATAGGGATTTAGAGTCTAGCCTTTCATATATATATATATATATATATATATATATATATATATATATATATATATATATATATATATATATATATATTTGTATCTTTGTTGTGTGTTGTTGTTGTATGTGTGTTGTGTACGTGTGTCTTCACATGTGTATAATGCTATGGTTGCCTGTATATGCATGTGCAGGGCTGAGGTTGATGTCAGCAACCCTCTGCTGTTACTCTCTCCCTTGTTTGCTGAGGCAGGCTCTAGCTGAACCTTGAGCTCACTGCTTCAGCTACAGTGGTTGGCCAGCGAGCCACTAGAATCTGTCTGTCTTAGCCCTACCTGCAGCACTATGGTTGTAGATTTCCATCGCCTTTATATGTGTTCTGGGGATCTGAATCCAGGTCCGTGAGCCTGTAGATAGGTCCAACAAGTTCAAGGCAAGATGAAAACCTGTTTATCCCAAAGTTGTGGGCCTGTCAGTTGCAACTTTAAAGAGCTAAATAATTGTAGTTGAAAGTATGTGCTCTCAACTGGGTAACAGCCCCTCATGAAATAGGACCAACCTCTATTATGTTTTGGTAGCAATTAGCAATTACATACAAATGCTTTAGTTCTCTAGTGAATTTCAGGCCAATCAACAACTATTTCTTAAGATAACTAAATTTAAATATTTTTTTAATTTTATTTTAAGTGTATGAGTGTGTTTTCTGGATTTATGTACATGTGCTTTGTGTGTGTGTGTGTGTGTGTGTGTGTGTGTGTGTGTGTGTGTGTGTGCACATGTGCTCAGATCAGAAGAGGGTGTCAGATCCTGTGGAACTGGAATTACAGAGAGTTGTGAGTGACTGTGTGGCTGCTGGGTACCAAAGTCAGGTCTTCTACAGGAATAGTGAGTGAGTGCCCTTTACTGTACAATCTGTCTAGTCCCCAAGCAATTATATGGAAGCATTAGTGCTCTGTCTAATTTTATCATTGCTCTTTACACAATGTTTCAAAGTGAGGTGCCATTACTTCCTTGTCAGGAGGAGTAAAGGGAATGGATCCGGGGTGAGGCACTATGAAGATGACACGGTGATGGCGATGGTGATTTACCACTACTTTATCCAACATGGTTCACTTACTTTGGGACTAACTGACACCAACTTGGAGACCAGGCAAGTCTCCACCTGGATTATTTAAAAACTGTTCTTTTCCTCACTCGTCACAGCCTCATAGCTGCTGCTGAAAAATCACAAGCACACATACACACACCTTTTTTAAAAATAATCTTCAGAGACAGATCTTTGCTCTCTGACTATGAAGCTGTGGCTGGTTCTCACTGACATTTCTGGTTTAGGGCCTGGAATGTTACAACCTTTCCGTCACTGTCTCCTTCCCTCTCACCCTTCCTTCTGCTGTCAAATTGCAGGGTTTTACTCCCTGGTGTTCCCTGCTAAGCTTGGGGTACTAGTTGATGCTTTCTAGCTAATCCCCCAACCCCATTTTTTTCTTTCCATTCTTCTCCCCAACCCCTCAACATAGCTGTTTCCATCAGCCTATGGCTGATGTCAACATCTTCCTCAGAACAAGCACTCTGACTCAGAGATTTGACTGAGATGGCCCAGTTTCCTCTCAGTTCAGCAGGCCCCTGCCTTCCAGGAAAGATGAAGTATGGCCAGGACAAAGCCTGTGAGTACTGATCAACCAGAGACTGTCTCCACGCCCATACTAAGTTCTCTACAGACAATTTAGGTCAGATTAAGCCCATCTACCTCCTCAAACATTGCTCAACTCTATGATACCTCCAGGGTGATAGATGGGTCCTAAGGAGTGAGTTCCTGCTCATGAAGTCGGGAAGTGGCATATGCTGCTAGTCAGACTTTTAAGTGGCCTAAGTGGAGCTGTATTTAAGCAGCATGGATTGTCATGGCTGAAGTGCATGGGCATGGAAGAAAGTGTGCCAGAATTTTTTTCCCACTTCACAAAGTATTTGGAGTTCAGACCAGCCAAGTGTTTAACAGAAGGAATATTGTACTTTTTTTTCTCTTTTACAATAAAGTAAAAATATTTGACTTACCTTTTTGTTGGTGCTTCGTTTTTCACAGGATGGATTTCTCTAAAGGTATTAATAAAATAAATTTGAGGTGCTTTTCTGATTCTTTAGAAACTCTTGTAACTTCAAGCAAAAGAAAAATCTCTTCTTCTTGGTTCTGCAATTGCTTGGAGGGGACCCTGTCTCACCAGTCAGCCTTTGCAAATGAGTTCTGATTGTGAGCTCTGAAGGTAAGGGCTCTTTCTTAGCTGACCAAAGTTATGCAGTCTCTACAAATATCGGTAGCTTCTGGAAGATCAGTTAAAACAAACTATTAACTCCCTGCTTCAGATAATTGATAAAACTTGATCAACTCATTATTTTCTTTCCCATTGAGTTGTTTGTAGCATAACTCATTATTCATTAAATTATCTACATGTTTAGAAAACCAGACAAAATCCAGTTGTTTTGCAATTTAATATTATCATTTTAATAATTCTTAGAAAGGTCTTAGTTTTCTTTGTGCTACATAAGAAGCATGTTAAGAATTCACTTTGGCTCATTTTGAGGAGTCAAATCATGCAAAGAAAGAATTATGACAGGAACAGCTACCTTTTGGCTGTGGAGACAAGGGACAAGACAAGGACAAGCAAGGGACAAGCAAAGAGACAAGGCAGCTTGCTCATAGGAGGGTGAATGGGAAATAGGGCTGGGCTTTAACCCTCACATCCCAGTCTCAGTGAGCTACAATCTATCAAGGCTCCACCTCTGAAAGGTTTAGAACTTCCCCAAATAGCACCTCTTGTTGGGAACATGTGGTCAAACACACAAACTTCTGAGACTTTTTACATCCAACCTAAAACATCATAGTAAATAGAATTTTGAAATACTGAAAATGCAGCTTATAATATTCATTTATAGACTATGCTTAAATTTTATAAATATACTCAAATGAATGTTCACTAAATTCATCAATATCTCAAAACCATAGAAATAAGAGAACATTTACTTTAGTAATCTGGAGAACTCTTTGCTGAGTTTAATTTAATTTTCTCAACATAAAATCAAAAGCATGGATATTTTCTCAAGGCTTCCACTGCAGTGAGACATGATCTGGCTATGAGGATTCATCATAATTAGTTAAACAAAAAAATCTGAAGCTACCATTTATTGTTATGTGAGTAGAAGAGCAGGCTAAGGATGGCTGTGATTGAGGGATAATGAAAGATGAATAGTGTGCCGAGGGGTATGAGCAGCACCTTGTGAGACATTGTATCTTAATCCAGGGTAAAAAATCCAATATATGGATTTTCTCAAAGTGCTCTGTGTAATGAGAATCTTAAGATAAAGATCTGTCTTCTTAGACAGCAAGAGAGGCAGATAGACAGACAGACAGACACATGTATGTACACACACACACACACACACACACACACACACACACACATTCCTGTAAAGAATATTATTCTGTGAATATTTTGCTCCAAGGATGATAAATGGATGACAGAAAAGGAGTTCATGTCTGAATTATCCTTTTACTTTCAAATGCTTGCCAAAAAAGGCAACAAAACTTAAATCAGCATGAAAATATTGCTTCTTTTGGTAAAGAAACAAACCTTGAGCTGGAGTCTATTGTGTAGGCCAAGTTTGTTATGGGCTCAATTTTGTAATTCTTCTGCCTCAGCCTCTTTGGTGCCGGGATAACAGGCTTGTACTACTATTGCTGGCTTTGAAATATTGTAATAATTCAAGTTTTATTTCCCATTGCAGCTGTAACAATGACTTATGTCCATCTCACACACAGAATAAATTCATCTCATCACTGAGGCCCCCAAAGCCTCAGCTTAAAAATTACGTCAAAATCTCACAGGTTCCAAAGTCCCAAATCTAATTATAGAAGTGATCTAAGTTAGATAGAAAGGAGAATCTGGATTTATTTCATCCTGGTACAAATTCCTCCCAATTTGTGAACCAGTAAACTCAGGACTCGAATTTGATTGAATCAACATTGCAGGATTGATTGGGCACACTGATGCCTATAAAAACGATGGGGCATCATGGCAGCTACATAGATTACTATCTCAGAATGGAGGCAGACTGAAAGTGAAGGAGGCCCAAAGCAGTTTCTAAGCCCAATGTAAGCATTTGCCTGTAAATTTGAACCTGCATACCTGGATCTGCCTTCTGGGCCAGGGCCCCATCCTTCAGACTAGCTGTTCCATACATGTAATAGCATAGATCTGAATGAAAATCAATTGCTTGATCAGCCTGTTTCCTGCCTGTCTGAAAAATTTGAGAGTCCAACCATTTTCATCTGCTTCCTCTCTTCTCTGTTCCTCTCAGTTCATAGTGGCAATTTTCTGAGGGTGTCAAAGCCTCATGAAACCCATTGATCTCCCTTTACAACTGAGGGACTCATCTCATCAGATCCAGTGTCCTGTCCAGAAGAACTGGAGGATTGTGTTCTGATACACAGCTTTACAGAGCTATCTCAGAAAACCTGGTCTCACACAAGTCACTGTTGCAGGAGCTGCCATACAAGGGGAGTACTCTTGCCTTTCCTCTGTCTGGGATCTAGCCAAGGCTGCACAGCAAGACCATTGCACTTCTCCTTAGAGCACTCTTCTGATAGACAATCATCTGGGTTGGGACCCATTGCAATCTAAATAAATAAAGTCTTTCTCACGCCATTAAGCCCCTTGATTTAAGAATCAAGTTTTGGTTCTGTTTACTAGAAGTGGTGAAAGAATTCAGGCTCCACCTCTATCACTCTACTTGGAAATCTCAGAAATTCTCAAGGTCACTGTGTGTGAGTTCTGTTTTCCTTCCATGTAATACTGAGGTACTTTGTGAAGAATTCTGTTACTGTGACCCTGTGGTGATCTTCCCTCTACTCTTAGTAGGGTTGCTATTTTACTGTGTCTCGGCAGCATACCTTTTAACAACCAAATTTGTATTAACAGCTTTCTTTTTAAATGACTATTTAAATATTGATTGTAAGCAAACTGTCTTTGTCAAGTTGTTTCAGACTCTGAACCTTTAGTTTCCATATTTCTATTGAGAATGTGGCCATTGGAGTCTCAAATTTCCATTAGATCTCTCCAGCCTTCCAATTATACAGTTCTGAAGCTACATTGTTCTTTTTAGGTATTTTCTAGAGAGCATTTTAGGGACTAAAATTTGACTTGATTTTAAATTTCTATTGCAACAATGTCTTAAAGTACTGAAGTCAGACCCTCTACCCTGGAGCTAAACATACTGCCTTAAAGTAGGACAGGTGTATCAGGGGTAGACTACTGAGCTTTGTAGGTCTAACTGCATTGACTGGTTTTGTCCCTGCTGGCTTCTCTGAGAAGAGATACTGCTAATTCTTTTCCACTTCCTGTGGCATGGCTGTCTGCTTCTCTCTTTACTCCTGATCATTTTTTATACTGGCTGACCGGCCATTTATACTTTCTTTCCATTCACTCTGGGCTTTCTTCCTCTTTCATTGACCCTGTAGAGTAAAAGTAGGATGGCCCAGACACCCTGGATGAGCCGTCATCTAGACCCCTTGATGGCACATGGCAGGTCTTCTCTGTTAGAAATTCAGTTTCTGGGAAGGAGGTTGTAGGTTTTCCTAGAAGATATTTGGCAGAAGTAAAGAATGTGAATGTATTATTGGTTTAGCCCAAATTATCCAGGGAATTTTGACAGCCCTTTTTTAACCCAACTTTCTTTCTTTTTTTTTTGGTTTTTTGAGACAAGGTTTCTCTGTATAACCCTGGCTGTCCTGGAACTCACTCTGTAGACCAGGCTGGCCTCAAACTCAGAAATCTGCCTGCCTCTGCCTCTCGAGTGATGGGATTAAAGGCATGCGCCACCACTGCCCGGCTAACCCAACTTTCTATTAAATATGTGAGCATTTAAGAATTGTCCCCTCTGGACCTGGGAGTTTGTCACGGTCCATGGCTACAAGAGATGATTGCTGCCCTCCCATCCTTATAGTCTAGAATGGGAGAGGACACAAGGAAACCCAGCATACATGTTACAAAATATTGGCCAATTTTACACCCAGCTTGTGAGAGCCCCAGGTGGATATAGGCTAGCTCACAAGTCCTATTTGTTTTATTACAATTTGGGGCTGAGCAACAGGGATTTAGAACTGCATTTTTCTACAGCAGGAATCATAATATGAATTTACTTCCTGGCAAGTTCTGTAAATTCCAATATTGGCAAGTAGTCCCAGAGGCATCAGTAATGTTTGATACATACTTCTCAGAATTATTTGAAGAGAATTTGGATTCCTGCTTCAAAGGAAACTTGAAAAAAAAAATGCTGTTTTAGTTAGGGTTTTATTGCTTTGAAGGGACACCATGACTGTGGCAACTTATAAAGAAAAAAAAAAAACATTTAACTGGAGCTGGCTTATAGTTCAGAAGTTTATCTATTATTGTCATGGTAGAAAATAGGGCAGCATGCAGGCAGACATGGTACTGAAGAAGCTTAGAGTTCTATGTCTTGATCTGAAGGCAACATGAGCCTGTACATCAAAGCCCACCTCCACCGTGACACACTTCCTCCAACAAGGCCACAACTCTTAATAGTGCCACTCCCTATGGGCCAAGCATTCAGACATGTGAGTCTATTGGAGCCTGGGGCCATTCCTATTCAAACCACCACAAACAGTATAGCGGGGATTTGAAAAGCATGCAATGAGTGGCCATAATAAGCTCTCCTTAGGTGGGAGTGGAAGTCAGCTGAAGGTAGAGAAGTTACAGGAGACCTTTCAGTTCTCTACTTGGAAGAGCCTTGGTGATCAAAACGCCCTGCTTATCAAGAATTTTGGAGACGCTGATATTGAATCTTGTCCATGCAGACTCAATTGCAGCCACAAAAAAAAAAAAAAAAAAAAAAAAAAAAGCATGTCATAAAAGAAGCCTTGTGGCTACAGGAAGGCCCATGGCTGCGGAGACTGTAAAACTCTTAGACATGTCTCCTCTCCACACTCCAATGTTCTCATTAACATTACAGTTCTGAGAGTATAGCTCACACATCGGCCCAACACTCTGTTTGTAATCCTCCCAGCCCTATTCTCATCTGTGTTTCCAGAAGATGGGGCTGGACCTATCCTTATGTAGTAGGCCAGTTCCACAGGCTAAAGAGTTTGCTGAACAAATGAGGAGTGTAAAGACAGGCAGTGTTTATCTGCCTGAACGATGAAGGACAACAAGTTAATTTCAAACTTGTTAGCAGGAATCTTGGCACTCACAAAGCCACTATCATAGGCATAGCTGTTAGCTCTCCTGGTAAGTCACTTCAGAGACTCTCTAAACTTCATTTCCTTGCCCCCCACACCTCTCTCTCTCTCTCTCTCTCTCTCTCTCTCTCTGTCTGTCTGTCTCTCTGTCTCTCTCTCTGTCTCTCTGTCTCTCTCTGTCTCTGTCTCTCTCTCTCTCTCTCTCTCTCTCTCTCTCTCTCTCTCTCTCTCTCTCTCTGTGTGTGTGTGTGTGTGTGTACCCAAGCTTTCTCACCTGTGATCACAGTGATTTTAAGCTATGTGCACTGGTGAGCAGACAGAAATAGAGTTGACTGTAACAGAGACTTCGTGGTAATCATACAGCTGAGTACAGGGTGGTTGCAGGAATCTGGCACACATTTCCACTCAGATTTCTCCAATAGTTCTTCTCAGGAGACTGAAGAGACTGCCCTGTACCATGAGGATACAGGTGAGGGGATGCTGTGAACACACAAAAGGCTACAGCTCAAGAAGACAATGAGCCTGCACTGCTGAGTCATCATCCTAAACGTTCCAACCTAAGATTTTACATTATAGGAACAAATAATCTCTTGTATTTTAAAGCTTTAGTTATGTTTCCAGCTATTTGCAGCTGTGTTCATTCTGTAATATACAGCTGATAAGCCAAAAGATCCTTTTTGCAGAAGTCATACCACTGAAGACTTCTGACTATGACAAAGCAGTACCAATGCACAGAGTCACAGCAGTGATAGCAGCAATTCCCACCAGGGTCTTAGTCTCTTAGCTGCTTCTCCTCCTGTGATTGGATGGCAGACACAGGTAGACTTGCTGCACAAATTCTTCCCTCTGATGCTTCCGTCAGAGTGTGGCCACCACTTTACTGCTACTGAAGAATGAGAGTTATTAGGGCCTAAGTACACAGCCAGGTCCAGGAGGAGAAGTGCTGCTAGAAGTATCTGATATTTTAAAATGAATTTGACGTTTTAAATGAACTCTGAGCTAAACTTTGAGCTCTCCATTGGGTTGGCTACAGAAATCTCTTAGGTTCTAACAAAACATGTTAAAGCACCAGAGAACGTAAGGCAGAATGCTGCCACAGTGACCAAGACGTTTGGCAACAACGAAGCACGGACAGAAAGGAACCAAGCATATGGCTGCTTAGGAGACAGAAAAGGGTAAGGCAGGTCTGAAGCCAAAGGCAGATGAAAGAGAAGGCAAAGAATGAGACAACAGAACACTTCATTGTTGCCCTAGCCCTCTGCTGCTCAAGATGGTCCTTGGGGTAGGGGGGTTAGAAGATGAGGAATCACCAAAACAGACTCTGGGAGTCAGGTGAGGAATGGAAGCAAACTTGTTTATTGCAGAATTAGGGAGTGCCTTTATATCTTCCACCCATGCTCCATCGGTCCATGACATCTTGTCCTTTGTTGCTGGCATCATCTGATTGGCTGGCCAGGTCACACGCTCTGTCATCAATTGCCTCCAAGTTGCAAGGCAGATCTTAAGTGTGCAAAATGCTTACGCAGCTGTTACGCACGCATGGGCCATTCTGGGCCACCAGTGAAGGTGTGCGGACTTATCTCTCCTGCACTTCATTCTTACCTTTGAAAAACCCAAACACTTATTTATGGACCACATACACAAAGTAGTCCAGAGTAACTGCAGAGGTCTGTGAACTTTCACAAGTGGAGGATAGATGCCGTGAGAGCCAGATCAATGAGGAGGACCTGGCCCACACGCTCACTATCGCTCCTCCTACCTGTCCACATAATTTCTCCTACGAAATCGCTATCTTACTTTTTTAAATTATTTATTTATTTTTTGATACTTTATTTACATTTCCAATGTTTCCCCCTTTCCAGGTCTCCTCTTTGGAAACCCCCTATCCCCTCCCCCTCCCCGGCCTCTATGAGGGTATTCCACCTCCCACCCACCCGCTCACCCACTCCCCTATTTACACCTTGACATTCCCCTTTACTGGGGTCTCTAACAACCTCAGGCCCAAGGGCTTCTCCTCCCCCTGATGGCCAACAAGTCCCTCCTCTGCCACATATGTGGTCCGAGCCATTGGTCCCTCGATGCATATACTTTGGTTGGTGGTCCAGCCTCCAGGAGGACGGGGGGGGGGGGGTCAGGCCAGTTGACACTGTTGCTCCCTCCATGGGGCTGCAAACTCCCTCAGCTCCTTCAGTCCCTTCTCCAACTCCTCCATCTGGGACCTCACTCTCAGTCCAGTGGTTACTGTAAACTGAAACTTGGGTATTCCGAACATTTGGGCTAATATCCACTTATCAGTGAGTACATACCATGTTCCTTCTTTTGTGGCTGAGTTACCTCATTCAGGATGATATTTTCAAGTTCCATCCATTTGCCTGCAAATTTCATTAAGTCATTGTTTTTAATAGCTGAGTAGTACTCCATTGTGTAGATGTACCACATTTTCTGTATCCATTCTTCTGCTGAGGGACATCTGGGTTGTTTCCAGTTTCTGGCTATTATAAATATGGCGGCTATGAACATAATGGAGCCTATTTCTTTATTACAGTTGGAGCATCTTTTGGGTATATGCCCAGGAGAGGTATAGCTGGGTGCTCAGGTAGTATTAGGTCCATTTCTCTGAGGGTCTGCCAAACTGATTTCCAGAGTGGTTGTACCAGCTTGCAATCCCACCAACAATGGAGGAGTGTTCCTCTTTCTCTACATCCTCACCAGCATCTGCTGCCCCCTGAGTTTTTGATCTTGGCCATTCTGACTGGTGTGAGGTGGAATCTAAGGGTTGTTTTGATTTGCATTTCCCTGATGACTAAGGATGTTGAGCATTTCTTTAGGTGCTTCTCAGCCCTACAAATTTCCTCAGTTGAGAATTCTCTGTGAAGCTCTGTTCCCCAATTTTTGATAGGGTTATTTGGTTTTCTGGAGTCTAACTTCTTGAGTTCTTTGTGTATGTTGGATATTAGCCCTCTATCAGACATAGGATTGGTTAAGATCTTTTCCCAATCTGTTGGTTGCTGTTTTGTCCTATTGACAGTGTCCTTTGCCTTACAGAAGCATTGCAATTTCATGAGGTCGCATTTGTCTATTCTTGATCTTAGAGTATAAGCCACTGGTGTTCTGTTCAGGAACTTTTCCCCTGTACCCAGGTGTTCGAGGCTTTTCCCCACTTTCTCTTCTCTTAGGTTCAGCATATCTGGTTTTATGTGGAGGTCCTTGATCCACTTGGACTTGAGCTTTGTACAGGGAATGAGGAGTCAATTCTCAGTCTTCTACATGTTGACCACCAGTTGAACCACCACCATTTGTTGAAAATACTGTCTTTTTTCCACTGGGTGGTTTTAGCTCCTTTGTCAAAAATCAAGTGACCATATGTGTGTGGGTTCATTTCTGGGACTTCAATTCCATTCCATTGATCTACCTGCCTGTCACTGTACCAATACCATGCAGTTTATGTACAGCTTGAGGTCAGGAATGCTGATTCCCCCCAGAAGTTCTTTTGTAGTTGAGAATAGCTTTTGCTATCCTGGGTTTTTTGTTATTCCAAATGAATTTGAGAATTGCTCTTTCTAAGTCTATGAAGAATTGAGTTGGAATTTGGATGGGGATTGCACTGAATATATAGCTTGCTTTTGGCAAGATGGCCATTTTTACTATATTAATCTTCCCAATGCATGAGCATGGGAGATCTTTCCACCTTCTGGAGTCTTCTTTGATTTCTTTCTTCAGATACTTGAAGTTCTTGTCATACAGATCTTTCACTTGCTTGGTTAGAGTCACATCAAGATATTTTGTATTGTTTGTGACACTTGTGAAGGGTGTCATTTCCCTAATTTCTTTTTCAGCCTGTTTATCCTTCGAGTATAGGAAGGCTACTGATTTGTTTGAGTTAATTTTATATCCGGCCACTTTGCTGAAGTTGTTTATCAGCTGAAGTAGTTCTCTGGTGGAGGTTTTTGGGTCACTTAGGTATACGATCATATCATCTGCAAAGAGTGATATTTTGATTTCTTCCTTTCCAAATGGTATCCCTTTGACTTCCTTTTGTTGTCTAATTGCTCTAGCTAGAACTTCAAATACTATATTGAATAGATAGGGAGAGAGGGGGTAACCTTGTCTAATCCATGAATTTAGTGGGATTGCTTTGAGTTTCTCTCCATTTAGTTTGATGTTGGCTACTGGTTTGCTGTATATTGCTTTTAATATGTTTAGGTAGGGGTCTTGAATTCCTGATCTTTCCAGGACTTTTATCATGAAGGGATGTTGAATTTTGTCAAATGCTTTTTGAGCATCTAATGAAATGACAATGTGTTTTTTTTTTCCCTTTGAGTTTGTTTATGTAGTGAATTACATTAATGGATTTCCAGGTATTGAACCATCCCTGCATCCCTGGGATGAAGCCTACCTGATCATGATGAATTATAGTTTTGATATGTTCTTGGATTCGGTTTGTGAGAATTTTGTTGAGTATTTTTGCATCGATATTCATAAGGGAAATTGGTCTGAAGTTTTCTTTCTTTGTTGGTTCTTTGTGAGGTTTTGGTATCAGTGTAATTGTGGACTCATAGAAGGAATTAGGTAGTGTTCCTTCTGTTTCTATTTTGTGGAATAGATTGAAGAGTATTGGTATTAGGTCTTCTTTGAAGGTCTGATAGAATTCTGCAGTGAACCCACTGCAGGCTTTTTTTGGTTGGGAGACTTTTAATGACTGTTTCTATTTCTTTAGGCATTATGGAACTGTTTAGATGGTTTATCTGATCCTGACTTAACTTTGATATTTGTTATCTGCCTAGAAAAATGTCCATTTCATCCAGGTTTTGCAGTTTTGTTGAGTATAGGCTTTTGTAGTGGGATCTGATGAATTTTTTGAATTTCCTCAGAATCTGTTGTTATGTCTCCCTTTTCATTTCTAATTTTGTTAATTTGGATCCTGTCTCTGTGCCCTCCGGTTAGTCGGGCTAAGGGTTTATCTATCTTGTTGATTTTCTCAAAGAACCAGCTCCTGGTTTTGTTGATTCTATGTATAGTTCTTTTTGTTTCTACTTGGTTGATTTCAGCCCTGAGTTTGATGATTTCCTGCCTTCTACTCCTCTTGGGTACATTAACTTCTATTTGTTGTAGAGCTTTCAGGTGTGCTGTTAAGCTGCTAGTGTATGCTCTCTCCAGTTTCTTTTTGGAGGCACTCAGAGCTATGAGTTTTCCTTGTAACATTGCTTTCATTGTGTCCCATAAGTTTGGGTACATTGTACTTTCATTTGTCTTCTCTTCTAGGTTTCATAGTCTCTGGTGAGAAGTCTGGTGTAATTCTGGTATGTCTGCCTTTATATGTTACTTGACCTTTTTCCCTTACTGCTTTTAATATTCTTTCCTTGTTTTGCGTATTTGGTGTTTTCACTATAATGTGACGGGAGGAATTTCTTTTCTGGTCCAATCTGTTTGGAGTTCTGTAAGCTTCCTGTATATTTATGTTCATCTCTTTCTTTAAGTTAGGGAAGTTTTCTTTTATAATTTTGTGGAAGATATTTACTGGTCCTTTAAGTTGGGAATCTTCACTCTCTTCTATATCTATTATCCTTTGGTTCTCTCTTCTCATTGTATCCTGGATTTCATGGATGTTTTGGGTTAGGAGGTTTTTGCATTTTGTATGTTCTTTTACTGTTATGTCAGTGTTGTCTATGGTATCTTCTGCTCCTAAGATTCTCTCTTCTATCTCTTATATTCTGTTGTTTATGCTTGCTTCTATGACTCCTGGTCTCTTTCCTAGGTTTTCTAACTCCAGGGTTGTCTCCCTTTGTGATTTCTTTATTGTTTCTATTTCTATTTTTTTGCTCCTGGATAGTTTTGTTCATTTCCTTTGTCTGTTTGATTGCGTTTTCCTGTAATTTTGCCTGTTTGTGATTGTGTTTTCCTGTAATTCTTTAATGGATTTTTGTGTTTCCTGTTTAAGTGCTTCTAGCTGTTTACCTGTGTTCTCTTGTATTTCTTTAAGGGTGTTATTTCTTTCTTTCTTAAAGTCTTCTATCATCATCACGAGAAATGATTTTAAGTCTGACTCTTGCTTTTCTGGTGTGTTGGGGTATCCAGGGCTTGCTGTTGTGGGAAAACTGGGTTCTGATGATGCCAAGTAGCCTTGGTTGTCTGTTCCTTATGTTCTTGCCCTTGCCTTTTGCCATCTTGTTAACTCTGATGTTAGCTGATCTTACTCTGTCTGGCTGTGGCTTGTCCCTTCTGCAGGCCTCTGTATCAGTACTCCTTGAAGACCCGCACTCTCTGAGAGGTGTTTGGGTTTGGAGAGCTGTGGCACAGGGTCAATTCTGGGGTAAAGACAGAAACCAGAAAGATCTTGTCCCCAGCTGTCCCTTGGTTCCTATGTCCTGATGGCTCTGCAATGGTCCCTCTTGATCCAGTGAGTTTGAACAGAAGTGGTGGTTTTGCCTATGCTCGAAGGTATGTCAACACTCCTGGGATACCAGCTCTCTGCTGGAGCCCTGTGGCCCAGGATGAGGTCTCCAGGTCCTGGTGAGCAGTTGTGCTTGTCTTATCCCCACTCATGGCTTTTCCACGCTCCTGGGAGGGTAGCTTTCCCTCGGCGCTGCTTGTCTATGGAACCCTGGTAGCCCAGGAAGAGGTCTCTTGCCACAGATGGAAATTGGAAGGTTCCTATGCCCGACTTTACCTCAGTCCCTGTGTCCCTTGGGTTCTGGGCAGGTCCCGGTGAGCAGTGGTGCTTGTCTTATCCCCACTCACAGCTTTTCCTCGATCCTGGGAGGGCAACTTTCTTCCAGCACTGCTTAACTATGGAACCCTGGTGGCCCAGGCAGAGGTCTCCTGCCACAGAGGGACCGAAATTGCTATCTTAACACCATGAATTCATTTTACCTACTTAGTACTGTATACTTATGAGAAAACCTAGCACAGATTCTTCTGTGTGCCCCTTCACTGGTGCAGCTGAGTATCCCTAGGGCTTTCTCCTGTGTCCCAACATTACCACTTACGCTCTTGATTCTGTAGTTTTCTTTCTTTCTTTTTGTATTGGATATTTACTTTATTTACAATTCAAATGTTTTTCCCTGTCCAGGTCTCCCCTTTGGAACCCCCCTCCCATTCCCCTCCCCCTTCCTCCATGAGGGTGTTATTCCACTCACCCACCCACTCCTGGCTTCCCTCCCTGGCATTCTACAATTGGGCACCAAAAACCCTCAGGCCCAAGGGCCTCTCCTCCCACTGATATCCAACAAGGCCCTCCTCTGCCACATATGCGGCCAGCACATGGGTCCCTCCAGGTGTATTCTTTGGTTGGTGTTCCAGTCTCCAGGAGCTCCGGTGTTCTCTGGCAGGCTGACCATGGGGCTGCAAACCCCCTCAGCTCCTTCAGTACCTTCTCCCATTCCTCCATCTGGGACTCCATGCTCAATCTAGTGGTTGGTTGAGAGCATCTGCCTCTGTATTCTTCAGACTCTGCCTGAGTCTCTCAGGAGACAACATATCATGCTTCCATAAGGAAGCACTTCCCAACATCCACAATAACATCCAGGTTTGGTGGCTGTATATGGGATGTATCCACCGGAGGGGCAGTCTCTGGATGGCCTTTCTTTCAGTCTCTGCTCCACACTTTGTCTCCATATTTCCTCCTGTGAGTATTTTATTCAACCCTTCTAAGAAGCACTTAAGCATCCACATTTTGGTCTTCCTTCTTCTTAGGCTTCATATGATTTGTGAATTGAATTTTGGGTATTCCTAACTTTTGGGCTAATATTCACTTATCAGTGTGTACATACCACATTTGTGTTTTTGTGACTGAGTTACCTCACTCAGGATGATATTTTCAAATTCCATCAATTTGTCTGCAAATTTCATGAAGTTGTTTTTAATAGCTGAGTAGTATTCCATTGTGTAAATGTACCACATTTTCTGTATCCATTCCTCTGTTGAGGGACATCTGGGTTGTTTCCAGCTTCTAGCTATTGTAAATATGACTTCTATGAACATAGTGGAGCATATGTACTTATTACATGATGGAGCATCGTCTGGATATATGCCCAGGAGTGGTATAGCTGGGTCCTCAGGTAGTACTATATCCAATTTTCTAAGGATACACCAAACTGATTTCCAAGTGGTTGTACCAGCTTGCAATCCAACCAGCAATGAAGGAATGTTCCTCTTTCTCCACATCCTCGCCAGCATCTGCTGTCACTTGAGTTTTTGATCTTAGCAATTCTGACTGGTGTGAGGTAGAATCTCAGGGTTGTTTTGATGTACATTTCCCTGATGACTAAGAATGTTGAACATTTCTTTATGTGCTTCTCAGCCCTTTGAGTTTCCTCAGTTGAGAATTCTCTGTTTAACTTTGTTCCCCAATTTTAACAGGGTTATTTGGTTCTCTGGAGTCTAACTTCTTGAGATAATTGTATATATTGGATATTAGCCCTCTATCAGATGGAGGATTTGTAAAGATCATTTCCCAATCTGTTGGTTGTAGTTTTGTTCTATTGACAGTGTCCTTTGTCTTAGAGAAGCTTTGCAATTCTATGATGTCCCATTTGTCGATTCCCTATCTTAGAGCATAAGCCATTGGTGTTCAGTTCAGGAACTTTTTACCTGTGCCCATGTATTCCACACTGTTCTCCACTTTCTCTTCTATTAGATTCATTGTATCTGGTTTTATGTGGAGGTCCTTGATCCACTTGGACTTGAGCTTTGTACAGCGAGATAGGAATGGATCAATTTGCTTTCTTCTACATGTTGACTGCCAGTTGAACCAGCACCATTTGTTGAAAGTTTTGTCTTTTTTCCACTGGATGGTTTAGCTCCTTTGTCAAAGATCAAGTGGGTTCATTTCTGGATCTTCAGTTCTATTCCATTGATCTACCTGCCTGTCACTCTATCATACCATGCAGTTTTTATCACTATTGCTCTGTACTACAGCTTGAGGTCAGGGATGCTGATTACCCCAGAATTCTTTTATTGTTGAGAATAGTTTTTGCTATCCTGGGTTTTTTCTTATTCCAAATGAATTTGAGAATTGCTCTTTCTAAGTCTATGAAGAATTGAGTTGAAATTTTGATGGGGATTGCATTGAATCTGTAGATGCCGTTTTTACTATATTAATCCTGCCAATCCACGAGCATGGGAGATCTTTCCATCTTCTGAGGTTTTCTTTGATTTCTTTCTTCAGAGACTTGAAGTTCTTGTCATACATATCTTTCACTTGTTTGGTTAGAGTCACACCAAGATACTTTATATTGTTTATGACTATTGTGAAGGGTGTTATTTCCCTAATTTTTTAAATTTCCTTGGTTTCTGTTTTTACGTCTTCATTTTCATTTCTGATTTTATTAATTTGGATACTGTCTATGTGCCATCTGCTTATTCTGGTTAAGGGTTTATCTATCTTGTTGATTTTCTCAAAGTACCAGCTCCTTGTTTTGTTGATTCTTTGTGTCATTGTTTTTGTTTCTAATTGGTTGATTTCAGCCCTGAGTTTAATTATCATCTGCTGTCTACTTATCTTGGGATTATTAGCTTCTTTTTGTTCTAGAGCTTTCAGGTGTGCTGTTAAGCTGCTAGTGTATGCTTTCTCCAGTTTCTCTTTGGAGGCACTCAGAACTATGAGTTTTCCTCTTAGCCCTGCTTTCATTGTGTCCCATAAATTTGGGTACGTTGTACTTTCATTTTTATTAAATTCTAAAAAGTCTTTAATTTCTTTCTTTATGTCTCCCTTGACCAAGTTATCACTGAGTAGAGCGTTGTTCAGCTTTCATGTGTATGTGGTCTTTCTGTTGTTTTTGTTGCTATTGAAGACTAGCATTAATCTGTTGTGATCTGATAGGGGGTCTGGAATTATTTCAATCTTCTTATACTGTTGAGGTTTGTTTTGTGACCGAATATATGGTCAATTTTGGAGAGGGTACCATGAGGTGCTGAGAAGAAGGTATATTCTTTCAATTTAGTATGAAATGTACTGTAGATATCTGTTAAATCCATTTGGCCATAACTTCTGATACTTTCACTGTGTTTCTGTTTATTCCATTGTTATTCCATTGATGATAGTGGGGTGTTGAAGCTTCCCACAATTTATTGTGTGAGGTGCAATGTGGTCTCTGAGCTTTAGTAAATTTTCTTTTATGAATGTGGATGCGCTATCATTTGGAGCATAAATGTTCAGAATTGAGAGTTCTTGGTAGAGTTTTCCTTTGATGTGTATGAAGTGTCCTCCCTTAACTTTTTTCATGACTTTTGGTTGAAAGTCTATTTTATCTAATATCAGAATGGCTACTTGAGTTTGTTTCTTGTAACAAATTTCTTTGAAAATTGTTTTCCAGCCCTTTACTCTGAGGTAGTGTTTGTCTTTGACACTGAGGTGTGTTTCCTGTATGAAGCAAAATGCTGGGTCCTGTTTATGTATCCAGTCTGTTTGTCTATGTCTTTTTATTAAGTTCATTTATTTTAAGAGATATTAAGGCATAGTGATTGTTTCCTCCTGTTATTTTCAATATTATTTTTGTGTTTCTGTGGCTATCTTCTTTTGGGTTTTTTGAAAGAAGATTACTTTCTTGCTTTTTCTAAGTTGTAGATTCCTTCCTTGTGTTGGTGATTTCCATCTTTTATCCTTTGTAGGGCTGGATTTGTGGAAAGATATTGTGTAAATTTGGTTTTCTTGTGGAATATCTTGGTTTCTCCATCTATGGTAATTGAAAGTTTTGCGGGGTATACTAGCCTTGGCTGATATTTGTGTTCTCTTAGGGTCTGTATGAGATCTACCCAGGACCTTCTAGTTTTCATAGTCTCTGGTGAGAAGTCTAGTGTAATTCTGATAGGTCTGCCTTATATGTTACTTAACTAGTTTCTCTTACTGCTTTTAATATTCTTTCTTTTCTTTTCTTTCTTTCTTTCTTTTTTTTTTTTGTGCATTTGGTGTTTTGACTATTATGTGACAAGAGGAATTTCTTTTCTGATTCAATCTCTTTGGAGTTCTGTAGTCTTCTTGTATGTTTATGGGCATCTCTTTTGTTAGGTTAGGGATGTTTTCTTGAATTTTGTTGAAGATATTTACTGACCCTTTAAGTTGGGAATCTTCACTCTTTTCTATACCTATTATCCTTAGGTTTGATCTTCTCCTTGTGTCCTGAATTACCTGGATGTTTTGGGTTAGGAGCTTTTTGCACTTTGCATTTTCTTTGACTGTTGTGTCAATGTTTTCTACAGTATCTTCTGCATCTGAGATTCTCTCTTCTATCTCTTGTTTTCTGTTGTTCTATTGTGTTGTTCTGTTGTCTTTCTATCTCCAGGGTTGTCTCCCTTTGTGATTTCTTTATTGTTTCTATTTCCATTTTTAGATTCTGGATGGCTTTGTTCAATTGTTTCACCTGTTTGGTTGTGTTTTCCTGTAATTAATTCTTTAAGGGATTTTTGTGTTTCCTCTTTAAGGGTTTCTACTTGTTTACTGTGTTCTCTTGTATTTCTTTAAGATAATTATTTATGTCCTTCTTAAAGTCCGCTATCATCATCATGAGATGTGATTTTAAATCTGAGTCTTGCTTTTCTGGTGTGTTGGGCTATCCAGTGCTCATTGTGGTGAGAGAACTAGGTTCTGATGATGCCATGTAGCCTTGGCTTCTTCTTTTTTTTTTTTTTTCTTTTCTATTTTTGATACTTTATTTACATTTCCCCTTTTCTAGGTCTCCTCTTTGGAAACCCCCTATCCCCTCCCCATCCCTGCCTCTATGAGGGAATTCCACCTCCCACCCACACGCCCACCCATTCCCATATTCCCGCCTTGACATTCCCCTTTACTGGGGCCTCTAACATCCTCAGGCCCAAGGGCCTCTCCTCTCTCCCTGATGGCCATCGAGGTCATCCTCTGCCACATATGTGGTCCGAACCATGGGTTCATAGATGTGTATTCTTTGGTTGGTGGTCCAAACTCCAGGATGACGGCGGGGGGGGGGGGGAATCAGGCCCATTGATGCTCTTGCTCCCTCCATGGGGCTGCAAACTCCCTCAGCTCCTTCAGTCCCTTCTCCAACTCCTCCATCTGGGACCTCACTCTCAGTCCAGTGGTTACTATAAACTGAAACTTGGGTATTCCGAACATTTGGGCTAATATCCACTTATCAGTGAGTACATACCATGTTCCTTCTTTTGTGACTGAGTTATGTCGCTCAGGATGATATTTTCAAGTTCCATCCATTTGCCTGCAAATTTCATTAAGTCATTGTTTTTAATAGCTGAGTAGTACTCCATTGTATAGATGTACCACATTTTCTGTATCCATTCCTCTGATGAGGGACATCTGGGTTGTTTCCAGCTTCTGGCTATTATAAATATGGTGGCTATGAACATAGTGGAGCATGT